>OX276335.1:176859300-177459300 GCA_946251815.1 Dasysyrphus albostriatus
TTGGACTTGGCTATCCTTTGTATCGGGCGTCCTATGAAGGTGAGCTTTAGCTTTAAATTAATTCAGTTTAAACAAAAACTTGCCCCACCAAACGAAAAACTAAAAAAAGAGGCTATGTAAGACCCACACTGATAACTTGCCATTGGTGAACTCAGCAGCTAGAAGCCCAAAGTTATTTTATTTTAAAAAATCTACAATTCAAGATCTCCGTTAATGTTTTAAGATGTTTAATATGCAATCAAGTGAAGATAAGATCAATTTCAATTTCAATGTTGCTTTATAACATTTCTATTTACGATTGGCTAAAAAATAAATTTATAACTATAAGATAAATACATTGATAAATTAATTTATCATTGATAAATGAATTTATCTTATGGTTTTACAAAACCAATCAAATATCAATAATGAACTTGTGTATAGAATTTAATTAACCCGAAGCCAATACCAATTTGTGTGATCTCAGGGTATTTGGGAGAAAAAAAATGTGAACGATTTTTGCTAAAGTTTCTTGTAGTTTTTTCCGTTTAAAAGAACTACATGTTGATTTTTTTTACAAATCCTATAAATTATTAATTATTATGAACTAGTAGTAATATTTGAAAGAAATGGTATTTGATTTCAATTTCAGTCAGCGGTTCAAATTTTGATTTGGGTGTAACTTCCAAAGTTATTATCCTAGGATAATGGTTGATACATCCCTAAGCTTTAATTTGAATCCTCTTCAAATTGGCGTTTACCAATTTCATTTCCAGTCAGCGGTTCAAAATTTGACTTTTGGTAAGAGTGTACCTATGTACATTTATATTGGAATTTGAAAAAAATGATATTTGATTTGGGTGTAACTTCCAAAGTAATTATCCGAGGATAATGGTTGATACATTTCTAAATTCTAATTTGAATCCTCTTCAAATTGGATTTTACCATTTTCATTGTGTTAATTAATTTTTAATATTTTATAATTTTGTAAAGAATATTTTGTTTGACCCTTAAAAAAAAGTACTAGAAACGACTTTTTGTGGTCTTTCCGTAAATCTTTTGTTTCTTTGCAAATTTTTATTGCACGCCTTGAATGGTATGCAGATTTGTAGACTTTTATAACACCAATATTACTGTAAATTTTCAAATTGATTCACCCAACCGTTTTTGACAAATGCCAAATGACCCTCAATTATCAGCTGAGGTTTTTGTCTGCTTACGCGTCCATATAATTTTGCAAAGTTGATTCTTACAGTTCTGCTGGAGACACTAACACCAAATTCCTCATTAATTTCGGCCAAAATGATGCGAGAGGAATTAAGGATTGGACTTACACTTTCTGACTACGGCTCTGTTAATGCGTATTGAAGTTTTGCGATGGGTTGCTTTCGAACTTGGCTTTTTATTTTAAGCTTAGGATCGTGTCTTACTAAATTAATGACATTGTGCACCATTTTTCTGGAATATTCATTAATTTAACAATTTTTGAAGGATTATTACCTTGTGCATGGAGCTTATAGATAATACTTCTTAAATTTAAAAGTCCAATGAACGCCACAGCCCATATTTTGGAAACACCTGTTTATATTTCTTTCACAATCAAAATAAATAATTTTGACCTGCAAGGTACCATAAGAAAATAAAAACTTCATACTAAACTTACAAGTGTGCAATTTCTCTGTCCACTATTAAAAGACTAAAGACTAATTTAAACGACCAAAATCAAAGGCCTATGGCTGATAAAGGGTTGTTTTTGACCTTTTTTGTTGTGTTAGTTGCTGTAAGCATCATACCTAAAAAAAACTTGCAATGATCATTCAAAATAACGAAAACTCTTTTTCAATTATTTTTCATTTTATAAATGTGATATTTCTTTGTTCATAGCTGTGTATGCTGTGACTCAGAGGGATGCTTTGACAATATACAGCGCAGAATTAACTTGTGAGCTCCCTTGAGTCCGTGGGCGGGGATCGAAAATGCTTCTTAAGAGTAAGTTGGTTTAAATATGCTTTTCAAAAACACTAAAATATTTTTTAAATTTTCAGATCCTAAATGGTTACCTTGCAATTATGTAATCTTGATGGTCAATTGGCTGATGTAAGCAAAGGAATTTTCGCTAAATTCAACATGAAAAGAAGCAGACACTATCGTCTTTAATGTTATAAGTTAAGTTCGAAAAATTTAAATATTTCATTATTTTTGCTATTTTTAAGTCTAATTTTTGAATTATGCTTTTTTAAATAAAATTCACAATTTTTACATTTAACCTTTAAAATTTTTTTGAGTAAGATCATTTATACTGACTGAATAGCAGTTATAACAGTTTTTAGTAAAAAAAAAAAACTACTAAAAAGTACACCATGTTTACAATAATTCAGTTTTTTTTTAACCAAAGTCTTTAGAGCCGTTTTTGAAATAAATAAACTTCTAAAACGATTGTATGACAAATACCGTGATTTTCGTAGCTTAAAAAAATTTATCAATTTCCCCTCTCAAAATTTGAAATAAATCGCTTTCGTGGTTTCGTCTCAGGTCCAAGTACAGACAGACAGACCACCAACAGACAGAGAGAATTGTGCCACCCATTTTTTTGGTGTTCTCTATCATCGTAACGATGTGTTTGATTACTATCTGAAATTTTTTTTCAATTATCCAAAACTTGCCCTATATTACCTTCATACATATATCGCAATAAAAAAGATACTTAAGTTGTCAGGAAAAAATCATACTTTTAGACAAGAATATGAAAGAAAATAATTTAGAAGCACAAAATTATAGTTTTTATTTTGTAGTGTTGGCCAAAACTAAAGCTAAAAATTTTGTGTCTTTTAAAAAATGTGAAAAAAAATTAAGAAAAACCTAATAATTATATGGTTTTAATTTTTTGTTGTCAGAATATGTTAGACTTTGATTCAATATTATTAAGGTATCATCTTAACTAAAACTAGTCAAGTAGACCCTAGACAAATTGTAACAAAAGAAAATTGATGACAAAATGTATTCCCTTGTAAAGCAGAATTATGATACAACTTTAATAATTTTTAACGCTGGTATGAACTTAGATATCAGTTTTTACCAAAATGAATCTTCAAGTTATCATTTTTTATTTTCATTGTATTGTACAATACCGAAATTTTCATTTCTGCTCTATACTAAAACACTGTATTTATTATCAAACCATCTTGTTTTTTGGTTTTCCAACACATTATGGTATGGTATATTGTTTTAACAATATTTAATTAGAGAAAGTGCATTTTATTTAAAAACCAAATAAATTTAATTCTAAGGCATAATAACCTCATAGTTTTTTGTCCGTTAACTAATAAAAAAACTAAGTTATACATTTTTTAATTAATTTAATTTTAGTACATTTTCGGTGGCAGGATTTTTATAGATAATATTAATTAAAAACGCATTTGAACAATTTCTTTTTATTTAATAAAATAAGGTAAACAATGAGTACATATATCTCAGATTTATTGACAATAGAGTTTGTGTTGATCATTTCAACAACTTAGTATTTCTTTGTTTTTTTTAAGTAAGTTGGTTGAGTTCTTTTCTTATATCTAGAAAAATAAAAGTCTTTGGTTTTTTGTTCTTCACTAAAAATTGACAAATGCTAGAATATTCAAGACAAAAACAGAACTTAATAACATACAATTTTGACAAAAAATCAGTACGAAGATCTCGTTTTTAATTATATTGAACTTGATTTTAAAAGAAAATCAAAGAATGGATTTCTGTCTTGCCAAGTAAGTGGCATGATATTGTAAGTGTTTCTAATGTTTTAAAATAATAGTTTCACTAAATTTATATTAGTTTCTTACTTAAATTCTGTGTACTGAATTCCATAAATTTCGAAAAAGTCACATCTCTTAAATATAAAATACATATATATCTAAAAATTTACCTTTATAAAATATTTTTTAACATCAAACATTTCTATAATGCTTATTAAACCCAAAATGTAATTAAAAAATAAATTTTATAAATGTCGAAACTACTTTAGAAAAGTTTCTTTCAGTTCCTGAACACTTTAAATTTTTAGAGATGTGACCTTTCCGAATTGGCTAATAAATAATTATAATCACTGCTTTTGAGTTTTTGTATGCTAAAAATAACTTATAAGAAGAATCTCTTATTTTATTTTCAGTTTTATCCACTATAGTTTAATTTTTAAAAAATTATACATGATGTTCTTTAATTTTTCTGATCATACACACCTCAATCTGAACGGTGCGATTAATAGAACTCAAAATATAAGCATCGAACCTTATCATTTTTTCAAGATTTTATACAAAAAGTCAACTCTCCAAAAAAAGTCTATTAGGTTTAAAATAACTTATAAGAAGAATCTCTTATTTTATTTTCAGTTTTATCCACTATAGTTTAATTTTTAAAAAATTATACATGATGTTCTTTAATTTTTCTGATCATACACACCTCAATCTGAACGGTGCGATTAATAGAACTCAAAATATAAGCATCGAACCTTATCATTTTTTCAAGATTTTATACAAAAAGTCAACTCTCCAAAAAAAGTCTATTAGGTTTGCTTTGAAATCTAAAACCATGAGTTCTACTAATCGAACCATCAAGATACAAATATTTAGACTTAGGGAAATGATAAAGCATCATTTCCTATTTAAAAAAATACAAAAATACAGATTTTGATATTCCGATTTACGAGTATATCTAATAACCTTCGTGCTCAGATTTGGTAGGGTATACATACGTTTGCTGTCGGCCATCAACTCTTGATGGTGTTGCTGAAATAATTGATGTTGCTGTTGTTGTTTTTGCTGCTGCTGTTGTTGCTGGTGTTGCTGCTGCTGCTGTTGACCCTGGGACGGAGGCTGCCACGAAGGCTTATAAACACAATTTGAAGGAATGACAAATGTGGCAAAGTTTAAAATTAGTCAGCGGTGCGTATTTAATGGAACCAACAAATTTGCACATCTGCTGAGGCATTTACACACAAGACCAGTCGTCAATCTCCTCCCCCACCGGACTGCCTATCTCGACTGAGTTGAGTATTCTTGCTTGTATTTCACCGACTCGTTAAGTTCAATCATTGAAATATCAATTGCGCAAGGACTCTAATTCGGGTAATGCTGTTCATGGCTAGGCGGAGTGGGAAACATCTTCGTCAAGTCGTCCGCTTGAATCATGTTCGGATTGTTATTTTTTTTACTGTTGCATGTCGCGGTATTGTTATTCGTCAAAGACGCCTTCGTTTTGTTGTATTGTATATTGAATTGTTGAGCGTGTCAGCTCGTTCATGTGGTTGGTGCATCCCTTTGAGGATTTATTTGAATCTGGTGGAGGGTGTATGTATTTGCATGGTCCCTCATCATCTGGATTATCGAATATTTGGTTCAAGTCATTGTAAAAAGGATTAAGGCCTTCGGCTGTAAAAAAAATTACGCCCGGTGAGACTTTTCTCTTTCAGATCATAGCCAGCATGTGAATCGTGCTCTTGGAGCATATTAGAGTTCGATAAATTATTGTTTGAAAGGTTTTCAAATGCTGTTGTGTCTGAAAGATCCAGTTCCATGAGATGGTTATCTTTTATAGAACCTGTTGTCGGAATTAGAGGTTTCATATGTGTCTGACTATCAGAGATTCGTGTGACGCATCGTACCGCCCGGTGAGACTTTTCTCTTTCAGATCATAGCCAGCATGTGAATCGTGCTCTTGGAGCATATTAGAGTTCGATAAATTATTGTTTGAAAGGTTTTCAAATGCTGTTGTGTCTGAAAGATCCAGTTCCATGAGATGGTTATCTTTTATAGAACCTGTTGTCGGAATTAGAGGTTTCATATGTGTCTGACTATCAGAGATTCGTGTGACGCATCGTACAATGTGGCTTCGGTGTTTCAGTATCTTTGAAGAGCTTCAGAGGATGGTTTAACCTGAAATTCAACAACAAAATATGATAGTTAAATTCAGTTGGGCATTTGAAGAAAAAATTGTTATTTATATAGAAATATATGGAACTTAATAACTTTTTTTAAAAGTCGAAGACACATGCTTATAAACTTAAAAGAAGTGTCCATCGATTACTCTACTGAAACCCCATTTAGTCTTTTTAACTTACCATACTTCTGTGTGCGAAAATTAATGCAACATGTCTAAGGAGAAAAGTTCATCACTCCTGAGTCTCTCGATGTCTTAAGCTGTCAATTTTGGACATTTGTAAAGACGAAAGTATGCGGTTGTCGCCGCTGACGATGCCAAGTTATTGCACCGGTTATTGCCTTCTGAGAATTTTCACCTGGAATACTCGCTGGTGGTGCATTACCACCTCCCACTTCCCCGACTACACTCTCACCACCTCCATTGCCATTGGTGTCGACACGCTCACCACTCTTAATGGTGGTGGAACACTGCCTGGACCTGTGTACTGCATGCCTTCCGCCTATGGTGGTGGCTGAACTAGATGTAGGCTGAACATACAGCGATACAGTGATGCTTTTGCTGTTATACTGGTCCGTTGGCGTGGTATTTTATCAACCAAATGATCAATCCGTGTTGCTGGTTGCTGCAAGGGCGTCGCCGATGTGGACATTAACTGAAATAATAACAATTTAAAAAATAAATATAATGACAATGATTGATGATGGAATTACATGACCCGAAGGCGGAACAGAAGTTTGCTGCGATAGTGTGGAATTTCGTTGAGGTGATGGAGCTGCACTGCCTGCTGATCCTACTGAAGGAAATTCATAAATTGAATTTCGGGAATAGGAAGACCCTCCACCATGCGGAGTGCCTGGAGTTGTTTTTGATCTGAAAGACATAAACACATTAATATTATTATATTTTATATGTTGTGTGTAGACTATATTATGTTACAGAAAAACCAACTAAAGTGTAAAGTTTATGAATGCAAAAACCCTTTGCCATTCAAGCTGCGTGCTCATCAAAAACAAAATAATATAAGAAGCCTAGCCGGGGAACACATGAGTTTAATTAGATCAGTCGACTTTGAAAACTAAGTTGTTTAATATTATTGACCACTTGAAATTAATTATAACTATTATTTAACTAATAAAAAAGGAATATTTTCAAATACCGAGTTTTTTGTTGGATTGTTTATTGTTTGAAGAATTCAACACTATACATTTATTAATTTCGCGCAACACAAATTAGAATCGAGAACTATCATTTTGACTTTTAATGATAAAAGAAACAAACGTCAACTTTTTGAGCTACTGACACCATTTTTAATTTGTATCAACAAGTCACACGTATTCACAGACACGGAATTCAAGAGAGTTTTCTCTTAATGTGCTCAAATAAAATTTGCGGGTGTTTTAGGCAAGAGGGGTACGAGTCGCGACTCTAGGTAATATAGGTACTCTATGGTAGGTAGTTTAATATATAGTATGGGTAGTTATTCGTTTTTAGTATTGTTTTTATTTTTCTTATATTTTCTATTTCATATATCTTGTCGCTGAGGTCTAAAACTTTGTTTATGAAATTAAATGCAGTGTTTATTTTTTGTTTAATTGGTTGGGTGGAATGAAAGTTGATCATGCGTCCTAATGAAGTTGGCTTAGAATACCAATTGTCTATGATTTGTTTGTTTTCTCTGTGTAATAGTAGGTCTAAATATGGATGGCTATTATTGTGTTCGTTTTCTATCGTAAATTGAATTTTGTTATGGTATGAATTGAGAGCGTTAATGATTGCGTCTTTTTCTTTGATTTTGACGATGGCGAAGATATCATCCACATATTTAACGATAAATTTTATATGAATGCCTATTTTACCTAATTGCTCGACGGTGTCATTCAGAAGCTTATCCAAAATAACATCTGCGATTGTAGGAGACAGCGGATTACCCATTGGCATACCATAAGTGATTATTTATTGTATCCCACTCTTTAAAAATATTTTTAATTGCCAAATAAGTAGGAATATTTGTAAGCAACGAAAGAACATCAAATGAAACCATTACGTCATCATCTTCAAAAGCTACATTTTTTAATTTTTCTTTTAGTTGGAAGGAATTTTTGATGTTGCATTTTTCGGATATGATGTTTTTAATAATGTGTCCGATGTATTTGGACAAATTGTAGCACGGTACATTCATTGATGATGATATTGGACGTAGTGGTAGGCCTGGTTTATGGATCTTTGGAAGTCCATATAATCTCGGAGCTGTGGCTGCTGAGTAGTGTAAAATATTTTTCTGCCAGCGATATTCGCTTTTGAAGAGTTCGTTAATGAGCGTGTTGTTTATTGTTTGTAATTTTTGTGTTGGATCGACTCTAATTGTCTTGTATGTGTTTTTGTCTTCAAGCAGTTTATTCATTTTCAGTTCATAATGGTTTTTGTACAATATTACTTATTTATTACCTTTGTCTGCTTTCGTGATTATGATATTGTCTTTATGAGTGTATAGAAATTTCTTAGTTATTTTGTGTGATTTTAAAACAAATTTTTCATTTGGTGTATTTTTTAATTTTCCTTTATATTCCGATATTTTACTACCTATTTTGGATCTGGTTACATCCTTTTCTGTGTCATCTTCTATTGTTTGAACAGTTTGTTCTATGTCTGCTAAAATATGTATTGGTGAAAAGTTTGTTGAATTAATGGGTAAAGCAAATTTGTCTCCTAATAAAAGCAGCTACTTTGCTTCAATTGGAAATTCTATGTCAGTTTTATTGACAAACCATTCTTCGTTAAAACTTATTCGCAGATTCGTAGCTTGTATTTCCTTGAGATTTTTCAGTTTTAATGAATATGTTTGTTTTATTTGCGTGGATATAAAGTTGTATAAGCGAATTTGTTTAGAGATAAATGTTTCGTATTCGTTTTCTTTGAGTATGGATTTCATTTTGATGTTTGTATGAAATATGCTTTTTTCTATTGCTTTAATAGTTAGGTTAGTTTGTGTTATTTCCAGATTTAAAATTTTGTTCTGAAGTTTTTGTTCTATTTTTCTTAGTTGACTTAATATTCTTTCTGTAGTAAAAAGTTGGTTTAAATTTTATGTTGTATTAATAAGATGTTTAGGAACAATTCCTTATTCTCTGCATGTGAGTAAATAGCTTAACCTTTGTTTTTGTTTTGCAAGTCGTTGTTTTTCTTTGCTGTAGTGTTTTAATGTGATGCAAGTCTCGATATCATATTTGAATTTAATATGTTGAAAAAAGTTCTTCATTATGTATTTATTATTATGATGATATGAAGTTGATGGTTTCGGCGGGCCTTCCGATGATATTTATATTATAATATTTATGTGACCAATTATTTTCAAACTATATGATTTTTGTTTAGGCTCTTTTGGTCTGTTTTTGTTTTGAATGCAAATAAAAACTTATTCCATTCTTCTCCCAACGTTTCGTAAGAATTTCTTACTTTTTCAGGGGATTTTTTATTGAATCTATTAATTATAAATTAACAATGCAGTAACTTTCTTCAATTAAATCAATTACAAATCTTTTCTTACTTTTGTACTAAATCACATTATACTCGTCAATATTTCCTTCCACTATTGCATCATCCCTTTGACGGCATTGACACAAAGTTGAAAATAAATTAACAAATAAAAACAAAATAAACAGAAACAAGAAAAACTTTCAAATAGAACAAAATGACATTTAAATTATCACAGTTTCAGCAGGTACTTTTGACTATAGTGCTACAGCATAGCTTTGTTTTATACTGTCGGTGTCTTCTTTTGTGTTCATTGTCTATTTTATTTTTTGCTGGATACGTAGGCTCGCCAATGTAAGCCGGGTGCTCAGCTTCCTCTCTCTATCCAATATTTTTACCCCTTCAAAGTCCACCGAGTGTCCACTTTGTGCTATGTGTTGCGAAAGCCCTGTTGTCTCTTTTTCTTTCTTACGTCTGCTTCATGTTCCGCTACACTTGTCCCTAAATTTCTCTTTGTTTGCCCTATGTATTCTAGATCACATTCTTCGTTATCTTTTCCTTTGCATTTAATTTCATAAACTACGTTGTGTTGTTGTTGTTTTTGTATTTTAGAGCTATGCTGTAGCACTATAGTCAAAAGTACCTGCTGATACTGTGATAATTTAAATGTCATTTTGTTCTATTTGAAAGTTTTTCTTGTTTCTGTTTATTTTGTTTTTATTTGTTAATTTATTTTCAACTTTGTGTCAGTGCCATCGAAGGGATGATGCAATAGTGGAAGGAAATATTGACGAGTATAATGTGATTTAGTACAAAAGTAAGAAAAGATTTGTAATTGATTTAATTGAAGAAAGTTACTGCATTGTTAATTTATAATTAATAGATTCAATAAAAAATCCCCTGAAGAAGTAAGGAATTCTTAGGAAAAGTTGGGAGAAGAATGGAATAAGTTTTTTATTTGCATTCAAAACAAAAACAGACCAAAAGAGTATGTTGTATATGAAATAAAGGGTCGTCATATTTGTTCTCATGTGATGTCTTAGTGAGTGTCGGACACATAGCCTTAATACATAAGCGATAATTATACCTGTCAAAATTATTTAACATGGCTTTAAATGAGAGCAACTACACTGATGCGATGTGTTTCACTAGACTCTTCATTCACTTTGGTTTGGGAAAGCCTTACTACTTTATAATTCTTTCACGACATTGAAAACCACGTTTGGACTTTTTAACCATGGTTTGAGGTTGTTTTAACCACTTTGGAAATTTCAATTTTGAAAAAAAACTTTGGCGAGACCAAAGCGAGATGATGGCAAAATATGCTCAATGCCAAAAACCAGGTGTAAATGTCATGGCAAGACTAAAGCGAGATTATGACAATCAAGAAATAAATAGGTAAATGGGTATAGCGAGACCACAGCGAGACGAACTTAGCGACCACGATACTGGAAACTATGTTTGGACAAACATGGCGAGAGACATCAGTCGTCATCGTCGTTTTCGCTTTAATTCGATTTGCAAAAAAACAACGAATGAAAATTATAACAAATTTTGGGTTAAATTCTCTTGAAAAACTTTTGTTTTGAAATCACTACTCTAAATGGAAGTGTCAAGAAAAAGTGAATAAAATGAAATAAATGATTAATCTGGATTTAGCAACTTACTAACATCCGGAATGCAATTTAAATCCAATTGGATTGAACGAGTGAATTATATGGACTTTATTGAATTTATAAAACTTTGAGTTCTGTGGACATATGCAGTCGTATTTATAAACTTTGTCTTACTTTAGACAGCCGTCCAACTACAAAAAGTTATTAATTAACTTTGTTTACTGTTTATTGATAATGTTCAAAAGTTGTCTAACTTGGACAATGGTTTCGGTTGTCTAAGATTTGTCCAACTTGACATTTTATTTAATTAGATTTGGCATGTATCCAACTATAAAGGACTTTAATAAAGCTGTCTTACTAGTCAACCGCCTAAAAAATCTTATAAATAAGGCTGATGGACTCCCCGATTCTTATTTTATTAATATTTTATGAAATAATATGTGAGTCAACTTTAGTTTTATACATATTTTTCCAAACTTGCTCCGAAAAAATACTGCCGAACTTTCGGGCTTCTCAACTGGCCACGAAAAAAGCAAGCCAGTTGACTAGCCAGATGCTTGTGCTTGTATGTAGTAGTAAAAAAATGTGAATGTATTGCAACTGCCTAGCCAATACTAGCGCTTGTGGCCTCAGAGTTATACCAGGCCCTTCAAGCAAGTTCACTGACTCACGTTTGTTGGCACTTCTAGGATTCTTAAAAAATGAGTCCTGCACGGAGATTTAATTTTTTTCCCACTGATTTATTTTGTTAATTTTTGTAAGTCGTGCGATGAAGATCATGGCTTGTTTTAGTTCCTTTTGTTTTGGAAACTTAAATTTAAAAAAATTTGAATTATTTAGAAAGAAAAATCATTTATTATTTTGATGGACAAATAGATGTAAGGACGAAGTCAATATTTTTAGCTAAAAAAATTCAAATAGGCCCAACTTTCCACATAAAAAGACTTCTTATTTCAACCTTTCCAACGATTATTTAAATCTTAAAAGTCATTTTATGTGGAAAGTTCGGCCTATTTTAAATTTTTTTGACTAGAAATATTAACTAAGTCTTGAGTTTTATTTGCCCATTGAAATAATATATGATTTTGCTTTCTAAATAATTAAAAAAAATTAAGTTTAAGTTTTCAAAACAAAAGGAACTAAATCAAGCCATGATCTTCATCGCACGACTTACCAAAATTAACAAAATAACAAAAAAAATTAAATCTCCGTGCAAGACTCATTTTTTAAGGATCCCAGAAGTGCCAACAAACGTGAGTCAGTGAACTTGCTTGAATGGCGTGGTATAACCCTGAGGCCACACGAGCTAGTACTGGCTAGGCAGTTGCAATACATACACATTTTTTTTACTAATACATACAAGCTCGAGCATCTGGCTAGTCAACTGGCTTGCTTTTTTCATAGCCAGTTGAGATTTTTTGTTAACGGTTAACGATTTTTATTGAACATATATATACAATTTGAGTCAACTTAAAATACATTGAAGAATATAAATCTTATGGCACAAAGGGGGCCTAATGTTATTCATTGGCTTAGATTTAAAAAGAAATATTAATATATATCATACATGTCAACTTAAAATTAAGAAAGTCCGTTGACTTTGATGTTCTCGGGGTGTTCCATCCCGGTTATCCATTGGTGGTTTGGGTATGGATTGGTGAAAAGGCTTGGCTTTTAGCCACGGTAGTATGCTGACCCTTTGTCCGCGTTGTCCGTGAAAATATTGGCGTCCAGGGTTTCCATCACACTGAGGTACCTCGGCTTGGGATGTCGTTGCTCGGTGGCCATTCTTCTCATTAGAATTTTGCAGGTATTTGTCCAGAGGTATTATCCTAGCTTTTCTGTACAGATCCTCATTACTGTAATGTTTTCTTCGCTGCCGATCGAAATGGAGTCCGGTGCAGATTCTTAGCATCTTCCTCTCGAAGATTTGGAGTTCCTTAATCGCTGTTTTTGTGATCGTAAACCACACCGGGAAACAGTAGGTGATGACTGGACGCAAGAGTTGCTTGTACATAAGTATCTTCGTCTGTTGGCTTAGTTCTGATCTTCTCCTCATAAAGGGGTGTAGTCGGTGGAATGCCCAGTTCTCTATTCTGAGTACACTTTTTGAGTGCGGGTTGAACCTTAGCAACTCGTTGAAGTTGATCCCCTGGTATTCGACGTCCCTTTTGGCAGCAATAGTAGAACCATCTGGAAGCTTCAGAACTAGGCTTCTGCAAGTGTCTGCTGAGCGACTTCTGCCGTCACGGGGTCTCCTGAAGCAGATAAGCTCCAATTTTGCCGAGTTAATTTTGATGCCAAATTTCTTGTAGAAATTGAACAGTCTGTTGATGTGAGCTTCTACTATCCGGACTGCGACTAGCGGTGCCATTGAAGTCGCGTATTTAAGCGAGTCATCAGCAAACAGCAGGTTTTCACAGCCAGCTGGGACGGGTTGGTCTGATGTCATCAGACTGTAGAGGAAGGGACCAAGTTTTGTATCTTGTGCGACTCCGGCTTTGATGTTCTTCACAGTTGATGGGCAGTTTCCCAACTGCACAAAGAAGTTCCTGGAAGAAAGAAAAGAAAAGAAAAGAAAAGAAAAGAACATTTTTATTAGTGGCGGGGGTAAGTGTAGCAGATGAAGTTAGTGTATAAGGGAATCAATCCAGACGCTATCGAACGCTTTCTCGACATCCAGAAAACATCCAACGGTGACACGATGACTGTTGAGGGCTATAGCGATGTCATGCTGGAACTTTTGGATTGGGTGTAGTGTTGAGTGCTTCTCTCTAAAGCCAAACTGCATGTCAGGAATTAAGTTGTTTTCGCTGCAAAACTTCTTCAATTTCCTTAGTATCAGCTCTTCCAATAGCTTGCTTAAGTTACTGAGGAGGGATATTTACCTATAGTTGGAGATCATGTTCCTAACACCTTTCTTCGGGATGTAGCCAGTTGAGAAGCCCGTAGGTTCGGCAGTATTTTTTTCGGAGCAGATTTGAAAAAAATGGTATAAAACTAAAGTTGACTTACATATTATTTCATAAAATATTAATAAAATAAGAATCGGGGAGTCCATCATCCTTGTTTATTAGATTTTTTTTCAATTTTGAACAATGGTAACTTTTCTTTCGACAGAAACTCAGTGGATGAAAATCTAAACTCAAATGGAAAGGTTTTAATAGACATGGTAGAGGATTTTGGTTTTTTTGTGTTAAATTGGGTTACTGTTGGTGATTGTAATGGAAATTGTACTTTTATCTCTTCACAATGAGGTTCTACAAGTTTTACAATCGAATACTCTTTGGTAAAAGGAGATTGGGTGGATATTATTAAGAATTTTGAGGTATATCCTACACATCTACCAATTATAGTTTCTTGTGAGTTCTTCGCCCAAGTTGCCCAAATAAACACTGAAGACCTTGCTCAAATTAATAACAAACTCAAGTGGATTGAACGTAAGGCCATTGTATATAGGCAAAATTTAAGACATGAAATGACTCTACTAACACTCAGATAGCTGATTCAGTCGAAGATGCCACGAGGGTTGATCTGAGTTAGCTCGAAAGTCTGCAACAACAAGTAGCTCCCGCTTCACCCCACCATGGTTTGACGAGGAATGCAGAAAATATAGAAGTAAATCCTTTAAATTCTTAAAACTTTTTAGGGAATCGAATAATGATGCTTTCAAACATCTTTATTTGCAGCAAAATAAAATGTATAAGGACTTGTGAACTTAAAAAAAAAAACAGTATTACCTTAGGAATGTGGCTAAAAATCTCATTGAATGCAAAGACTCTAAATCTTTCTGGTGCAATGTGTCATTAAGCATTAGTGTTGAGCAGCTTGTCTCATATTTTGAAACCCTTCTAGTACTTGATCCGAATCAAAATTCAATTAGTTTTGCACTCCCAAATGTATTCATTGCAGAGTTAGATGCAAATTTTTCAATGTTTGAGCTTCTTACATCACTAAAAAAAATGAAGAATAACAAAGCTCCAGGATCAGATGGTATTCCGATAGAATTCTACAAGAATTCAACACCTGAATTTCTGGACCATATTCTTGAATTACTGAATCAAATGTTTACTGAGGAAACCTCTTCAAACAGTTTTCGCTTGGCGAAAATAACAACCATTTTCAAAAAAAGTAATCCAAATCAACTTGAAAATTAAAGAGGGATTTCGGTGTTAAGCTCTCTAAGAAAACTATTTACCCAAATTATATACCTCAGGCTGTCAACATGGGTTCAAAACAATAATATTATTAGTTGTTTTCAAGCTGGTTTTCAAGCTAACCTGTCAACGGTGGATCAAATTTTTGCACTTACAACCATAGCAAGGCAATTCATTGATAAAAAGAAGCCATTATTTGCACTCTTTCTTGGTTTTAAGGCGGCGTTTGACACAATTAATAAGAAATCACTGTTATATAAACTCGCAGCGATTGGAGTTTCAACTAAATTTATTCGGGATTTTGAACAGCTCCTTCTTGATATGTCAGCAATGGTTTGCAGTGGGAGAAGCCAATCGTGTTCATTTAGGTCTGAAACAGGAGTTCCACAGGGATGTGTTTTAAGTCCGTTAATGTTCGCATTGTTCATCAACGATATCGAGAGCCATTTAGCAGGAGGAGTCTATTATGGTGATATATTTGTAAAACTTTTGTTGTATGCTGATGACTTCGTGATTTTTGCTGACAACGCAGTGACGCTCCAGCTCCAAATAAATAAACTTAAAGCCTTTTGTGATCTATGGGATCTGGAAATTAATTCAGCCAAATCCAAGGTCATGGTTTTCCGGTCATTAGATGGTACCAGTATAGAAGTTGTAAACGAATTCAAATACCTAGGCTTCATTATTTCACACAATCTCAGTATCAAGGCTCATATAAAAGATAAACTTGCTGTTGCTAAGTCAGCTATAAATTCAATGTGGTCACATTTTTTTTAGAAAGTCCTTTGTGGACGCAACATTTAAGTTTAATGTTTTTGATGCCACAGTTAAAAGTTGTTTCTGCTACGGAAACGAAGTCTTTGGATACGAATCCTTGGAGGGGATCAAAACAATCCAGAGATACTTTTTTAAAAGAACTGTCAGATTACCTCCCAGTACTCCGAACCAAGCTATCTATGTTGAGTCCGGTCTGCCGCAAACATTCGTTAGAAATTTAAAGGCTTGTGCAGATTTTTTAACGAAAGTTAATAAGAGACCTGATAGCAACTTGCATATACTGCTGGTTTCTCTTCACTGCAGTTGTACTCCTTTTAAGAACTGGTAAGACCTTGCTTTGGCACATTCCACTCCTTTAAATTTGAATGTCAATAATATAGGCGAGTGGCAAAATATTTTTTATGACTGCATTGCAAAAGTAGATGAACGCATGTTTCAGATGCATTTTGACAGGGCTAAGGAGTCAACTTCAAGGAATATTTATAGAAACTTAAGTCTTAATTTGGGTGAAAATAGTTATTTCAGAAGGGACCTTTCCATCACGGATATGAGCCTTATCTTTAAAATAAGAACGGAAGTTCTAGAACTTAATTTCAGACTTTATCGAAGAGACATAAACCTCATTTGTTCTTTATGCAATTTGAACTAAAATGAAAACGTTCTACATTTCATAGCAATTTGTCCTATTCTTCAAGAAATACGAAGACTGTATTTTAACAAGAGTTTTTAACGTTTGACGAATCGTATCAGTGTTCTCAATGGAAATTGTGGTTGGAAGTTGCTGGTACGTTTTATATCTCATGCAAAATACTATAGAAATACATATCTGAATTCGTCGTGAATAAAACACACTTCATAATTTTGTTTTGGCTAAACAAAAAGCCCATTTTAATTTCTCATAATTTAAATAAATTTTCCCCATCTTTTGTTTTAGCTAAACTAAATGACTTTTAAAAAGATATTGCAGTTTTTATCTCTACATGTTTGAATATCAAGATTGTTTTTAAAGTTTTTTTTCAATTTCTAATTTGAAAATTGTATTTATGGATTATTATTTTTGCTATCAATAAAGATTCATCTAATCTAATCTAATCTAATCTTTTTAGATTTTTTAGGCGGTTGACTAATTAGACAGCATTTAAAAGTCCTTAATAGTTGGATACATACATACCTAATGTAATTAAATAAAATGTCAAGTTAGACAAATCTTAGACAACCGAAGCCATTGTCCAAGTTAGACAACTTTTGGACAGGGGTAAACAAAGTTTAATAATAACTTTTTGGAGTTGGATGGCTGTCTAAAGTTAGACAAAGTTTATAAATACGACTGCATATGTCCAATCCCAAAGAACTCAAAGTTAAATAAATCCACTAAAGTCCATATTATTCACTCGTTTAATCCAATTAATCCAATTGGATTTAAACTGCATTCTGGAGGTCAGTTTAAGTTGTTAAATCCAGATTAATCATTAATTTCATTTTATTCACTTTTTCTTGACACTTCCATTTGAAAAAAACTTGATTCCATTTAAAGAACTGTTATAAAGATGCACTGCATATTTTTTTGTTATACTGCATGCCAGTATAATGATTAATATGTGAGTGCCTATTACCTACCATTTTATAAGCAACTAGTGTTTCTCATTGAGGCACCGGAAATAACCAGGTTCTGATGTGAAAGGGATATTGGATGCAATAAGGCGATGCGGTAAGATCAGGAACTGGTTTCTAGGACTAGAAGTTCTTTTTTGCATTCATTGCACTTTCTGTTTTTTCACAAATAAAAACGTATAGGTAGTAAACTCAATTAATATTAAAAAGTTAAAACGAAAGGTAGGTATATAAAACTATGTTTTTTAACGACAAAGACAAACCAAAAAAGAATAACAGTTCTTTCCTTTTGGAAGTAAAGAATCGAACAGTCAAAACAAATTGATAGTTGTTGAGTCAATTCACATAATTCTTCGACTCAAAATAAAGTTACAAAAACAACAATACAATCAAATGGGCTTTAGAGATGAGACGTACAAAAGCTTAAGATCTCTATTTGATTATCTTTTTTTTCGAGGATAGGTGCAAAACCTGCATAAGGCTCTATGAGGACCGAAAAACGTGTGCTCATAGGTGTGTGAGATTCTTGATACACTTAAACAACCTCCACTCCCGATTTCAACTAAGTTGAAACTTATCTTGCTATTTTTTTTATGAAGTTAAGTGACGTGTTGCTGGTTACTTTTCGGTGAAAGTTCCTGCTTAATCTGCGATCTTAAAGTGGTTTTCTGTTCACCGCACCAAGCATAGAGTACCTATATTATATTATTATATTATATTGTGAAAAGTAAAATTCAGTTTGGGAACTCTTTGATGTTTGGACTCCGATTGATCTATTTTCCACAGAAAGAGATTTTTTCGTAACAAATCTAAGAAGCTTTGCTTTTGATGCATTCAAAAATGAATTAGATTTTCTTATATTTTGTTTGTCTTCTTGTTTTTTTACTTGACCACGGAGAGTGGGAAACAAAGTTTTTTAATTGTTCAGCAAGGATGAATTTTTGACTTTCGGTTTTATTATTTGGCATTTCTGATTTAACTGGTGTATTTTTTGACTCCATGTTGGCAACTAAACTATGATAAGCTCCATCAGCTGTGTCAATGTTAAGCTTTGGTAGAATTTTACAACCTACTTGAGGACCGCACTCTGGATTGGTAGATTAAATGTTAAATGAGTTTACCTGTACTGCATTGCTGCTTTCGGGTTAGCAACTGGAATATTACGTGGTTTACGAGGTGGAGTAGATAGGTTTCTTCGCTTATACTCTTCACGAGTACCACTTAAACGTTTTTATAACAAACGTCCAACATTTTTGTCACTGCTTCTGGAATTTGTGTTCAATAAAGATTGTTGAAATTCTTCGGTTAGACTATCAATTTCGCTGACACTATCCATGAAGACGAGGGAATGTGATTGTTCGGGAATGTTTTCGGTACCACCGTCAATAATCGTTTGTTCTGCTGTCATTTGCTTCTTAGATGGAGGACTTTTACGATGAATTTTATGTTTGTTCACACGCACCTCCGATACTACACAATTATTGTGTATTTCTTATGTGAATGAGTGGTGCTTTTGAATTGAGGCTTGAATGTTTTAATGTACTTATCGCTGTAAGTATTCGAGAAGGATCACTTTTCGATTGGACATCATGCTTTTTTTTTGCATTCAGTGGAAAGGTCTCTCTGTTCCTCATCTTGCTGTTATTGTTTGACACATCTGAAATCTAAAATAAAAAAAATATTGTTTTAGTATCTATGCCACAGATGATACGTTGAGTAAAAAAAATTATGATTGTATTTTATTACTAACCACAGAGCTTGTACTTAAAATATAAATTGAAATATCATATTATATTATTCATATATTATATTTTTTCAAAAGCTTATATAACTCATAGGGAATTCTTACCGTATGTTGGTGTATATTCTTTAGTTATGTGCAATTTGGTTGTAATGCGCATTGGTCTTTGATATTGAAGAATTTTCTTAACAACTTCTTGGTCATCGGAGCAAGTTGCAATAACATTGTCAGGTGTGGAATCAGAGTACACAATATCAGAAGGATGTAATGGAGATGTTGCTTCCAACGGTGCTCACGGATGCTTTATGGTTAAAGTCTGAAAAAAAGAGAATTTATAAGATTTAAAGATGATATAGTAATTATCACAACTTACCAGTTAAGAATGACGCCCTATCGTGACCTGTTTTGTGGTGGGTAGGGACATCAGGACCACAACTGAGGCCAGTATGACTCATTTGATATGGTCGTGGTGTTGGAAGAGGTAGACATGGAGCGCGATCTGCTGCAACAAGCTCTTGCACTTGAAAAATCTCCTCCACTGCTACTACTAAACATTGGGTCGCTATAATAAATTTAATGAAATATTAGTAACGTAGATTTGACAAAATATTTAATTAAGTATGATATGAGTATTTATTTATTGCTTTAATAGTTTACTTTAGTGCAAATATTTATGTAATGTATTTTGGTAGGAGTCGATTTATAGTAAGATGCACGGATTTGAATAATCACAACGTAAAATAAGAAGAAAAGTTTTCAACAATAATAGTTTACTTTAGTGCAAATATTTATGTAATGTATTTTGGTAGGAGTCGATTTATAGTAAGATGCACGGATTTGAATAATCACAACGTAAAATAAGAAGAAAAGTTTTCAAGTTTGAAAAAAATTTGGATTGTTTAGTGGTGCAATATTTAGAGTTCTTGTAATCCTGAAGCTCGTAATTCAAACGACCGATTTGGCCCTGCACCAACTTGATGTGAGACGGTGCTTTGGTATTGTGTGGAAGGTTTTGATTGCTTCCTTGCAATTGAGCCACCTAAGTGGACACTTGGCACACAGGCTTTTTAACTTAATAAATAAATTCGATTTTGTGTTATCATTGTGTGCTTGTTGGCAGTAGCTTACTCGCTAGTTAAAACACAAACTCCGCGCACAAAATCAAAAGAAATATGCAAAAGTGCATTTAGTTTTTCACGTTTTATTGTTTTGTGCAATTTAAAATAAATATATTTCACAGGATAGTTGCAAAATAAACAATATTTATTTGGGAACACCGAAGTAAACAAAAAAAAAATCAAGTTGAGTAACACATCGAGTTTCACTTGATCAGTCAACTTTTGGCACTTGAAATTTAAGTTATTTATTATTGTTATCCACTTTTAATTAAAAATTACTAATATTTTACCTATAAAAAGTATAATTTTCTTTTAAAACCGAGTTTTTGTTGGAAGAATTAAATATAATCAATTCCACCCATCACAAATTAGAATCGAGATCTGTCATTTTGACATTTCATAATTTAACAAAAAAAAAAAAACGTCACTTTGAGCTACTAACCCCATTTTGTATTTTTATCCACAATTCACACGTATTCACCGACACGGAATTTGAGAGAGTTTTCTCTTGGTGTGCTCAAATAAAATTTGCGGGTGTTTTAGGCAGGAGGGGTACGAGTCGGTTCTCTAGATAATATAGGTACTCTATGGCACCAAGTCGGAAGGTTTTGTTCTTCGCAGACAGGGTACTAAATTCGACGCGTCAAGAATGGCAATAATCGTTGAATTAGCGTGTTTTAATAGTAGATTTCTATGTTTTCACGCGAAACTTTTATTTCGTCCTGGACCGTAGAAGTCCCGAGATCCCTATGAAGGTCTTCATTCCTTATATACCACGGAGCATTTACAAATGACCTAAGCAATTTATTTTCAAACGTTTGCAAGTTATTTAAGTTTGTATCGCAGGTGCAACCCCAAAGTTTTATACCATAAGTCCAAACACGTTTAAGTACCTGTCTGTATAAAATCAATTTATTTTCGATACTAAGCTTTGAATATTTACCGAGCAACTAGTTCATATCTCTTAATATACTTTTTATTTCTTCGCATTTCTTTTTACTTGCAGCTTCCATTTGAATTTCATGCCTAGAGTCATTCCCAGATACTTTGCCTCATTTGCAAATGGAGCGAGCGGTAGTAAGAAAGACGGGCAATCTTTTTAATTTTTCATATGTGAAGTCCACGTGGACTGACTTTTGTTTATTGAGGGCTATTCGCCATGTTTTTGTCCACTCATTGATATTATTAAGAGCATTTTGTTATTTATTTGTAGCTTCGCTAATTGTTTTGCCCACTGCTAGTATTGCAGTATCATCAGCAAACGTGTGTCGTCTTGATGTATATCGCGTGTAAATAAAAGGTACAGAACTGGACCTTATACACTTCCTTGTGGTGCCCCAGGCACTATTTCTTTGAAACTAGAATATTCATTTCCGTGTCTTACACGAAAAAGTCTGTTATCTAGATATACGTTTGGAGTGCTATAAAGTCCTTCAGGTAGAACATGCCTTGATTTTAATTTGAGGCTGATGTTCAGGTATTAATTGTTTCTATTCTATTATTGGCTGCAGGCGCAGGATTAGTATTCTTACAAAAACTTTTTATGTTCATGCCTATTGCCGATGTTTTCTTGTTTTTTTGACGATTCTCTCTCTGTCGTGTCGTTTTTTAAGTGGCATTCCATAAGTTTTTCGACGCGACGAATTTGTAGCAGATTTTTAAACTATGCAAAAGTAACAAACATCTGTCAAAATGAAATGAAAGTCTAAATAAAAAATCATTGTTCAATGTTTAACAAATGCGGTTTTATTTAATTATTGGTAAATAAATAAGTGATTAAAATGATAAGTGTAGAAATTTATTACAACACGAGTAGCGATAGTGATGATTATGAAGAAGGTGGAGTGTGGAGTTTTGAAAAAACACAATTAATTATAAAAAGAAAGCAGATAAGACAAACCTCAAATCCATTTGATTTGCCTGATTCAAAGTGAGTTCACTTTTTATATTAAGTTGTAATGAAACTTTTGTTCTCTTTAACAGATTCACGCTGTACTTTAGATTGTCAAAAGAAGCATTTAGATATGTGTTGGATGAAATAAATAACAAGGTACCGAATCGGCAACGTTCATCATCGATTCCAATGATATTAAGGCTCGCATTCACCTTAAAAATTCTAGCGGAGGCAAGCTACCAACACGGCGCTGGCAACGATTTCAATTTGGGAATAGCTTAACCAACGGTTAGCAAATTTTTTAAGGAAATCATAAACGTTATGAAAGTTCATATTTGCCCCAAATGGATTCGATTTCAACTGACAGATGCAGACAAATCTGAAGCTACATTTTGCTTCTTTAATAAGACAGGATTTCCTGGTGTTATTGGATGTGTAGATGGCACACACATACGAATTTTCACTCCCAAAAAAGAAGACCATCACTTTTACTATAACAGAAAAGGTTTCTATAGCCTCAATGCCATGTTAGTAAGTATTTTGCTTATTTTTGTTAGTAAGTGTTTTTTCATTTTAATATCAAGGTTTGTGATCATAAAATGCGCATTCGATACATTGATGCAAGACATCCAGGTGCGAGTCATGATGCACTTGTATGGAATTCAAGTGAAATGAGGGACATGTGCGGGCTAATTTCAATGGCGGTGAAAGAAATACATAACTCTTAGGTGGGTTAAACAATTTAATGTTAAATTTTAAAAATCTTCACTTTTTAAAAAACAGGTGAAGCAGGATACCTACTTGAACCTTTTTTAATAACTCCTTTAAGAACCACGCAAGAAAGAAGCCCTGAAAGTAATTTCAACTCAAAGCACGCATCGACTAGAAACATAGTTGAAAGAACAATTGGCGTTTTGAAGAATCGTTTTCGCTGCTTTCTCATCGCACGACAACTACACTACACTCAAGAAAAAGGAACCCAAATCGTAAATGTGTGTTCAGCTTTGCACAACATTTCAATAAACTACAGATGCGGAATAGAAACAGATGAAGTAAATCACTCTGACGATGTGGAAGTGGAAAATAGTGTTGAAAACACTAATAATAATGACACAGTTGGAGCTTGAATAAGAAACCAAATAATGAACGCAATCATAAATTCATGTTTTTTTATTAAGAAAATAAAAGTTTCATAACTAACTTATATGTACATAATTAACAAAAAAAAAAAAAAAGGAAGATAAATTCACACATATGCATTTTTTTTCAAGTTTTAAAAGGTATCCTGGTATTACAAAGCAGATGATTTTTGAACTCTTGTATTTTTCTACATGGTGGTTTCTTTTAATGAGTTGAGCGTAAGCTTCTTTTTATGTGTTTCTTGTTTATTTCTAGTTCCATCATTTTTATTTTATTTGTTTCTTTTCTTTGTGCATCTTTTCTTTCCATCTCTTGTTTATAAATTATAAATTTCTCCTCTTGAACCTTGAGCCTTTTTGCGTCTCTCCTAGCAGTGTCCTCTTTCAATTTATATGATTTTCTAAAGTATCTCTCTACTTCCTTCGCATGTCCTTCTATTTTATTTAAACTTTCATTTATGCCATTTAAGGTTATTTCTTACAGTACAGACTGCTTCTCTAAAAGCTTAGTTCTTTCCTGTGTAGAAGCGGAAGCGTGACGTCGTTTTTTTCTTGCAGGCTCTTCAGTTTCCTGTTGCTGTTCCGGTGGTTGCTGCTCCAAAGCTTCACCCTCCAATTCGACGGAGCCATCTTCCATGTTTAAAACTTCTGCTTCTAAATAGAAAAGGGAGGCGTCTGAATCTGCATCTGTAGCCTAAGTTCGTGTTGATGTATGTCCGGATGCAGTCGTCAAAGTATTTTGAAGTAAATTGGGCTGGAATACACCAATTAGATTTCCGTTTGGGTTTAACCACTGTTTGTATTTAAACAAATTTGCTACAGCATCTTCCAGCGGATATAAAATTTGCAATTGGTTTGGACCTCCTCCAGTTACTTTTATTTCTTTTTAATTGTTTATTGTTTTCTTCTTCACTTTGAACTTAAAGTCGGCCAAAACCTGATTAAAGCAAACATTAAAATATTTTTTACATTAATGAAATAAGCAATTTAAACCTTTTGCCAACCATCTCCATCTCTTACTAGAGGACCCTTGCTATTCAGCTGCTCAGCTATGGAATTCCATTCCCTTTTTATGTCCGTTTTGTTGATTCCCTTCAAAAATCCCCTAGCCAACTGCTCGTTGCTCTCCATCAGCTCGACGAGGGCCTGGAACTGATTCTGATTTGTTAATTTCAACTGCAAATGTGAACAAATATTTAATTATTTAACAAGAAAACTTACAGTTTTGCGAACTTCCATTTCTTCGCCGTTAGAAAATTTTCGAACGAGAGATACCGTCGTTTTTTTCATTGTCGTCGTTTCCATTTGTCTTACAAAATGCTGAATGAAAGCGTTCAACACACTTGACGTTTACACACGACAACAAAAACGAAACGACAAAAGTTGAAAATGACTTATGGAATGCAGATTGTGTCGTGTCGTATATTTGGATGTCGTTTACGACTTCGGGAATAGGGGTGATTATAGGAAGAAGTGAAATCTGCCTGTAGGTCTTTTTTTCGTGAGATGGTTTGCCAGGTTTTAAAACCATTATGACTTCCGCAACTTTCCGTTGGCTCGGAACATATTCTAATATGTCAAATGATCTATCAGTGAGGTTGTTAGTTGTCACCTGTCACTTTGAAAATTGAATTTTGAAGTCAAATTATCGGTTATTAATTTATTAAGGTAAGACCGCACTCGACGGAACTGAACTTCACCAGAATTTTACCGCAACTGAACTTCAAAATATTTGTTGTATGAAATTGTATGAGCTTAATCGCACTAAGCGACAACTGAACTTCACGGCGGCGTGGCACCATGCGGCAAAGTTGATAACCTGACCAACTTTGCCGCGGCCTGAAGTTCCGTTCCGTTCCGTTGCCGCAAGTGCGATATAGCAAGTGTCACGAAACGTTGTGTTTTGGGTGTGCGCTTTGTTTTTTTTTTGTGTCACGTGGGAGCACAGCTTACATTTTAGAAATATTTCATGCTGAAATATTAAATAATTATTTTGTTGCTTGGTCGAACGTGTAAGTAATACAATTCAAGTTGAAAGTTCAAATGAGCTCAACTCCATTGCGTTTCGCCCAGGTATGATAGTTGAACTCATTACTTAGATAACTATCACAGCATTGGAGATACTGTGAATTTTATTTTTCTAAGGGAATTTGGTTGAATTCAGACACTTAGAATTTCAAATACCAGGTATGATAGTTGGGCTCATCAGTTAGATGACTATCATACCCTTCTAAGACACAAATTTGTATCGATGCTTACTGACTAATATAAAAATCACAGCATTGGAGAAAGAAAATTCTTCGGTTTGAGTGGAGTGACCGAATTTATAATTCAAGTTAAAAGTTCAAATGAGCACAACTCCATTGCATTTTGCCCAGGTATGATAGTTGGGCTCATCAGTTAGATGACTATCATACCCTTCTAAAGCCTAGTACGCAGATTGCGCTAAAATTCTACTCCCACTTTTCTCCACAAATACCAGCTAAAAACCTAGCTAAATTTTGACATAAGATTGTTGTGGAGAATACATCACAAAAAAACAGATGTTCTCTAAAAAAAATTTATTCAACAATTTCAAAGAATTTTATTTTTATATTTTAAGTGAATATAATCAACTTAAATAGATTTGTCTCTTTGACATTGATAAATCATTTGTCCTTGAATATTACTGTTCTTAATTTTTATTTTCACAAAGTAAATCTCACAAATATAAGAACCTGCCACAATTAAATGCTAGTACGCAGATCGAGCTAAGATTTCGCTCCCATACAAAATTCTCTCCAAAATTTAGCCAAGCTAAAATTAAGCCAATCATTTTAGCCGAGAGATACGCAGCTTCAAATAAAAAATCAAATTTTCGTTTCTTACTGTACGACGCCATCTGTCAAAATTTAGAGCGTGAAATAATTGTTCGGTACATTCATTCTTGAGCTAAATTGTGGCAGGTTTTTTTTTTCATATGTGAGACTTATGTGAGCTTTACATTGTGAAAATGAAAATTAAGAAGGAGAAATATTCAAAGACAAACGAGATATTAAAGCAAAAGGGAAAAATTAATTTTATTTGGTTACATTTACTTAGAACATTGAAAAAAAAATTGTTTGAAATTGTTGAATATAATTTCTTTTGAGAGAACAGCTGTACTAGGCTTCAGATCGAGAATTAATGTGCCGCACAATTATTTCACGCGCTAAATTTTGACGGATAGGTCCCGTACAGTAAGAAACAAAACTTTGATTTTTTAGCTGGAGCTGCGTACCTCTCGGCTTAAATGCGTGAATTTTAGCTTGGCTAAATTTTGGAGAGATTTTTGTAAGGGAGTGGAGTTTTAGCTCGATCAGCGTACTAAAATAAAAATAACAGCTTTGGAGATACTGTGAATTTTATTATTCTAAGGGAATTTGGTTAAATTCAGACACTTAGAATTTCAAATGCCCGTGCTCAGGCTTTTTATAATAATTGAATATGAAGAACATTTTAAAAGAAAATTCTTCTGTTTGAGTGGAGTGACCGAATTTGTAATTCAAGTTAAAAGTTCAAATGAGCTCAACTTCATTGCGTTTCGCCCAGATATGATAGTTGGGCTCATCAGTTAGATGACTATCATACCCTTCAAAAAATTTGGCATTTTCAAATGCCCGTGCTCAGGCTTTCTATAATAATTGAATATGAAGAAAATTTAAAAAGAAAATTCTTGTGTTTGAGTGGAGTGACCAAATTTATAATTCAAGTTAAAAGTTCAAATGAGTTCATTAGGGTATGATAGTCATCTAACTGATGAGCCCAACTATCACACCTGGGCGAAACGCAAGGGAGTTGAGCTCATTTGAACTTTTAACTTATAGACACTAATCATTTATTTATAAGTGAAGCCAATATGTACTGTAGCGTGGTGAGGTATATCAAAAAAGTGCCGTAGAGTGCCGCGCTGTGTAGCGCAGTTCCGCTGAAGTGCAGTTCCGTCGAGTGCAGTCTTACGAGTTTTAAAAAAAAGCTTAATTAAGATGAAACTTATACCATTTTGGGTTTTTAAAGATTTTTTCTTGTACACGGAAAGAATTCTTAGATCAGATGAGATGCAAATTACGAAAAATGAATCCCGATTTATACCTTGGCTCGAGATTTCGTAATTTACGACTATTTGTTGGCAATTTGCAAAACTGAGCAAAATGAAGATATTGATACTCAAAAATCGTAGATCGACACTCTTAAGTATCAAAAGAAAGAAAGTCGTGATTTTTTGTTGGTGATTTGCAGTAATTCTCATTGAGTTGCAAATTGCGACAAAAAAACGTAAATCTGTAATTGAGCAATGTAAATTACTAGATATTTATCGCAAATCAATATTTTTAAATGCTGTTTATGAAATTATTCTTTTGGAGAGTAAATTACGCCAAAAAAGTTGTATTTTGCTTTGAAAAGTACAAGCTTGAATCATGAATTCTAATTGCAAATCACGAAAAAACAAATTTTGTAAATTGCTACGTTTTGAATATTAAATTACCAGATATTGTATTAATTTGGGATCAAAATGCCTTGATTTACGGATAAAACTTGATTCGTAAATTGCGAATGCAAATTTTGCAATTGGTGATTTTTCAATTCTTTCCGTGTATTTATTCTATTGTTTTTTCTTTTAAACCACTTATGTAGTAGACGTAATAAACTGTAGTAAATTCGAGGTATAGTTTATTCAATTAACTATGCGTAGTTAATAATGTAAAAAATGTTATGTAGTTAATTCGGCCAACCGTGGTTCTTGTCCATCGAACAGCTTAAATGTATCCTCTAAGTAATTGGCGAATACCATCGCTTTTCCTTTGTCACTTTTAGTTAGCCCATTCATTTTGGCTTTTCTTTTTTTTGTTGTTTTTATAGCTTTCTAAAGTGAGTAGTTGGATTATTTCTCCGCTGTCAAGCCGTCAAGGTAATTTTCAACTTCAAGGTTTTTGAAATCTGATATCTCCGTTTTAAGCATATTACTGAAGCGATTTAAATGTGCTTTGTGTTGAGGAGCACGCGTTCGCTGCCATTTCTTACGTGCTTTTCGTTTCTCTTTCACAAATTTTTTTTATTTCCTGAATATAACTATTTTATATTTTTATAGTTCTATTTTAGTATAGTACCTATAGTACTTTTTATTGAGATTCTTTTTGTTTTTTGCACTTGGATTAAGAATACATAAGTCACTTAACTGAGTTAATTTAGTTTAATTAACTAAGTTAAGTAACTGATTAAGGTTTATTTAGATTTATTAATCTGAGTCTTATTTTTAATGTGTCCACTCAATAAGAACCATATTTGTTCTGATGTGAGTAATATAGAACTTAACCTAAAAGTAAGAAGAGGAGAATAGGATAGAGATAACAATACAGATGTGAACAGGAGAGATATATATGCCAAATGGCATGTACTAACACTATCTAACACTATAATATGTGTGTTCTTAGTTAGTATTTTATTTACATGAATTTGCTTATGATATGGACAAGGTGTTTATAGGTATTATTTTCTTTTTTAACTCATACAACCATTTTTGTTTACATTAATTGTTTGTATGTGCATCTTGTGCCTTTTGAATTTACTTAAATATACATAGTTAGATACTTAGCATTAGTAACAGATATTTATAAGGAGTATCATTAGCTTAAATTAGCTTTTGTTTGTATTAAGATCACAGAAGTTAGTTCACAGCCAAATCAGTAGGCAAACAAGTTGTCTTAAATATAGTATAAAGTTATGCGATTGTAGTAAATTTATGAAACTAGCTATTCTTAATTGTAGGTACAAACATAAATATTTCTTACTGCTAGTTTAATACAGTGTATTTTGGACGTAAATTAGGTATTTCACTGTCAAGACCATTAGGTATTGAACATGTTTTCATTTAGGTAATTGATCTGTTTTTTTATTTTTTTTTTTTTATCAGTTTGAGTTTATTTATTATTAATTTTTATTAAATATATATTTTTGATTTTCTTTTACAGCAATTTGTAATAAGAAATATTAAGTGCACATTGGTTTTAAAGGAAAGGATTGAATTTGATATTGAAGATGAGAACTGCTTAGCCTCTGTAGTTGCATAAAGATTCTTTTTATTAAAGGGGGCAAGAAACCAGCTGTCATCATTTAGGAGCGTAAATTGAGCACTGGACCCTTCGCAGAGGATGCTGATCGGTGAAAAATAATATCGGTCGTTAATTGCAAAGTCTATATTTTCATAGAAGACATTCTGGAGTATGGGGTTCTCATGGAATTGCAACGCAGCTATACTTTTTTTGGAGAGCATAATTAGATAGTCTAGCAGAGGATTGATTCCTGATTCTTCGTATAACGTTTTGTTGGAGTGCCATTTACCTATAGGTCTACGTTTTTTTGACATGCAATTTCTTATAATTCTCCTTTCAAATCTTTGTAATTCTAGGGCAACATTTGGAGTGATGCTAAGCCAAATCAGGAAACCATATGAAATTTTTGGCCTAATTAAAGTCTTATACATTAAGAGTTTCTTTTGTTTGTCTACATCAGACGAGTTCATGAGAATTTTGAGCTTAGCTGCAGCCGCCTTTCCGTTTCGGAGGGCAATTCTTGCGTGAGGGTTCATCTTTAGTCACTCGTGGAGATGTGTTCTATGGTACTTAGTGGATTGTTTCAGTGGGATGCAGTTAACATTAATAGTGAGTTTAAGATATCGGCTCTCACGAACTGCCAAGTGTTGTCCCCTACCCGACGCATTACGGAAGCAGGTGAGCTCATATTTTTTGAAATTGGGTTTGATTCCCCATTTATTATAATAGGGAATGATCTTATTTATGTGGTTTCTTATCTCACTGAGGGCGTTATGGGGTCTTCCATGGCAGCTTAAAAATGGTGTCATCCGCATATAGAATTGCTTCAAACAAATTATTGTATATAGGGAAATCATACAGATACAAATTGAACAGGGGTGGGTCTAAAATGGATCCCTGGGGAACGCCCGCACGGATTGGAATAGGGTTTGATTTAACATTAGTAAATAAAACAAAAATGGCGCGATTGGAAAGGAAATTGCCAATAATTTGTTGAGGATAGGGGGAAAATTGAGTAAATTGAGCTTGTATAATAGACCCGGATGCCAAACTGAGTCGAAGGCTTTATTTAGATCAATCACGCAGGCGACTGTGCACTTTCTTAGTCTCAAGTTACTTAGAATGCCGTCTTGAAGTGATAAAAATACATGCTCATTTTCAAGTACCTTACCAGTGTTGGAGAGTAAGGATATTGAACGAAAGTTTTCAAGACTGTTGGAACTGTTATTTTTTTAATTGGTATCAATTTACCAATTTTCCAACTAGATGGTAAATAACAGTTATTTAGACAGTTATTGTACATTGTAGTTAAAAATTTGGAAATCCTTACTTAAGATTTAAAATTAGGCATGTTATATAGGCTTGATGATTTTGTATTATTCAGGTTGAATAATATTGATTCAACTATGCTCTGTAACAAAAAAGTCATTTGAAGGTGAATCTGACAAATTCTCCGGACGGAACTCGTTGACAGCTAAATTGGTGTTCCACCCCTCGAAGGCACTATTCAAGGTATTAACTGCTAGTAAGTTCTGGCTTGGGTTTTTAAGTCGAATAAGTCTGTATAGAAGGCCTCGAAAGCACTTACTTTTTCAGTTGGTGATGAAAAAACTCTATCTCCGTAGGTTGACCCTGTTCGGATGAGATAGCAGTACTTTTCCTAGCAGTTCTTTGGTTGATTGTTTTAAATACATTCGCTGATGGTTTCATTTCTTGGAGTTCGTCCCTAAACTGGGAATTAAGTTAAATTCTGACTTTGTCTCTTATTATGTTACTAAGGCAACTGATACGAGAAGATAATTTGCAAAAGTCTTGGTTAACTCGATCTCCCTCTCTATGATAAATTCTTTTTAGTTGTTTTTTTCCAAATCTTTCTTAGTTTAAATTAATCAAGGGTTACGAGGGAAATTCTATGATGATTCAGATGAAGTGATTTTTCCTGACTGTGAGAATTGATGTAACTTGTTAAGGAGTCATTACAATTATTTATAAGGGAATCGATTTCCAAGTTAGACAAATTCCTATCGGTTGATAAAGATTGGGTGCTTAGTCTGGAGTTGTAGAGTTAAGAAAACCGAATAGTGATCCGAAATGGGATCTAGAGTAGTGCAGACAATGGTGTCTGTTTGACTGTTTGCACGAAGGGTAGTGGAGGCTAAAAAGAGGTCTATGTGTGACGCAGAATTTGGACGCGTTGGTCCCACAGCTGCTATGATGTCATAATTTAAAAATCGGTTGTCTAAAAACCAGCGAGCAAAATGATCTCCGTTGATGTTCATTTTTGTATCGCCCCATAGTGGGTGTCTGCAGTTGAAGTCGCCACCGATGATTATAAAATCATAATCGCTTAAGCTAGAGAGAAGGTCATCTAATGCTGAAGCAAGTGAAGGGCCTATATTACATGGGACATATGTTGAGACCAACGCTAACATTTTCGTGGAATGATGAATTTTAAGAGGAGTTGAAGCAATAGTTGTGGAAATGATTTGGTTATGGAAAAATATTCGAAAAGTTTATCGATTTGCTTACTAGAACTCCCGTGCCTCTGCCAGAACTATTCGAGAGTCCACTTTAATTGTAGTTTAGAATTTACCGAGCATATTAGTTCAATAGTTAGTAAAGCTAACTCTATGCTTGGATTTGTCAAGAGGTGGTGTAAGGAATTTGATGACCCATATGTGACACTGGCTTTGTACAACTGTTATGTACGTCCTCATCTGGAATATGCTTCCCAAGTTTGGTCTCCTTCCTACGAAATCCACAAGTCCCGAATTGAAGCTGTCCAACATAACTTCATTCGGTTTGCACTTAAAGGCCTCCCATGGGAAGATCCCTTTAATCTTCCTCCCTACCAACACCGTATCCAGCTCTTGCAGTTGCAAACACTCTCCCAAAGGCGTGTAAACAATGATTTAATTTTTTTTCATCAACTCATTACTGGTTCCATCGACGCTCCAGATTTGCTATCTAATATATCATTTAATTATCGTGGGGGATCTTACCATCTACGTAGACTTGATTTAATTAACTGTTCCTATCACAGAACAAATTACGGCATGCATGAGCCGCTTTTTCGCATGAGTAGGTTATATAACACTTACTCTTGCTTATTAGATTTTCATTTCAGTAAGATCTGTATTAAAAATATATTAAAAACCAGTGCACCACCAGCATGATTTATTTGTTTTAGTTTTTTTTTATTATATGTTATTTTTGTTTTTTGTTATCTTAGTGTATTTTTAATTATTTGTTTTTTTTAATTTATGTATTAATTTTGTCATTTTGTATATGTTAATTTTTATATTGTTCTTATTGTTTAGTTAATATATCTGTATTTGTATTTGTACGTTCATATGTGCTTGTGTTATCTTTCGTTTTTACTAACTACTAACACTTGCACTTATGATGATGAGCGTCGACACCTTAATGCTTGCTTTAAGCCTGGTGTGACATAGTTCTCTGAGGTGTAAAAAAAAAAAAAAAAAAAAAAAAAAAAAATAATGTCATAGTTACTGTTGAAACTATATTTGGATTGGATTTTTTCAAAACAAGTTTCTTGTATAAGGAGCGCTGTGGGGGAGAATATCACAAAGCAGCTGCTAAGCTTCAATTTTTTTGTCTGGTGTCAGTAGAGAGTTAACGTTTGCAGTAACTATGCTCAGATTCATGGGGATAAGGAACAAAGCTTAAATAAGCACCTGGCTTCTCAATTTCATTAAGTTTTAGGTATTTTGGCCAAAAGGCCCGAAGTTTTGAGATCAGTTGCACTATTGGCACTCCGAACAGTTTTTGTGACTCACTAAGGAAATCCGATACTTCACTGCCATCCAGGCGCGGATCCAGGATTTTGCTCAATTTTGGTGTATCCTTGGTCACACTAATGTGAAAATGAGTTTCTATAACCTTGATAAAATCTACAGAAAATTGGAGTACTTCTAATACTACTTAAAATAAGAAGAACGCAAATACCTCTTGCATATTTGCACAGTGCCTTGAGCAGTGGGTACCTTGAAACTTCGTGAAATGAAGATATGCAATTTGTGCCAGTAGCACGGTGTCTTAACAGAGTTTTTGAATTCTCTCTAGATCTTCGTAGCACCACCTAGAATTTCGGAAACAATAATGGCACATCGGTATGTATCTATTCCCATACATAACGTTGGAGTTCGAGCAAATGTTTCATCCATTTCTTTAGTTGGGATAAGATACTGTAGCCAAAGGCAAGTTAAAGGCCGTTATCTAATTTAGAAATGCATTTGCAGAATATTCTCTAAAATAGTCTTCTATTCAAAAAAGCAAATGAAAGTTTAACTGCAATACCTCTGTGTTCCATAATGCAGTTTGCTAAAGTCACATATTTTTGCTAAAGGTACTAGGCAAACTGCACCACCTCCAATCATGATTTCCGGATTGACAATGTTTGGTGAGCTTAAGAACATAGTAGAAAAATGCACTAATAAGGCATTTAAATATACATCATACAATAAAGACAATTGGAAAGTCATTATTTTGAGACGCCGATGCGTATAGATCTATCAGTGAAGAATTGAACAAAAAGAAAATTCAGTGGCACTCGTACGATGAGGCCTCCACTCTTCATGTGTTGCCAAAGATATTGTCGAAGACCTTATTCAAAAAGGTTTCCAAGCTCTCGATGCGAATAATCTTATTAAAAATGAGGTATTCAAAGAATCCACTGGGGTATCAACGACAACAAAGAGATCTCTACCTATGTTTATGCTCACCTTTGAAAATAAAGAAAGTCTCGATAAGATTTACAGGTTAAAATCAATTATGGGCATAATTGTCAAAATTGAACCACTGCGAAAGCCAAAAATTGTTCCACAATGTAAACGCTGTCAAGCCTTTGGGCATACACAAAAATACTGGAATCGTGAGTTTGCTTGTGTCAAATGCGAAGGCAAGCATGCAACTAAAAACTGTCCCATGGGCAGAGAACAGAAAGCGAAATGTGTTAACTGTCAAGGCAACCATCCTGCAAGTTACAGAGGATGTCCAGTTGCCAAAAAATTCCAAGACACAAAAAGAAAAAACAAAACTGGGAACAAGCTAAGAAACCCAACAAACACAAAAGCAATAGTTGAAAGCAAAAAAGTAGCTGTTGAAAACAAAACTAAAAATCAACCGCCAAAAGCAATTGCACTAAGCAAAAGTGATGAAAATAAATCCTATTCTTAAATTGTTAAAAATGTGCGGAAGAACGAAGAAACATCTATTAAAGAAATGCTTGAACTTACCCTAAAAAGGAATAACAAACAAGATTTAAACATATAACAGCTAAGCGAAGAAGTCGCTCTTAAAAAACAATGATGGACAGAACACTCAAAATCGCAACATAGAATGCAAACGGTCTTCTACAACATGTATCAGAACTAAACATCTTTTTAGACATAGAGCATATAGACATTTGTTTGGTGTCTGAAACTCACCTCGCTATAGAACAAAATCTTGATAAAAAATTACCTAACTATACGTGTTATCATGCTCTGCACCCTCTGACAAAGCAAGGGGAGGATCAGCAATACTAATAAAAATGTGCTTAATATACTATGAAGAGCCTAAGTTTACTAGTGAAAACATGGAAGTAACAACAGTTAGTATTGGTATAAAAAAGAAAGAGTTTAAGCTAGCATCTATATACTGCCCTTCGAGGCGCTCTCCAACTGAAGAAGACTATGCAGAACTCCTAAATTTGTTAGCACATAACTTCCTTGTTGGTGGCGACTTCAATGCTAAACACACCCAATGGGGATCTAGGCTCATAACAACGAAAGGCAAACGGCTATATCAAGCAGGCCGCAAATACAACTGCGAATTTTATTCTTCTGGCTTGCCAATATACTGACCATCTGATTCTAACAAAATACCAGACCTTATAGACTTTTTCGTAGTAAAAGGTATTAAACGAAACCATATAAGTGTCGAAGGTAATTACGATTTATCGTCAGATCATACTCCAGAAATATTATCATTGAGCGAAGCAGAAATAATAGAAAAAAGTAATCCTAAGCTCGTGAACAAAAGAACAAACTGGAACGAATTCAGAGATAAACTTTAAAGTTTTATAAACCTAAGATCCCCTATGCAAACAATTGAACAGATTGATCATGAAGTAGAACAATTTATTGCTGATGTGCAATAGGCTGCAGAAGAAAGTACTCTAACAATTTCGAATTCAAGAGGAAAAGAAATAAAATATCCTGTTGAAATAAAGGAGCTGATCTTGGAGAAAAGAAGAGCTCGAAGAAAATGGCAAGCTACGAGATTTCCAGGTGATAAGGCAGTTTTTAACCGTCTTAACAATGAACTAAAGAAAAGAATCTGTGAATTTAAAAGTGATTCACTTAGTAGATTCCTGAATAGTCTGACGGCGGATGCTTCTACGGAATACTCCTTATGGAAAGCAGCTAAGCGCCAAAAAAGACCACAGGCACAAAACCCGCCAGTAAAATCTCAAGATGGTAAATGGATCGGAAACCCAAAACAAAAGGCTGATCTCTTCGTTGAACATCTCGCAAATGCTTTTAAGCCATTTCCAGCAAGCACAGCTACAGATCCCTTACAGTTTGTTGATAGAAACGACGAATGTGAAATTCCTTTTGTCACGCTCAAAGAAGTAAGAAGAATGTGTCAACATAAGTTGTCTAACAAAAAATCACCAAGGTACGATCTAATAACTGCCTTCAATAGCCCTCAAAAAACTCCAATTTATAATGAATGCATGCCTTAAACTAAGATATGTGCCACATCATTGGAAAATTGTAGAAGTCATTGTTATACCTAAACAAGGTAAGCCACCAACAGCAGTAACATCTTACAGACCTATATCGCTTATACCAATCATGGCAAAAGTTTTCGAAAAACTGCTTCTGAAAAGACTAAGCAAAATAATAGAAGAAAGAAGACTAATTCCGAGCCATCAGTTTGGATTTAGAAATAAACATTCCACGATAGACCAAGTGCATCGGATTACGGATGTTGTGGAAAAGGCACTTGAAGAAAAACAAGTATGCTCGGCTATATTCTTAGATGTTGCTCAAGCCTTTGACAAGGTTTGGCACTTGGGACTTGAGTACAAACTGCAAAGGGATCTTCCCAGGCAGTACTACGAAATACTGAAATCCTACGTTACGAACCGACTCTATAGAGTACGGAACGACCAAAATTACTCGTTCCGTGCTCCGTAATTACAAAATTATCATGGCCACCTTTGCTGATGATACTGCAATATTAGTGCCAGATAAATCCGTTACGAAGGCTACACAAAAACTGCAAAATGCAGTCGATAAAGTTAGTGATTGGACGCAAAAATGGCGAATCAAACTAAATGAAACAAAATCGACGCATATAAACTTTACAAACAAAAAAATAAACAATGTTCCAATTCTTATAAACAGTACAACAGTTCCTTACTCCAATACTGCCAAATACCTTGGAATGACTTTGGATGCAAAGCTTAAATGGAAAGAGTACATCAAAATGAAAAAAGACGAACTAAACTTGAAGTACAGAAAAATGTACTGGTTACTAGGAAAGAACTCTGACCTATCTATCCAGAACAAGCTAATGTTATATAAGCAAGTACTGAAACCCGTTTGGACATATGGCATCCAACTATGGCGCTGTACAAAGAAAACAAATGCTGAACTCATCCAAAAATTACAAAGCAAGGTTCTTCGCGGAACAATAAATGCTCTTGGTATAAAAGAAATAGCGATTTACATCGTGACCTTCAAATTGAAATGGTTACAGAAGTGGTTAAAAAATACGCTGTATCACACAATTAGCGACTGCAAAGTCATACCAACTCCGAAATGGAGACCGTCTTAAATGTACGAGACAATGTTCGGAGATTATGAAGAACCAAGCCTCAAGAGCTGATGGTCTAAAAGCTATGGAAAGTGTAATAACTTAAGCTTCCCACAATGCGACTGATAAATTAAGAAAGAAAAATCATTTGTCAATCTTTCATAGATTGGTCCTGATTCACCGGTGGTTTTAGTGTGGTAAGAGTCCCACACTACTTGGTACCGATTCTTACCGAGTGTCTTTTGAAGATTTCCATCCATTCCATTTTGCAAGCAAAATTGATTGGGACCGTGTCGCTAACAATCAAACAGAGGCAAGTAAAAGGCCCAAAAACTGGGTTGAAATCGTGAAATCGGCTATGGTGATTTGTGATAGTTGACAGTCACAGCACAAAAGAAATGCTATGGCGTTGTGACTGTCAATTAATTACAAATCACCTAAACCGATTCGACCCCTGTAGTTTAAAATAATTTAATTTAAAATAATCAAGATAATTCGATGCAGTTAACTTTGTTTGTTTTGTTGATAAATAGTACGGAAGTTCCTAAAACTCATCCATGAAAGTAAAAATCTTCACGAATGCAGTAGACGCTCGATGTAGTGAATCTCATCTCTAGTTAACTATCCACAATTGTAAACACACGAAATTTTCTATAAAATTGGATTTTTATAAATATAATTCGCAAGCATTTAACATTACTTGAGAACACTGGGGAATTATTTCGGTTTTTTTTTAATTTATAAATATAAAAACCATTCACATCAAACGAAAATTGGCATTTTGGATCATACATCTCCAAGCCTTTCAAAACTTCCGCTTGAAGTGAACAATCTCGAAAGAATGAACACTCAACAGGCCTGGTTTTTATTACTTCACTATATCGAACGTCTTCTGTATTACCATTAGAAAAGTATGTTATGAGATGACTAAAAAGATGTGCAACATAGTTGCATACTGAGCTGTACTACAAATACATAAAAGATGGGGACAAGGTCTAGAGTGTAAAACATGCAAGTGGTCACATTGATGAAATTAGCTCACCAGAGGGGAAGACATCTGAAAGTTACTCTCGAGAGTTTTCTAGTAAAATTATTGTCAAATAGAAATGCATCTTTTTAGTAAGAAAGTTTTTGGTACCTATTTCTCAATAATTTTCATACAGAAATGTAATTTGTCATTTTGGCTTTATTTAAATATCTTCATCTTGTTTATCCGAGCATTTGAATCAAAGTAAGAATTATTTAAACTAATCAAATTGACCTATTTTTTTTGAAAATGAAAATAAGTGCCACTGTGAAACATTGTCTTTCGAATCTGTATCATTTTTCATTCACATTTGCATTTTGAAAATTGAAATCAGATCAATGTGGGACTCAATCTGCTCTCTAGTATGAAACTATTCTCAAAAGTGTAACATAAGAATGTAACCTGACATTTATCTTTTAATTAAAGACCTTAAATTTGAAGAAAGGGCGTTATAAAATCAACGTTATGAACTTTACAATCGCTCAATTTAAAGGCTATTTTCGCATTTGGAATTTTTCTCCACCTCACATCTAGGAGAGGCAAGATAAACGTTTGTTTTAGTATCTTTTAATAATTTCGTGAAATAAAAATCAGGAAAATAAAAACGTACAAACTTCATTTCACTGCCAAGAAAAAAATGTACAAACGTAGAACGAAAAAGCATTTTTTGATGATATTTTAATGAATTAATATTTATGCTTTATTCGTTCCTGTTTAGGGGGGGGGGGTGCAATTGAAGCCGTTGCCCTCCCATTGAATCCGCACCTGCTGCCATCTGCAAAACTCTGGGGGGGCTTATCTGGCCCTTTACTATTTCCCTACCGCATCTGCGATGGAAATACCTTTTTGTGGAGTTATAATGCTTTCATTACCATATGGTTGCTCAAGAAAACTTTGGAGCTTCTTTTGGAGTGTTTAGTCACCAACAGCCTTATTTATCTCTAATCCTGAAAAGATTATTTATAAAGAAAAATACACGAGGAATAGAGGCGGGGTACGCAAAAACTGGTTCATAGGAGGTTAAAAGCCATAGTGAGGCCGTTTTAGTATTTAAATGTCATTTTGACAAGACATCGTGTGAAATTTACAAAAAGGAGTGTAAACAAATTTTTGTATCTTCTTGTTACTAATTGTAAGACAAAATGGATAGTTTCTTTGGATTCATAAATGATTTAAATGCTCTAAACGATTTAAGTGCAAAATGGAGATGAAGGGGATGGAGGGATGATGATTTTCGCTCGAAGTATAGATTTTCGAAAGAAAATATGAAAAAATTTATATCCATAGCTTGGCCTTCCTTAAACAATGATTAAAGAGGAGGGCATATCCTAATTGATTTGCAAGTGATGGCAGCTACACGATATTGGGGACACAATGAGGTACATTTATTAAGAGGATTTGAACTTTATTCAATCGAATTCTATCCATAATTTTCTTCGTGAAACCTTCCCATATTTAAAGATTCAAGACGTTGAGTGGATATCCATGGATTTAGCCAACCCACTCTTTGTCAGATATGCAAACGAGTGGCAAAAGTGTTTGCAAGGGTCATCTGCTTGGACATGGTGGATATCCTTGTACCAATATTTTGTTCACCCCTCTTTTAAATCCACGCACCGAAGCCGATATAGCATATGATGTTGCGCATATAGCAACTCGGAACACAGTAGAAAGGTGTTTAAGAGTTTCTATTAACAGATATGAGGTGTTCACTCGAAAATGCTAAAACGACTATAATCGCATTGGCAGTTTTGCACAACCTGGTCATCGATTTTAAGGATCAACTTCCATCTACAGGTACTAGTCAATAAATTTAATTATGTCTACAAAATAATTTATTACCTTCCCAAAGCTGATTTCGATTTCATTCCCCAAAAGAAAAACCTTTCAATAAATAGGGAAAGATTGCAGCCACAAGGACAACAACAATGTACTTCTCGCAGTGTGTTCATAAAACAAACATTCGAAACGTAGCACTTAAAATGATTAGCAAATAGTTTCATAATATCGCAGATAAAATTCTAGTTTTTGCTAAACTTACGTTTTTCTTACAAAATTTAAAACTTGAACTTTAAAATAAAATCGTATACCGACCTAATACGTTGTCATAATGAAGTGTTACCATATGTTTGTACTTTTATTTTTATTTTTACTAGGTTGATTCTCGACTATCTTTTTTTATACTTACTTTTACTGATTCAACTATATTATATAAGCTCGCGCAAAAACTTTTGTTCATCAATTTATTTATTAATTTTTTTAAGGTTTAATCTAAAAAGCTTTAGTATCTTTCTAGTCTATAACAAAAATGAACACAATTTCAATTTGTAAAAAGAAAAAAAAACAATAAAAAAGACTATGAACTACATATGTAAATCTATGTAAGTGAAACACAAAAACAAATTTAATAACAAACAAAACAGTAAGTTAGTCACATTTCTTAACTTAAACTTCACTTTACAAAACAGAAAATAAACATCACAGAACAAAATAATAGCATCACAAAACATTGATCCTTCAATGTCTTCAAATTTTCTTATTTTAAGTTCATGAAGTTCGGCACTTTCCTTTCTTTCTTGGTCCACCTGTTTGATCAGCTCTGTCATCAACTTCATCTTCAGATTATGCTCTTCTTGCATAATGTCGAATTCCATAAAACCAAAAAATCGATTTTTTTCTGAACAGAATCGATTTTTTTCTAAACAAAATCGATTTTATTCTGTTAAAACAAATCTTGCATTTTCAGCAAGATTTCAGATAGATTTCACACACAATAGCAAGATATGACATTTCTCTGGAGTTGAAAGTATTCTGCGGTGGGTTTAACAAATATTCTAAAGTGTTCGTCCTATATTTAAATAGATTTAAAGCAATTAAATTATTAAAACAAATTTTAATTAATCAAAAAACAATTAATTGTTAATAAGAAGTTATCAAAATATCAATTAGCTTCAGGGAAAAGTGCCCAAAGACAATTAAAGATATAAAGCTCATCCTTGCCAATGTTTTCCTCGATTGATGAGTATTTTTAATGAATTAAGGTTGTTTTTTTTTACTTTGATGACGGCACAACTATTTCTGTCTATTGCTGCAACTTTACTCCGAATATATATGTTTTATTATAAAAAACCGACGTAATAAACTGGATACACTATTGAATATTTGTAATTAATTTATAATGTGCACCAGTTTGTTTGTTTGTTTACATTTTGCACGAAAGCTACTGTCAAATAGCACACACACAATCGACCGCGAAAAATTTGATTTGAAAAAAATCGATTTGAAATCATAACACATACATACATTTCTTCTCCAATCTTTTGTTTTCCATCGAAGCTTCATATAAATGCTGCTTAAGCTTGTCTTCCTGTATGTTTTTCATCTAAGAAAGCAGAACAAATTGTTAAGTTAAGAAAAGTCAAGGAAAGACTTTAAGAAAAGCTATCAACCTTCTTTTTATGCACCTTGTTTTCAGAGAAAGAGGTGAATCGCAGGGTGGAGTAACAATTCTGTGAATTTCCTCGTCCAAAAATTCAATTTCAGAATACTCATTTGAAATGTTTTCCTGAAAAAAAACAGACAAGTGTTTTGAATATCTTTATAACATTTTTATTTGTTTCTTCATAGTTTACTAACCAATGGGTTCCTTGACCAACTACTTTCGGCTTTGGGATATGTCTAAGGTAAAGGAGAAACATTTTCCTTTTGAATCTGTCTATAAAAAACATTACATTTGAGTATTTAGTTAAATTTCGTTTGTTAGATACAAACTATTGGATCCGAAATATCGCAATCGAACTCATTGTCGTCAACCTCGAATTCATGAGGGATGAGCGAAACCAGCTTTTCCTCTTCTGGATCAGGGGACTTTGGTGGTGGCCTCCCTCCTGTTGCTCTTCGACTTCTTTTGTAAGCCGATTGATTGGCCTTTGTTTTCATTTTTAAAGCCTTCCATTGGGTTTGTAATTGATTCACATCCCTTTTCACTGCGCTTACTTTATAAAAGCTACAAGAAGTAAAAGTAAATGATTTTTAATTGTGTATTATGTAGGTACCAAGATATTCATACTCTAGCACAATTTCACTCCAGGCTTCCCTCTTACACTTCGTCGTATTCGTGTCAACGCTTTTATTTTCGATTATATATATTTTTTTCTTCAACGAGCTGTCTCAAAAGTATATATATTGTAATATGTTCTCAGGTTCGTTAATAAAACTTATTCACTTTATTTAAATTCTCCACTTATTTACTTAACAAAATAAAACACTTTACTTTTACAACCACAAAACAATTTATTGTTCACCACTGAAATTAATTCAACACTTTACTTTTATTACAATCAACTTTACTCATTCACGATTAAAAATGAACTGCGTCCTCTGCCGGTCAGACATGTGCTTTTATACTTTTCACAAGGTTCCCGAAAAAGCTGGAAGGTTCTAGTATTTGCTTCTAAAGCTTTCCATAGGGAAATTTCCCATATATTTCCTTTTCCAAAGCTTTCATTTTGATGTTTAGTTGTTGGAAGTTCGAAAGCTCACCAAAACTCTCCGATGGTTGGTTTGTGTCCTGTCTAATTCGAAATTCGGTGTTTCTTTTGTTCGATGTTCGAGAGTGGTTATAGTTCATTCCAGAGTTGTTATAGTACAAATGTGACAGTCGTTACAATATGAACAAAAAAAATATAGGTTCTTGTTTTTATCTGTTGTTATCTGCAAATTATGTGTGTACATTAGGGGGGTCCTTAAATTAGACGTAGTCTTGGATAGCCCTCATTCGATTCAAAACATTGAAAAATAATTTCGATAATTTTTTCAGATTCTTATTTCACCCCCTGGTCACCCTATTTTCACTTTAGGGTACTAATTATGGGTTAAGGATTATTCTTATAAATCGCGAAAATAAATCAGAATGTAAAGATTCATATATGAACATTAGGGTGGTCCTTATATTGTTTTTTTTTTAATTCTTAGATGGATAGGCATTAAATGGTTCTACATAAAAAACAAATTTTTCCTATTTTTTTAAGATATTTATTTTACCCGCCTGGTCACCCTATTTTCACTTTAAGGTAATAACTATGAGGTTAGGGTGATTCTTATAATACACAAAAAAACAATCTGAGGGTATAGATTAGATTTAGACGAGAAAAAATTGTATCGGAGGGGTGATCTATTTCCCCCCGTTCAGGCGGGAAGGGTAATTTTCTAGAAATTTGGCCACAAAAAAAAATTATTTAAAAAAAAAAACGGTAACACTTACAATCCACGCCTTAGCTTTTTTTAAAGCCACGATTCCATTCTATAATATTCTTCCTTAATAAAGTTTTTATTTTGAGTAGTTTTTATCTTACGAGTATCATAACAAAATATTATTTTTTGTTTTTTAATTTTTAAGTTTGAAAATTATTTTTTCAAAAACTTTTTGAAATAAAAACTTTATTTAGGAAGTTTATTATAGAATGGAATCTTGGCCTTAAGAAAAGCTAGGGCGTGGCATTGTAAGTGTTCCCGTTTTTTTTTAAATATTTTTTTTCTGTTTTGATCCAAATTTTGAGAAAAAGTTACCCCTCCCGCCTAAACGGGGAAAAGAGGCCCTTCCTCTAATACAATTTTTTCTCATCTTAATCTAATCTATACCCTCAGATTGTTTTTTTTGTTTTACAAGAATCACCCTAACCCCATAGTTATTACCTTAAAGTGAAAATGGGGAGACCAGGAGTCACATGCCAACATATATGTATGTTGCCATGCACAAGCCAAGCCAAGAGCCACATGCCAACATCTCTGTTGCCATGCACAAGCCAAGCCAAGCTCTCAAAGCTGCGAGACATCTTTTTGTTTTCCGTTACACATATTACATACCTATATTACATTAGCTGTTAAGATTATGTAAAATGGTAAGAAATAAGAGATTAGATAGTTGTAGATTCACTTTATGTTTGACCGTGAGAGTGATAGCTTCGAACAATAGAAAATAAAGTAAACCATTGTTTAATAATAAAATTGTTATTGTTTCTTTTTTATATATTTGGACACGTAAACATTAGTGGCGCAGTCGGAAAAAGTGAAATAAAAGATAAGAGAAACGTTTTGTGAAAAAAAAATTCAAACTATATTTGCGTCCTCTTCTCGCTTTGTTATGTTTTAAAAATGTGTTTCATCGCAAAGGAAAAATTTATCATATAAATAAATATAAATATAAATTTTTGTGCTTATTAAAAAAAAATATATATACTACACTCTCCTATTTAAGATTTGAGATTGAGAATGAAAAGTTAGTGCTACAAGAACAAGTATAAAAACCGAGCACCGAACACAAAAAACAAAAAAAAAAAACAACTGTAAAAAACATCTAAAAAGCTACCATAGCAACTACAAGGACTTCCAAGACACGAAAGACAACAAACAAGGTATGGCGAACTTAGAACTCCTTAATTTAGTCAAAGATATACAGGATTTCACTGGATTACCTGAAGATCTTGGGTTATTTATTAGACACGTGGACTGTTTATATAATCAGGTTATAAGTTTAAATACAATCTCACAAGAGTTACTTGACTTAAAAATTAGGCAAAAAATTAAATAATCTGCTAATGTCATTTTAATCAATAATAATAATCCTATAAATTGGCAGGACATTAAAAACATTTTGTTATTAAACTGTACAATAAAAGAAAGTGTAGAAAATATTGTAAGCCAAATAAAATTACTTGAATTCCGAGGTTCAGTCCAGTTACTTTTTGATCAATGCTTAAGCCTTCTTACTAAATTAAACATTAAAACAAATTTGTCGATTGAAACTCCCTCTTGGTTTAACGCAAAGCAAAATGAGGATATAACTCTTAAACTTTTCATAAATAAGCTTCTCAACAACCCCAAACTAATTCTTCAGGTTAGAAATCCCCCCACTCTAATGGAAGCTAGGAACATTTTGATAGATACAGATAATTTCTACTGCTCTGGTGTAAATAATCAAAACTACAATTATTCAAAAACTATCCCTCTAAATTTACAATCTCACAATAGCTTAATTAACTATCAAAACAATAGCACAGTTAATCCAAACAGAAATTACGGACAATCTCAGAATTATTACACAAGAAATTTGCAACAAAATAATCCACAGCAGTTCACAGACAATAGACAAGGTAATTATTCAGGAAATTATTCAGGAAAATTTTCAGGAAATTCGCGAAAAAATACTGCTAATTATCGTTCAAATTATCCCCTCAACCTCAAAATTCTAATTCACGAAATACAAATAATCTTCAAAATAGAAACAGAATGGATAACTCAGGATATTTAAAAAACGAAAATAATGCTAATGTTTCCCAGCAAACTTATCAAAATTCGGCTAATACAAGAACTTATCAAAATTCGGGTAATTCAAGTAATAATAACCATATGGATATCATATGCAAACTGAAAATGATCCCGATCGTGCAGACACATATCAAGATTATAATGATTTACCAATTCAAAATTTTCCGTTAGCCACCTCAGAACACTTCCCTGTATAATTGTAAGAAATAATCCTATACCAATTAAGTTGCTCATTGATTCTGGAGCCAGCACTTCACTTATTCAAAGCGGTATTCTTGAGAAATCCTTCAAAACGGAATTAAAAAACCCGGTCACACTTAAGTCTGTGAACGGAAATATTTGTGTAAACTCAAAAATAACTATTCCTTTATTCAGAGAGTTCAATAGACCATTTACTACAATCGAAATGCTGGAAACAAAATTAAATGATGATTTTGATGGTATAATTGGTTGTAATATTTTAAAGCCATTACAAGCAAAACTTGATTTTAAAAGCTTAGAACTCATAACGAGAGATGCTACCTTACCATTGATTTTCAGTCATTCTACAACTCACTTCTCAGAAGAATAAGAAGTAAAGAAATAATAGATATCAATTTTATGGAACCAGACATAGACAAAATAGCAGACAAACTTAAAATCGATAACCTTAATCAAGAAGAAATTAAATATTTAACCGCCACAATCCGAAAGTTTAGTAAGTATTTTACCTTGAAGGTGACAATTTGTCATGTGTTCTGGCATACCGTCACAAAATACCAACAAAGAATGATATCCCTATATTTTCAAAAACATATAGGTATCCGGAAGCACACAAGGACGAGGTTGAAAAACAAATCTCCGAAATGATAAGATCTGGTATCATTGTTAAATCAACAAGCCCATACAATGCACCAATTTGGGTAGTCGAAAAAAAGCCTTACAATTTTGGTCAAAAAAGCTGGCGCATTGTGATAGATTTTCGGAAATGAAATGAAGTGACAATAGAAGACAAATTCCCACTACCCAATATTGAGGACATTTTTTCCAAACTAGGTAACGCATTGTATTTTTCAACCCTCGACCTTGCGAAAGGCTTCCACCAAATTCCCTTAAATATAGAAGATAGACACAAAACAGTGTTTTCAACCGCAAACGGGCACTACGAGTTTACGCGAATGCCGTTTGGATTGAAAAATGCTCCTTCATCGTTTCAGCGAATGATGAAAGAAGTACTGTCAGACTATATTAATAAAATATGCGTGGTGTATTTAGATGACATCTTAATATTTTCAACGTTCTTACAAGAGCATATAGATTCTCTTCACAAAATATTTAAACGCCTGCAAAAATTTAATCTTAAGGTGCAAATTAATAAATGTAATTTTTCAAGCGCGAAACTGAGTATCTAGGACATATAATTTCAAGCGATGGTATAAAGCCCAATCCCAACAAAATTAAAGTCATTACAAAAATCGAAGTACCTCGTTCACCTAAACAGATAAAGTCTTTTCTTGGGATTACTGGATTTTATCGAAAGTTCATTAAGGACTACTCTAAAGTAGCCCTACCAATGACGCATTGTTTTAAAAAGGGTTTCAAAATAAACATCAATGATAGGCGACTCATTGAGTCCTTTAACAAACTTAAAGCACTTATATGCACTTGCCCAGTTTTGGCTTATCCAAATTTTTCCCAAATATTTACCTAAGCAACAGATGCCAGTAACGGAGCTCTAGGCGCGGTTCTTTCGCAAAATCAACATCCTATAGCCTTTGCCTCTCGTACCTTAAACCGCCACGAAACAAATTACAGCACGATTGAGAAAGAGCTATTGGCAATAGTGTGGGCCACGAAATATTTTAGGCCATACTTGTTAACCGTTAATTTGGTTAAATTCATTGAAAGAACCCAATTCCAAGCTGCAACGCTGGAAAATTAGATTAAATGAGTATGACTTCGACATTGAATACATCAAGGGCAGAGAAAACCTTGTTGCCGATTTTCTAAGTCGTTTGGAAACAAATGTTGTAGAAGAAAATGAAGATGAGATTAGATCTGATATAGCAACTATACATAGTGGGATCGAGAACCTTATTCATTACGGAAAATCCAATTAATATTTATAAAAACCAATTAATAATTGAAAAAAGCAATTCTAAAATATTCACAAGCAAATTAATGTTTAAAAAAAAAGAAGATCCATCATAAGCCTTCCAATGTACGATGAAGACTACGTCTTAAACATTTTGAAAGGTCTTTTGCCTATCAAAGGAACAGTTGGAATCTTCTGTAAAGATGATGACATATTTTTGAAAATCCAAAAAACAGTAGTGAAATATTTCTCACATTCACCCAACATGAAGGTTCTTCGATGTACAAAGTTTCTGAGAGATATAACAAACAAGGACACATTTCTTGAAATAATTGAAAAAACTCATCAGAAGAAAAATCATCGGGGAATTGATGAAACTTACCTAGAGCTAAAAAATGTTTACTACTTTCCAAATCTTAGACTTGAGGTTCATAAGTATATCAATAATTGTATTTTATGTAACATGTGCAAATACGATAGGAATCCAATTAAATCACTCTAATGATTTCTGAAACCTCTAATAATCCCAATGAAATATTACACATCGATATTTGGTTTTTTAACAAAAATAATATGTTTCTAACATGTATAGATAAGCTTACGAAACATGCCTCTATTCATTCGCTAACAGACAGAAATTCGATCACTATAGTTGAAATTTTAAGGCAGAGGTTCGCAAACTTAGGTAAGCCACTGAAAATCGTTGCAGGAGAATGAATTTAATACTGCTTATATTAAGAATTACCTAAGTACCGAAAATATATCTTATCACTTCATATCTCCAAATACCCATACGCGGTAATAGAACGATTTCATCTTACACTTAATGAACACATGTGACTTTTCAAATTAAACAAACAAAATAGAGACATAGATAATAGACTTCTAGTTTACAAAGCAGTTCAATTATATAATGATACAATACATTCAAAAACTAAATACATGCCAAATGACCTTTTACATAGTACATTAAGCGAATCCGAATGGACAGACCTTAAAAAGCGAGTGCTTGAAACCAAAGAAAAGCAAATAAATAAGATAAATGAGATGCGCGAGGAAAATCCTTTTTACAAAGATAGAGAATTAGTAAAAAATGTAGGTTTCCACAACATAAAACACCTTCCAAGATATATCATAAGAGACATGAAAGAGAAAGGAATAACTTATTTTAAGGACCAGTCCGGCGTTAAACGTGATAGACATATAATTAAAAGAAACTATAGATATCAGAATCCTATAGGGAACTTACAGTTTGATAGAAAACTTACTAGAAGGGATTATTCAAACAGAAAGAGAATAAAAATCAAGAAGGAAATTGAAATCAAATTAAATTTTTGTTTTGGACTGAAGCTCGTTTATTCATTTTGCTTTCATACTATGATTTATTTCTTTTGTAATCCATATTATCATTTAGTGTATTATAAGAAAAACGTATATATTAAGACAAACAAAATTCATGTAAGAAGAATATATTTAAAAAAGTATAAATTTAATCTATATTTTCCCTCAAAATTGTATTTAAAATTATCATAAAAAAAATAGTACGTATACGCCACCGTCAACAATTATTTAAAAAAATATTTATTTTATAAATTATGGCAACTACAACCTTTACATTTGTAAAAATTGGATTAAAATATGAACATTCAGCGCGTTCTGTGCATACTACGGCGGGAGGAGTCACATGCCAACATATACTCGTATGTTTGTTGCCATGCACAAGCCAAGCCAAGAGCCACATGCCAACATCTCTGTTGCCATGCACAAGTCAAGCCAAACTCTACATTAGCTGTTAAGATTATGTATAATGGTAAGATATAAGAGATTAGATAGTTGTAGATTCACTTTATGTTTGACCGTGAGAGTGATAGCTTCGAACAATAGAAAATAAAGTAAACCATTCTTTAATAATAAAATTGTTGTTGTTTCTTTTTTATATATTCGGACACGTGAGCATTAGTCAGGGGGGTGAAATAAAAATCTTAAAAAAATAGGAAAAATTTGTGTTTTTTTATGCAGAACGATTTAATGCCTATCCATCTCAGAATTAAAAAAAAAAAAAACAATTTAAGGACCACCCTAATGTTCATACCTTTTGAGAACTGCCCCGATTAAAGACCGTCTCCTTTTATTTTTTTTATTCATTTATTATGTAATTACTCAGGTAAAATACAACAAACAATAATAACTTAAAATGAATACTTGTGAGAATCAGTTGGGGTTTGTTTATAATAACTAGGGTCTTAGATTGGTCATTTTTTGATAATGCATTTGACATTAGGAAGGTGTAACTAAAATGGCACGGAAATTTTTGTATAAATAAGGATTAGTTTGACGTGACGTAAGGATGTAGTAAGTGCTTCGACTCGGTTTAAGTATTCCGAGGTTGAAACGATTATTAGTAAAATCTAATAAATAAAGGCTGCAACTCTTCCCTATTTTTTTAAGTACTCAACTCTTTTTGGGCATCCTCGGAAATTAGCCGGATTTCCCAGAGCTCCGCAGTTGACGCATGAAGCAACGGAAGTTTCACTTTTTGGTCCCATTTCACACTTCCCTATTTCGTGGTCTAAGAGGAACTTGACGCATCTTGGCGTGAAAGCGCAGCACATGGCCACATGGCAAAATCTGGCACCTGAAACATTGTCTCATGCCAGCACTCTTAACGGAGTCCCATTTGACTGTGTCTGAGCTAAAATTTAATTGATTTCGATCTCGCAATAATTTCCCGATCTTCCAGCACGCACATAAAAAAAATCAAGTGGGATTCCACTTTCCTTACACCATTTGGTCTCGAATTTTCTTATCGCCACCCTCAGCGAAGGGTCCAGTCAACCGATTTCCCCCAAAAATTTAATGGGTAAATCACCCGAAAGCCCTTTCAGGACCACGTTAAATTTCATACTCTCCTTGGGCGTGAAGAAAAAAGCCTCAATTTTACTTGATTTGAATTCATTTGAAAGAAAACTATCCAATTCAATATCACTTACAATTATTTTCAACTTGTCAAAGCCTTTATTTTCGAACTTAATACAATTAGAATTGAATTTAACCTTACTGATAAAACAAGGAGGTCCTTAGACGACACTCCCTTGCGAAAAATTGGGGTTGGTGATGCTCTTGTTGGGTTGTGGCACTTTTTCAGCTGGTGCGGCAGTTTTGTTTGGAGAAGAGGAATCCAAAAAAATTATTCTCGGCGAACAGGTCAGGATCCAGCAGCGAATAGTAATTTTTTTATTACTGTTTGCTGGAGCAATTTCTTTTGGGTTCTTGGATGGCGGCACTTGGTGACGTTTTCTTTTGGAAAAAGTTTCTTTGTTACTCCCTAAAATATTTTTAAGCAATGTCAACGTATCATTTTGAGAGGCAGATGCATTGCCAGACACTACGTTTCAGTCGTTCACAACTGTGCGTCCTATGATGACGCAATTGTCTGGAGGCAATTTATTGTTCGGTCTGACAGTAGTTTTCTCACTTGAACTGATGGTGGCTGAGCTGTCTTCCATCTCAATTTCATCATCACTAGATGGTATAGATGGTGTATCTAAATTTGAATGTTCGGTTGGGGAGACGCCAACTTCAAGTTCCCACCAACCAAGATTGGTTAGAATCTTTTTTTTAACCTGGTTGTTAACTAAAGATGTCGGTAGTTTAAAGGGTTTTAGACACTTTAAATTTTTAGAAAGAGTCTTATCGGGGTGGATATTCTCCTCCATTTTCTTTCAATTTAACTTTGTTATATACTCGAATTAATACTTGGGCAGTCGCACGTCTTGGCTTCACAAAGGTATACAATCGAATCTTATATTTTTATAGTAATGCTTTTTGTATTGTATTAACAAAGGTATCTCCTGCGTCTTCAAGCTCATCGGGCGTTTGTAGTGCTAAGCCTAATACGCAGATCGAGCTAAAATTTCGGTCCCACTTTTCTCTCCAAACTCATAGCTAAATTTTAACATAATCTTTTCGTGGAGATTAAATTACATAAAACAGCTGTTCGCTGAAATGAAATTATAATCAGCAATTTCAAAGAATTTTATTTCAATGTTTCAAATGAATGTAACAAGATTAAATATATGTTCTCTTTGGCAATAATAAATTGTATGCTCTCATAAATCTCACAAATAAAAAACCTGCCACAATTTAGCTCAAGAATTAATGTACTGAACAATTATTTCACGAGCTAAATTTTGACAGATGACACAGTACAGTAAGAAACGAAAATTTGAGTTTTTAACTGGAGCTGCGTACCTCTCGGCTAAAATGCTAGGCTCAATTAAAGCTTGGCTAAATTTTGGCGAGATTTTTGTATGGGAGCGGAATTTTTGCTTGATCTGCGTACTAGGCTATACCCTTAACTCAACGTTGTCCTCGATATCTTTTTTAAATCCATCCCAGTTGGTTTTACTGTTTGTTAACCTGCGTGGTTTTTCAATATTAACAAGGCTTTCGCTCATAGTGAGTATGACGGCTCAATGTTTTGAACAGAGGTCATAGCTCTCTGAAATTTCTACACGGTAAGAGGGGTATTCCTTCTTCCATGAATAAATTGATTAGGTCAGGTATTTTCGACGGATCAGTTGGCCAGGAAGTTAGTTTGTCAGTCGAATGAAAGTCACAGTTATTTTCCATTCCTGCTTCATATAGTATTGGACCCTTTTGAGATATGCATCGTCAGGCCCGGAAGGTGTGTTTTGCATTAAAGTCACCACCAACAAAAAAGTTTGCACTTAGTGACTTTATTAATGTCGTAAATTCACTCTTATCAATTTTGCATCGCGGAGGGAATATATGGAAGACACATTGAGAGGAATATTTTTAGTTTTAACTGGTACACTACTAAATTGTATTGATTCCGCCTCTATTTTCAGGCTTATTGAGTGTTGAGTATTCAATGCACTCTTTTATATACAATGATGATTCACCTCTTGCTCCTGACGTACAATGAGAATTCACTGTACAGCCTAGAGAAGAGGACAACATTCAGCTTATGGATGAAGAACATCAACCCGGACATCGCTCTCCTCAGTGAGACCAACGTCACCAGACGCAACAACATCGACATGGCCGGCTTCAAAACCTTCCGGAAGGACAAGGATGAGGGCCGTAGAGGAACGGCAATCTACGTAAAGAAGAAGATTTCCTCCAAAACCACCGAAACCATCATCACAGGTCTCACAACCAGCGAAGCCACTGCCGTCACCATTGAACTGGCAAGAGATGAAAACCTCACCATCATCAGTGCTTATTTTAAGTGCAAATCCAGCATGAGAAATATTCACAATGACCTAAAAATATTGAACACTACCCTCAAAAGAAGCACATATGGGCTCATCGGCGGTGATTTCGACGCAAGGCATCACCTGTGGCTGGATACAACGATCTCACCCGAGGGCAAGGAAATTGTTGACTGGCTGGAGGCCAACAACGACCAACACTCTTTAGTGGTTATTTCACAACAAAAACCAACCATTCCCAGAACACCATCGATACTTGATTTTTTTATTTCCACCTCGAATTTTCCTTGTATTCTTCCAGAACTCAGAAACTACACCCGTTCTTTAATAACCGGGGACTCGGACCATGAAGCAGTGCAGCTAAACATCAAACTCCAACAACCCATCTTCCTGATGACAGAACTAACTGAGCACATCATCAACTATAGGAGACTGGATGTGGATAGATTTCAACGTGACATAGAAGCCACCATAACACTGCCACCACAAAACAGGAACCTGCAGAACACAGAAATTGACGCAGCCATTAACTGTATGGAAATAGCTGTTTCTAGTGCGCTAGATATCCAAAAACAGCACAAGACATCAAAAGACAGATACCAGCACCTTCCTGAGTATATCCAGAATCTCTACATTCATCGACAACAGTTAAGGAAACGTCTTCAGAGGATCCATCAGCGTGAACTGAATACAACAAATAGCAACTACCAGACAGTATGGAGCGAACTAAATTGTGTCAATATTATGTTGCGGAACTCTATTCAACACCATAACAATAACCAATCCAACAAGAGACTGCAAGCCATCAAACCTGGACCTGATGCCTTCAAGAACATCATCAAACTAATTGGGAAAACACCACCGATGCCTGAAACCATTATCACAATGGAGAATTCACAACGACACAGGACAAAGCTGAGGCATTTGCTGAATATTTCGAGAGAAACTTCACTCCCAACTCATCCACAGACCCAGTCTTCTTGGATGAAGAAGAAGAACACTGGCACCTAACATGGACAGAGCAATATTCAGCGATTCAAATCCAGCGAGTGACCCAGTTGACAGCCCAAACCTGAGCACCCACAAAGAAATAGTTGAAATAATTAGCAGCTGCAGGCCGAAGAAGTCAACAGGACCAGATGGAATATCCAACTTTATCATAAAGAGGATGCCAGAGATAGTTTTGATCCTTCTTACCATCATCCTGAACAACTGTGTCAACAACAACTACTTCCCTCAAAAATGGAAAACAGCGAAGATCGTGGAAATTCCGAAGAAAAGTGTTAGGAACATGATCTCCAACTACAGGCCAATATCCCTCCTCAGTAACTTAAGCAAGCTATTGGAAGAGCTGATATTCCTTAGTATCAGCTGAAGAAGTTTTGCAGCGAAAACAACTTGATTCCTGACATGCAGTTTTGTTTTAGAGAGAAGCACTCAACACTACACCCACTCCAGAAGTTCCAGCATGACATCACTATAGGAGTGACGTTTCAATTGTCAAAGTGGAACTGCAACAATTTTCGAAGCTCTCGAATTTTTTTAAATTAATTTAAAAAATCTAAGTAACTTCCTAAGAAAAACACTCATTTAATAACTTTGAACTAACACCACAAATTGTAAATTAAATTTATTCAAGTGAATAGGCTTAAAAAGGAAAAGAAAAAAAGTTTTCTCCGTGTTGCATCGAAATCAAATTGCGGTACAACGTTTTGCCGATGAACCGCAAGCGATACTTATTCGAAATTTCACCTGAACAAAACACTTCCAACAAAAAGATTTCTCATCCAAAAGCACCAAATATGGGAATAGGTGAGTTATCAGTTGCTGATCTAAAAGTTATCTTAAACGAGAGTCTCGAAGAAAAGCTTAAAGATCTAGTCACAAAAAAATGACTTGTTAGTGCCCTTGAAAGAGATACTTTCTTTGAAGACACTTAACACCCAACTCAGCAAAAAACTCACTGTAATGACAGAAAGATGCGATTTTTATTAAGGAAAAAAAGAAAAACACTAATTGAAACAAAAAACAAACTGCTGCAGATAAATCCAAACGCCAGAATTTTCGTTAAAGGAGACAACAAATTGCAAATCAACAATCACTTTTTTGTTTACCAAATTTCACGAGGTTTAGTTGTCAAATCAGCAGCGGACATGTCACTCATTAGTGAACTATTTGGTGACAGTTGTTACGATTACTTTGACTGCAGCGAGGGAGCGAAGTTAGCCGTGGTTCCAAACTCTTCTTCCACTTTTGGCCACCAACCGCATCGAGCGCCATCTGGAAATCGGAGTTCACACCATGTTAGGGATAAAACACAATAAGTAAATTCTGTCGTCTGCCATAACACAATTATTTTTCAAAAATTAAATATATGTTCGTATAATATAACTGGTCTCAAAAGTAAGCTTTTATACTCCGATTTTTGTAAATATTTACAACAATTTGATGTTACAATTCTTATAGAAACTCTTATTGAAGAAAAGAATCAAAATGAATTTCTAAAATATTTCAAAGACTTTAAGGAAATTTTTTGAAGTTTTCGGGCTATTTGTTTTGAATGTTTCTTCTAATAGTGATGCATGTGGCAAATTCACGTTTGTTAGCGGGCAAGGACAATCCGTGATTGACTATGCTGCGATTTCAGGGGACTGGCTGAACATTATCGACGACTTTGAAGTTGCACTAGTCAACTATTCGGCTCATTTTCCAATTGTAATTAAAACTCAGCTAACGGAGTTAAACCAGCAAGCTACACCTTCTAGTTTTAATAAGCTGAAGTGGTCGGAGAACAATGCAACCCTCTATAGAAGCCTCCTTTCTCGACACTTACTATCTCTGCTTCAACAATCCGCAGTCTCCTCTGAAGTGGTCTGTAAAAGTATAGAACGGGTTATAAAGACCGCAGCCCCCTTTGCGTTAAAGAGTACACACACTTTTGTAGCTAAAAATTTATGGTTTGATAAGGATTGCAGAAATCTCCGTAAACTTTCGTTTGTTTACTTAAATCTGTTTAGAACGACCAATTCTTAATTTTTCGAAATCATCTATCTTCGCGTTAATAATGATTTTAAAAAAATGTTCTCAGTTAAGAAAATCACCTATTTAAAAAACGTGGCTAAGAAATTGGAAAACTGCATAAACTCAAAGATATTTTGGGAGACAGTGCGCGAACTTGGTGGGCGCAATCAGGGTATGAAGTTCTCTTTAGAAGCTGAGACGTTATCAGCTCATTTTAAAACACTACTCTCTGCTGATGAAGACCTTCATACCTTCGATTACGCGCTATCTGATACTAGAGTCAACGAGCTGGATTTAGAATTCTCATTGCCCGAATCGGAAGTAACGCTCCAAAAAATGAAAAACAGCAAGACTCCTGGCCTAGACGGCATACCAGTCGAGTTTTATAAAACAGCACTATTGATTTTAAAAACTACCTTGTGTCTTTCTATATCAAATTGTACAATGATGGATGTGTCCCCAACAGTTTCAACGAATCTGTAATCTTTGCCATTTTTTAAAAAGGTGATGCTAACGCTGCGGAAAATTATAGGGGTATTTCGATTTTAAATTCAATAAGAAAAACTTTTACTGCAATCCTATATGAAAGGCTCACAAAATGAATTGAGGATAACAATCTTTTAAGCATCTTTCAAGCCGGTTTTCGCCCAGATTTTTCAACCATGGATCATATCTTTGCTATTTTAAGCATTGCTCAACAATTTGTAGATAGAAAAAAGAAACTATACACTTGCTTTGTTGATTTTAAAGCTGCATTTGATAAAGTTAATAGACAAGCTTTAATATACAAACTCTCTTGTATTGGCTTGTCACGAAAGTTTCTCCAAGTATGCACTCCAAAGAAAAAAGCAGAAGAAGCCAAATTGGCACTTAATATAATGTGGCTAAAGTTTTTTTCGAGCCAAAATGGTGGCGAAAAAACAGATACCATATTGTGCTTGGCAAAGTTTCATCTGATGGTACGTGGCATAAAATGGATCCTTATCTACAGAAATTATCCCTGCCTAAATAGATTTCGCTCCCTGGACTCAGTTATGGAGCCTTTTAAGAAGCCCAGCTTAAGAAAAAGTATCGAATCTGAAAAGAACACTTCATCTTTCCTACTTAAAATGGCCGTGGTCAAAACAAACTACGAAAGATGAGAAAACGGTCTAGTATAAGGAAGATTTGTTTTCAACAATAAGTATGAACAAGAAGCTTTATGCTGATGTTTGCAAACCTTCATAATAATATTGAATAAAGCATTAATTCGCCACCACGAATAAATGCATCTAAAGAGGTACAGACAAGATCTCGTGTTTCAAGTACTAAATGAATTGTCACAGGAATCGAAGATTCCTATTCATTGTGCTAGCCGTAATTTTGTGTTAGCTAATTGTGTGTTGGAATTATCAAACCGTTAAGTTCTCAGAGGTGAGCAGCAGCGAACAAATCAAACTTGAGTCAAGCATAAACTGAAAGAACTGGAGAATGCACTAGAAAATATTTCTGAAAAAGAAAGAAAAACTGGATCAATAACATAAAATGTTAATGTTTTAACTTTATATTCAATAGATTGTCAAGATTTAGTCAAGAATATTAACATGCATCAATGAAAATTCATCTTGAAAAAGCACTGTCGGGACAAATGGTGACATTTTTAATTCTATTATATACATTTTTACTTGTTGTTGGATCAAGAGGTGACATTTTTAACATATTGAATTTCAAAAGGTGACATTTTTGCTTGCGATATCAAGGTTTTGGGTCAAAAGGTGATAAATTGAAAATATTTAATTAAAAATGACCTCTATCTCAAAACCTCCTGAAAAACTAATAAATGGAAAAAATATACCTACCTTAATTTTGTTTTAGTCAATTTCTGAAAAAAAAAAATAAAAAGTGAAAATGTCACCTCTTATTCCTTAGCTCCACCTGCATGGTAAACAAGTTGGATTTCCATTTCCAACCATTATGAAACACTAAAATGCTCTGTATTGTTTTAATAGTTTTATTTTTTATTTGTTGTTTGAACTATAAATATAAGTATATATGTTATAAACATATACATGGTATACATTAAGAATAACTAAAAACTTGCTCTGAAAACTGAACTATACGTAGACATTTCCAAATAAGTCAATTAAATAATTAACATCACAGTAAAAAGTACCATATTTCATTATAAAGTCAAATAACAAAAAAATCACAGAATAAATTTAATATATAAAATGAAAATGATAACAATTATTCAATAATATGTTATGGGTTATATTATAAATTATATTGCCTCAAAGCCCATCTTTTGAATTGCGTAAAGCAAGTATCCCAATAAAAAAATTACAATCGTACATCATACATAAACAATAAACAAATATTATCAGTCATTCATAAAATAATAAAACAACAATTTGTTAAGGTCAACAATTTTTAAGAACAAATTATTTTAACATTAGTTTGATAATTATATGTATACAAATTGCTATTGAACACAACGATGTTAATTTAAGTTAATCAATGCCATTGTATCATACAAAAGAATAATAGAACCGATAACAAAGATAATTAGTAAGACAAAAAATGTGTTAAGTTAAGAACTTTTTGATTTATGGAAAGTTTTAACTAAGTGAAAAATATAAGATAAAATAAAGAAGCAACATTTATAAAAAAATTAACAATCATACTTCATACATAATACAAACAATAAACAAATATTTTCAGTCATACACTAGTATAAGCAGTTATATGGTTTACTTTTTACATAAAGTAAATTTTGTAGAAAAAATATGATGAAGATATGTGAAAAAGAATGCAATGAAGATGTGTAAAAAACAAAAACAAAACGACGCGATGACGAAAAAACAAGAAATAATCACTGACGCTCAAAGAGAACATCAAAAACAAAATCTGATTCGCAAACTTCAAGAGGAAGAAGTGCAAAACGTAAAGAGAAACTAACAGATGCACATGTTATCGACGATATCTGTGAAACTGTGGACAAAATTCAGATATTAAATTAAGTCATACCAAAGAAGTCCTCATCTCGCACAAGGGCTGGTAAATAAAATCTTAATACAGCAATTATAATAATTGACAACGATGATTCGCCAGTACAAACGACGAAAGAGTGCCCCATTCCAAAGTCAACCAATAGAGTAGAATGGAATGTACTCCAAAAAAACCACCAGCTGCTGCTGTTACCAACACAGGAGCGATTTAAAAAAGTATATCATCTTGCTTTGATGCAAGTACCTATACTAGAAACTGATCAAACAACAATAATATTAATAATAATTATAATAATAATTTTAACCACAGGTATATAGTTAGTGCTTTGGAGTGTCATGCCGAAGGTCTGGGTTCGTTTGCCAGCCGCTGCCACCTAAAAACAGAAATATTTTCCCCAAGGTACTGCCTCCAAGAGTATACTTGTCATGAATAAGTGCTTTTTACCTAGAAGGTCGTACTCGGCAAAATATTGTAGGTCCCCTCCATTCCTGCCACTAATACGCACACAGGAATGGTTCAGAGTTGTTAGTCCCTAGGCCTTGGTTCTCCACGAACACTGCACTGGTTAAAAGGAATAGGAGGATAAGAAAGATTTTGGCAGTGGATTCAAATAAAGGTGTTCATTACTTCATTTAGCCCCACGGGTGTCGTCCCCTTTAAGCTGGGAGAATATAGAAAAAAGTATCTGGTTATGCTTGATTTTCAGTCACTTATTAGGAGAAATACCAGCAACGTTTGTGAACACAATGAATGCATACCAATGTTTCTTGACACTGTTTTTAGTTTTTTGCTTCTTAATTTTTAAATGTTCTTTTGTTTAATTATTCCACTATTTATTATAGTAAAATTACCGAAAAACGTTCATCTTCAAATGGAAGCAGAAAAACTGTTATACATTGTATGGAATACACTATCCAGTGTATTATAGGGATCAGTGGTGTCAACCCATAATTCAGCGAGTACACATTACCAGTTCTGTTTGATATCCAACACGGGTGTCACTCAGGTTTGATAATGTGTACCACGCTTTAAACTGATCTCTTTAATATACTGGATAGCGTTTCGACATATACTAAGTTTACAAGCAAGTTTGAGAGCTCGAGCTGAAATAGGGTTGAATATAAGACCCAGGTTTTTTGTCACTTGAGTTGAGTGCTCCATTTTGAGTTGAGTTGAAATGGTATTGAGATTCTAGAAAAATTAATGGCATTAATGTATTTATTTCAATGCCAAACAAATTCAATTCAATTAACACAATCACTTACAACACTTATATATTAAAACAAAACTATAGTTGTACACAAACATGCAAATAAACAGACCATATTGCATGATCCGTAAAAATAATTCCTCGATCCAGGTTTTTCATCACAAATTTCCACTCGACTCCACTCCCCGAGTGCAGTCGAGTCGAGTCAAGCTCATTTCATATCGACCCAGGTTTACAAGGAGTTGAAGCGAGCTTCAAACTCGCTTCAGCACCACATGTAAACGTAGTAATAAGAAAGTTGCTTCCATTTGAAGAATTGTTATATTATGAAGCTGACCACTTGTTTGTATAACAATAGCTGCGTTTTTTATCTCCGGGTCTGGGTCGAGGTTATCTTTTTACAAGTATTACATAAACAACATAGGATCCAGGTTTCTATCGGGGTTAATTTCAATAACCCAGATATAAGTTTTCACTCTGACCGGCAGACGGCTATTTACCATTGTGAATGATGTCAGCTTTTTGTCAGTAATAGTCATCAGTATTAGGAAAAGAGACAGGTGACAGGTGGTTGCATGAGGTGAGTCATAAAGAAAAAAGAAATGGGTATATAGCACTGTTTTCTCACTAACCTGCATCGTTTTATTTTCATACGGTAACCCATATGGGTTATGAGCGACTAATAGCTGCGTTTTATTATCTCCGGGTCTGCGTCGATGGATCCAGGTTTCTATCGAGGTTAATTTCAATAACCCTGATACAAGTTTTCACTTTGACGGGCAGACGGCTATTTACCATTGTGAATGATGTCAGCGTTTTGTCAGCAGCTGCCATCAGTGTAAGGAAAAGAGACAGGCCTTTATGTTTCATGAGGTGAACCATAAGGAAAAAAGGGATGTGTATATAGCAGTGTTTTCTCATTAACCCATATCGTTTTATTTTCATGAGGTAACCCATATGGGTTATAAGCCCTAATAACGGTACAACAAGTTATATAATATAACTGCATAACAAGTTATACAAAATAATCCACAATGAAGACGTCAAATCACCGTTCGTTGCTCCCCCCAAATCTGTTTGCTAACATTGTTGTGTTTGTAATTTTATTTCATTCGCAAATGGTGAAATAAAACGGAACTACAAAGGTAAAGAGTGTGAAAAGGAGGTAAAATCATAAAAAACACAGACTATGTAATCGCATTCTCTTCATCACACTTATCAGCTGATTTGTTCAACTTGTTTGCAAATTGAAATGATGAACGAAGTCGATGATTCCCATCTACATACTATTACCTATTTAAACACTTTGTAATGATATAATTCTGGTGCCATTGGAAAATAATAAAACAAAAAAAATCCACATGTTGAATAACTTAATGAAAAAAAGTAATAAAACAAACTCCCACAAAGTGTTTCCCTTTCATTTCATTGGTCTGTTTCTATTTCTTTAGATTAACATCTTGGAAACACGATTTTCTTTGTAAGTGTAAACGTCAAATTATGAAGCAGAACACCTTAATGTGATCTTCAAATGGAAGCAAAAAAACTGTTATATATTATAAGGAATACACTATCCCGTGTGTATAGAGATCAGTTTTTGAGTCCATCCTTCAAGCAAACGAGTCCAGTTTGGATCCACAAGCGTAGGGAACAACGTATCAAAGACTTCGTGTTCGGACCCAAAAGTAGATCCTGAAAACTGTGTTTTACGGCTCAGATTAGTATGGAAATTACAATCACCGCGGACCTACTTCCGCATAAAAAGTTCACCATACTACGCAAGTACCAAAACAAAGCGATATGAAAAGGGAATTCCCTTTTTGGGTTTTTTAACTTTATACAAACAAAGAACAAAAAGAACTTTTTTTCCTTCCAAGGTACAATTTATTTGGAATATAACAAATAATAACAAGAACACAGTTATTTGCGCTACTAAAGATTAAATAAATTACAATTGCATTTGGTTTGAATTATTTACTTAAAATGTGATTAAGTTTTCACGACAAAACGTACTAAAACGCGCAATGATCTTCACCGCACGACCTACAAAAATAAAGTAAAAAAAAACAAGTAGGATAAAAATAAAATCCCTGTGGGAGACTCATTGTTTAAGGATCCAAGAAGAACCGACAAAGTGGATCAGTGAATTTGCTTGAAGGGCAATTGAAGATTACATTTGTTACTCAAGACCACTTTTTGACGTCTGCCGTGCACCAAAGATATTCAAATACAGATCTTAACAATTCTAAGATATTCGTGTACAAATATTTATGCTGCTAGTTTAATGTCAAATTATCATTTTTTTTTAATTAATAGTATTTACAAGCTTTACTGAATTAAGGGCCTACTTTCCATTTTTCATGCGGAATAGCGATATAATTGAGACTTTTTATTTTTAACATAGAACACTTTCTTATTTTGTTGGCATATTTGTAAATTTTGTTTAATTTTTAACAATACTGAGTGGAATACATATGAATATATAGGAAATTTGTCTGGTTTCAATAATTATTGTATTGTAATACGTTTATTCTTATTATAACTTATGTAAAATATGATGAGTATCAAGCTAGCAAAGCAACTTTGACGAATAGAAAAATGAGTAGGTGGATAATTTGCCTTTAATTAGTTGTGACAATTTCGAATTTGTCGTCCAATGTCTTCTACGTTTTTTAGGTTGAAAATTAGTAAAAACTTCTTCTAACTGATGTTTGATGGCCTAATAATTGGTCGTTAATTAGTTGTGACAATTTTAATTTGATCGGACAATGATTTTTATTTGTTTTTTGGGTGCTTTGCAAAATTGATTTCAAGTTAGCAAAGCAACTCTCACCGATCGAAAAATGGATAGGTGCATAATTTGTCGTTAATTAGTTGTGACAATTTTGAATTTGTCGTTCTATGTTTTCTATGTTTTTTTTTTGAAAAGTGGTAACATGTTCTAAAATTTAATATTTTAGTACTTAATAATTTGCCGTTAATTAGTCGTTATTTAGTTGTGAAAAAATCCATTTATAATGCAATGTTTTCTATTTGTTTTTGTATTATTTGATCTCTATGCTTGTCAAGTTAGCAAAGAAACTTTGATTAATCGAAAAATGGCTAGGTGGATAATTTGCCGTTAGTGAGTCGTTACTTAGTTGTTACAATTTCGAATTTGTCGAAACAAATCTTGAAAAGCGGTAAAAACTTATTATACTTATTGTCTTATGGCAAAATAACTTGCCGTTAGTTAGTCTTTTATTAGTTGTGAAAAATGTAACCTATTCGCGGTATGCTTCCTATGTTTTTTTGCGTCCATAGCTAGTTTGAGATCAAGTAAGCAAAGTATCACCATAAAAAGGAGTACCGAATGGTTTTTTGCTTAATAATTTGTCGTTAACAAGTCTTAAACTAGTTGTGACAATTTAGAATTTATAGTGCAATGTTTTCTATGTTATTTGCACTTTTTGTTAACTTCACATCAAGTTGGCATATCACTACATCAAAAAGTGGTAAGAACTATTTACATCGAATGATTAACGACTTAATAATTCATGATTATTTAGTCGTTAATAAGTTTTTACAATCTCAGATTTGTCGTTCTATGCTTTTTATGTTTTTTTCGAGAATTGGTAAAATCTTCTAGAAAAAAACTTTTTTCTTTAAGAAGTAGTTAATTAGTTGTGGCAAAATAAATTTTCTCGTGCGATGCTTTTTTTATTATTTAGTAGAAGAATCAAATAAAAACACTTCCCAATTTTAATAGTAAGTATTTACTTCTCTTACATATCGTCAAGTTTTGATATTTTATAACGAAATATTTAGTAAAATTCTTACTGGGGACACTGGAGAATAATAATCCACCTTACTCAGCTTGAGAAAAACATACTTAATCAATAATATGTTCTATGTATGTTTAAATATTTTCATTTTCTTCTTAAATAATCAATGTTCTAATGTTCTATGTTGTACTGAATTACAAAAATATTCTATGTAATTTAAAAGTATGCTGACTGATATTGCGCTTGAATGATTCGTGTTGTTCTATGTCAACTTGGAACATTATAGTTCTAATGGTGGATTTACATGTATCTTGATCTTGATCTTCAAGAAAAGTAGAGCGGGTCAGATGTAACGACAAAATATGAACGTGTGCAAGAGTACAAGGCTGGTAACTCTTTTTTTATTACTATAATATGCTATAATCTGTTTGGCTGCCAAAAACATATGTTTATGTTATTTTCTTGGTTTATTTGTAGATTATAGCCTTTAACTACATTCACTTTTTGCAAAATTACAAAGGAAAAATATTTGTTTTCCCGCTAAAGCAGTTGTTTTGTGAAAAAGAATATACAGTTTTGTTCCTTAGCCAAAATTTAAGCTTTCTGCATCATTTTTATAAGTTTTCCAGTGAGAAACGCTATCCCAAAATGAGTTTGAAAATGTTCACTTTTTTGTTTTTTTTCACTTCGTGTCGTCGTGTAATAGGGAACTTTGCATGTACATCTTCAAATCTTTAAACAAATTTATTTACACTTTCATATATCTATCGTTTTTTTTTTTTTGTTCCTTCTCTATCCAACAAACGAAACTTTTATATTTTACATCCTTTTCTTTTTCAAGAAATGAAATCATGATACATGTAAATCCACCATAAGCAATATAAAGAATACTCAACTATTCAATATTTCTTAAGGGTGTCATAAAGTCAAAAATAAAATTGAAAAGATAATTTTGATATATTAAACGCATTGTTTGCAATTTGTTCGACTTAGAGCATTATAGTTTTGAGCCAACGAAATGTTATCTTCATTTGGAGTCAAAAAAACAGTTATACTTTGTAGAGAATACACTATCCAGTGTATTATAGATATTAATTGCTTGTAAATTGGTAGTGGGCACATATTAATCTTTACTTACCATGCTTAGGGCCAGTTGTACAAACTTAACTTGAACCACAGACCACCTGAGCTCAAGTTATACCTTGAACCAGGCTCAAATTTGCGTGCGGTGTGCAACTGCATGGTATAAGAATAAAAAGGTATGTTTGACAGTTCAATGAGATGATTCGTGACATCACTGCGAGTGAATGATCTCAATTGTTTGCCAAATGGAACAAAAACCTAAGATAAATTATTTATGAAGTAATTTATTGTTAGAATTCAAAGTAAAACAATTAATAATTTACATTTTAAAGTTATTTATTGTTGATATTTAAAGAAAAACTTTCATACCTGGGTGAACGCAATGGAGTTGAGCTCATTTGAACTTTTGACTTGAATTTTAAAGTATATAATTAATATTCTTTAAGTTATGTGTTGCGCGCCACCATGACCTTATATGGTTTGCGATGTCTTTGACATCTATTATCATCGGTTTTGGATTTGGATCTGGTACTATTGCCGATGTGAACTTTTCCTTGCAAGTTTTGTTGTTACGTTTTCGAAGGAATTTGAAGGCGAATATTATTGCTCTTGATGTAACGCAAATTACTAGTACAGTGGTAGTGGTAGTGGTAGTGGTACAATGGATTATGTTGATCTTTTCCAGCAGTTCTATTTTATTACTTTTGGCGTAACGATGCTGTAACCTTTGAGTGACATGAGTTCTTCTTTGGCTTCTAACATTGGTGCTGGTTGAAGCACTGCTGGCATGATATGATAGTTGATCATTTCTCTGTTGTTAAATTCTCTTCCGTTTATTTGAATTGAAGAGTTTGTATGCCGGATAATGTAAGTTCCATTGAGTTCTACAGATTCATCAATGATTATCGCAGGTTCATTGGATTGGTTGAGGAGGATAATTCCTGGACATCACTAGACAAAAAGTGATGGGATGTGTTCGTTGTTGATTTGGGTACATGTTGGTTTCATGCTCTTTAGCAAATTTGGTATGCAAGTAGAGGTACTTTTATCTATTATATTTTCCTTATTGCATATAGTTATTTCATTATATTCCATAAATTCCTTAACTATTCCATAAATCTTATCTTTACTTTCGCTTGTAGGAAGTTCTAATATATAGATTATATATTTGTTATTAGAAGGAATTTTGATATTGGCAAATTCTTAAGCTTCGTCTATATTCACATATTGAAATTTTTCGTTTTTTATTATGATTTCAGTTACATTTATTTCATTATTACTTAAGATATAAGAGTTTACTATATTTGCTTTTGCCCAGTGTATTGTGTTAGCAATATTAACAATTTCTTCTTTTATTAACTCTAATTTAAATTTTAGTTTTAGTATTACATTATTTTCTATGTTATTTTGTTCCTTAAATTAGGAACAATATTTGTTAGGTTTGATATTTCATTTATCTTTTCTATCGTAAGTTTATTAATGACGACTTGATTATAATTATCAGTTAAGGCATTATTCATCATTCATTTATCGGTCAGTATTTCAAAGTCGTGGTGGTCCGGATTTCCGGCGATCCATTTCCACGAGCTAGTTTTTCCAATGAAATCTAGTGATCTCTTTGACTTTCTTTTTACTTTGAATCTCATAAGGTAGTTTTTAGTTTTTTTGAAGTTTTTTCGAAGGAGAGGATGGGATAAAAAGGGTGCTGGGATTTCACATTGGAAATAGCTTTTTCTAGGTGTTCAATAAAGTTGCCGCCTGTTTCAATGTCGATGGCATGTATAATTTTATAGGAACCGTTTTGTATCTTGGCACTTCCAGTATTAATTTTGATTAGTTGAGAGTTTGTGTAGTCCAGTATCTGGATGTTTGTGTGTACGGTACAAAGATGTACTAGAAACCTAAAGCGAAGGGAGGATATTAATTTTTAATTAAACTTTTGTGGATAGTTTTTCCTGAATTAGTGATTACTGTTGAATTTTTCTTTTCTTTTACTGTTTCTTTTTTGTATTTGGGAGATAGTTTACTTCCTAATCTTTTATTTATTCACCAACTCTTTTAAATTCCGTGTCTGTGAATACGTATGACTTGTTGATACAAATTAAAAATGGTGTCAGTAGCTCAAAAAGGTGATGTTTGTTTTTTTTATCATTAAAAGTCAAAATAACAGTTCTCGATTCTAACTTGTGTTGGGCGGAATTAATAAATTTATAGTGTTGAATTCTTCAAACAATAACAAATTCAACAAAAAACTCGGTATTTTAAAAAATTCTTTTCTTATTAGTTAAATAATAGTTATAATTAATTTCAAGTGTGTTACGTTCCTCTGCCGTGCTTCCGTTTTTCATACGGGAAGAGCAGGAACGGAGAGTTAAAAATAAAATAATAAAGATTTAAATTTTTAAACTTAGTTTTTATTTAGTTGATATCTTTTCTCAGAAAAGGCCCGCTGTCTCTATGCTTGGCTGCGACCTTATCTTCTAGTATCTTAAAATCAACTCTGCCCTTCTTCCCATTTGGTTCTCTATTTATTATTTTTCATAAGTAATGACTTACCATCACCAAAACCATACCAAAACCAGGTCACTTACCATCCCCAGAACCATGTCGCCTCAATTCAGTCCACCAGGCCACACACACCGTGGTTATAATTCTTCATTTATCGTTACGTAGAACATGCTTAAGCCTTTATGCCGATCGTATGGTGACCCACTCAAGTACTGCGGGATGTGTCATCATCGATCGCAGTTCGGAGGTTCCGTATTACGCTTTACACATTGCACTTGACTTACTCTATTGTAGTGCAGTTGTTTGTTTACATTTCTGCATTCGTTACAATAGAGGTGCGCATATGGCTTGAGTCATTGTGGCGTGCATAAGTGAAGCATTGTTCTATATTAAGAACGAAATGGATTATGCTTGGTTGGTGTTTTATTTCATGGTTCTTTTGGTTGGATGACTGGTCGATGGGAGTTGGCTCTGGGTTTGGGGTTTGAGATGAGAATAGTTGTGGCTCTCGGGTCACAACAAGTGGTCAAAGTCGACTGATCTAATTAAACTCAATGTGTTCCTCGGCTCGATTGCTGGGCTTCTTATATTATTTTGTTTTTGATGAGCACGCAGCTTTATTTTTTTGTTTGGTTTTTCAATAAGCTGGATTTAAGCTTTATTTTCAGTCCAATAAATTGAAAAGGGTTTTTGCATTCATAAACCTTACACTTTGGGTAGTTTTTCTGTAACATAATATAGTCTACACACAACACATAAAATATAAAAATATTTATGTGTGTATGTCCTGTCGTTTTCTTTCAGATCAAAAAAAACTCCAGGCACTCCACATGGTGGAGGGTCTTCCTATTCCCAAAATTCAGTTTATGATTCTGTGCCAGTTCCTTCGGTAGGATCAGCAGGAGGTGTAGCTCCTCACCTCAACGAAATGCCATACTTCTGTTCCGCCTTTGTATCAGGTAATTTCATCATCAATCATTATCATTATATTTATTTTTTAAATTGTTATTATTTCAGTTAATGTCTACATCGGCGACGTCCTTGCAACCAGCAACACCGATTGATCATTTGGTAAAAAAAAATTTGATAAAATACCACGCCAACGGACCAGTATGACAACAAAAGCATCACTGTATCGCTGTATGTTCAGCCTACATCTAGTGTTGAGCCACCACCATCGGCGGAAGGTATGCAGTATGGAAGGTATGCACTGGCAATGGAGATGGTGGGAGTGTATTCGGTGGAGTGGGAGGTGGTAATGCACCACCAGCGAGCATTCCAAGTGCAAATTCTCAGAAGGAAATAACTGGTGCAATAATTTGGCATCGTCAATGGCGACAACCGCATACTTTAGTCCTTACAAATGTCCAAAATTGACAGCTTAAGACATCGAGGGACTCAGGAGTGATGAACTTTTCTCTTTAGACATGTTGCAATAATTTTCGCTCTCAGAAGCATGGTAAGTTAGAAAGACTAAATGGGCATTCAGTAGAGTATTCGAAGGGCAATTTTTTTAAGTTCATAAGCAAGTGTCTTCGACTCTTAAAAAAAGTTATTAATTTCCTTAAGGCCACTTTACACGATTATAGAAGTCATATGACTTCTCGTATGACCTGTCAAAAATTCATACCATATCGTCTGAACACACTCATATATCTCATATGACTTCTCAAAAGCAAAAAGCATATGACTTTTTTGACATTAGAACTGCAGCTCATTCCATTTGAGAAATCAAACGAGATTTTTTATTTTCATGGAAAGTAGTGAATTCAGAGTATTGAAAATAAAAATATTTCTACAAAAAAAAGTTTATTTTGAATGAAAACAACAATGGATTATTCATAAAAAGTAGTTTTGCTCCACAAAAATTTATTTGTTTATGACTTTTTTTCTTTTATTTTGGTTTTGACATATAACCATAGGAAAAATCAAATGCGAAGTAAAGAGGTGTAAGCATAAGAAAATTATAACCGTATGACTTGACTTGAAATGACAGCTCATATGAGAAATCATACAGAAAATATAATGACAGGTCATATGACTTATATTATCGTGTAAAGTGGCCTTTATATTTCTATATAAATAACAATTTTTTCTTCAAATTCCCAACTGAATTTAACTAGTATATTTTGTTGTTGAATTTCGGGTTAAACCATCTCTGAAGCACTTTAAAGACACTGAAACACCGAAGCCACATTGTCACATGAATCTCTATGATAGTCGCACACATATGAAACCTCTAATACCGACAACAGGTTCTTTTTAAGAACTGGAACTGGATCTTTCAGACACAACAGCATTTGAAAGTTGCCTTTCAAACAATAATTTATCCAACTCTAATATGCTTCAAGAGCACGATTCACATGCTGGCTCTGACCTGAAAGAGAAAGGTCTTACCGGGTGTAATCTTTTTACAGCCGAAGGCCTTAATCCTTCTTACAATGACTTGAACCAAGTATTCGATAATTCAGATGATGAGGGGGCAATACAAATACATACACACTCCACCAGATTCAAATAAATCCTCAAAGGGATGCACCAACCACATTAACGAGCTAAAACGTTCAACAATACAAAATTACGACGGCGTCTTTGACGAATAACAATAGCGTGACATATGCAACAGTAAAAACAATAACAATGCGAACATGATTCAAGCGGAAGACTTGACGAAGATGTTTCCCACTCCGCCTAGCCATGAACAGCATTACCCGAATTCGAGTCCTTGCGCAACTGATATTTCAATGAATGAACTTAACGAGTCGGTGAAATACAAGCAGGAATACTCCACTCAGTCGAGATTAGTAGTCCGGTGGGGGAGAAGATTGACGACTGGTCTTGTGTGTACATGCCTCAGCAGATGTGTAAATTTGTTGGTTCCATTAATACGCACCGCTGACTAATTTGCCAAGCTAAACTTTGCCACCTTTGTCATTCCTTCAAATTGTGTTTATAAAAGCCTTCGTGGCAGCCTCCGTCCCAGCGCCAACAGCAGCAGCAGCAACACCAGCAACAATAGCAGCAGCAAAAACAACAACAGCAACATCAATTACTGCAGCAACACCATCAAAGAGTACCTTTATTATCTAGAGAACCGACTCATACCCCTCCTGCCTAAGACACCCACAAATTTTTTTTGAGCACACTAAGAGATAACTCTCTCAAATTCCGTGTCGGTGAATACGTGTGAATTGTGTATAAAAATACAAAATGGGGTTAGTAGCTCAAATGAATGAAATGTCAAAATGACATATCTCAATTCTAATTTATAATATTGAATTCTTTAAACAAAACTTTTTGAGAAAATTTTATTTTTTATAGGTAAAATGTAAGTAATAATTAGTTAAAAGTGGCCAACAATAATATATAACTTAAATTTCAAGTGTCAAAAGGGAAACTCGATGTGTTACTCGACTCAATTTTTTTGTTTACTTTGGTGTTCCCAAATTGAAATTAATATTGTCTATTTTACAACTAATCTGTGAAGTATATTTGTTTAAATCGCACAAAACAATATGACGTGAAAAACTAAATGCACTTTTGCATATTTCTTTTGAATTTGTGCTTGGAGTTTGTGTTTTAACTTGCGTGCAAGCTACTGCCAAATAGCAGGGGCTACTTTCCTTTACGACATCCCGATTTCGAAGTTGATTTTTTCTTTAGGGGTAGTTAGGTATCTCAATCGAAAATTTTTCAAATCTTAGGGTGAGGAAACCCCCTCAAATGCAATTAAAAAATGTTTAAACTTTTGAAAATCGGGTTTTTTGTTACCGAATTGCACTTCTTACCCAAGGAATTTGGAAACGCGGATATCTTCATATATATTATATACACTCCTCGTCAACTGAATACGCACAAATATTTTTTAATATACTTTATCCATTTTTTCCAAACAGTGATGGTTATTATGCCATCTGTTGATGCTAACTATTCCCTTAAGATGTTAAGCAGATAATTCCGAAAAAATTATCCAAAAACAACCGTGAGTTTTTCTTCAACCACTTGCAAAGTGTTTTATATGCAAAGTAGGAGTTTTTTTTCTAGTCAACTGAATAGGTACAACGCCATTTTCTTCGTTGTTTATAAGTTTTTTGGAGTGCTTGACAGTTTAAATTAACGATTTTAGTGTTTTCAGTAAAATTTAATTCTTGATTTCAATTTTTAAGAAAAATGGGTAGATCTACGTGTCTTAACAGTGTTGAAAAAGCTAAAATCGATTTACTTAGAGACCAAGGCCTAACTGGACGTGCAATAGCTGATAAAGTTGGCCGAAGTTTTAATGTAGTTTATTCTTACTTGAAAAATAAAGATGCATACGGCAAAAACATGAAGGGAGGTAAGAAAACAGCAACAACAGCAGCTGAGAGACGAAGAATTTTAAGATATGCATCAAATTCTTCTGATTCTGTGGCAAAAATAAAACAAAAAGTCGGCGTAAACGCAAGTTGCTCAACAGTATTAAGAGTAATCAACAACTCAAGCCATCTTAAACGAATGAAACTTAAGAAAAAACCACCACTTGACGAGAGACGGAAAATGTTGCGATTAGATTTTTCAAGACTTTACATGAGTTGGAAAAAAGAATGGTATCACGTGGTTTTTTCAGATGAAAAAAAGTTTAATTTCGATGGCCCTGATGGGTTCAACTTCTATTTTCACGACTTAAGAAAAGAAAAAAGATTTTTAAAGCGCCATCATAGTCGTGAAGGAGGTGTCATGATATGGGGAGCAGTCAGTTATTATGGAACAGTTGAGCTCGAGGTTGTAACATCAAGAATGACAGCAGCTGGGTATAAAGTAATTTTGGAAAGAAATTTTCCTAAATTTTCTAACATCTTTGGACCCATAAACTGGACCTACCAACATGATAATGCGCCTATTCACTCAGCATGCATAAAAACATGGATAGAGGAGCAACAAGTGCAGTTGCAGGCCGCCGTACTCACCTGATCTAAACATCATAGAAAATGTCTGGGGATGGTTAGTACGCAAAGTTTATGAGGGTGGTCGTCAGTTCGAAGACAAAGAAACCTTAATTTCTGCAATCAAATTAGCGTGGAGCGAAATTTCGTTAAATTACATTAAAAAGCTATACGTTTCTATGCCGGATCGAATTTACGAAGTAATTAAAAATAAAGGTGGAAGTACCCACTACTAAACTTAAACAAAAACTTGTTTTATTCCATTCCAATACCAATTTTAATTTTTGTACCTATTCAGTTGACTCAAAAAAAAACTTCTACTTTGTATAAGTTACACTTTGGAAGTGGTTGAAGGAAAAACTCACGGTTGTTTTTGGATAAAACTTTGAAATTCTGTTATTTATATGTTACGAACATTTTTACCATCAACAGATGGCATAATAACCATCACTGTTTGGAAAAAATGGATAAAATATATTCAAAAATGTTTGTGCGTATTCAGTTGACGAGGAGTGTATATATATATTAGATATATTATCACTAGAAAACACTTAATATTTCAATTTTAAGGATTTATTTATTTATAAGTATTTATGAGTAATTTTAGAACTTTTTGTTTAATGAAAATACATAATACTCCATTTCAATAACAAATTAAAGAAATGTCAAATGGTCTGTTTAGTATTGCCAGACACGTATTTTGTTTCCCTTGTGTTTTTATTTTGGGAAATTTTGCGGGAAATTTAAAACTTGCTTATATCAATACAGTGCTTGCATACAGCATTACTACGTATAAACAGTGGGGTGGGGCAAGGTTTGGTGTATGCAAAGTTTCTTTTGCATTTAAAAAACATGGATTAAAAGAAAACATCCCAAAACCAAAGTGTACATCTGACAGTACTTAGTATGCAATGACATTTGAGTCTTTATTTATTTTCCATGCATTTTGTATGGAAAAAGTGAAAGTTTAAAAATTAATTAAAAATACTTATAAAATGTTTCCTCACCCTAAAATTGTGATATTTGGTGTTTTTTAGTGAATATCTATCGAATGAGACCATCCGCGTATCAAAATTCGGGATGTCGTAAAGGAAAGTTGAGCCCAAGTGTCCAATTAGGTGGTTCAATTGCAAGGAAGCAATCAAGACCTTCCACACAATACCAAAGTACCGTCTCACATCAAGTTGATGTAGGGCCAAATGGGTCGTTTTAATTACGAGCTTCAGGATTACGAGAACTCTAATTGTTGCACCACGAAACAATCCAAATTTTTTTAGATTTTTGAGAACTCTTCTTATGGGTTTTGTATTTTTGGTTGGGATAATTCAAATCCGTGCATCTTACTATAAATCGACTCCTACCAAAATGCATTACCTACATAAATATTTGCACTAAAGTAAACTATTAAAGCAATAAATAAATACTCATATCATACGTATTTAAATATTTTGTGAAATCTAGGTAACTGATAATTAATAATTATATTTCATTAAATTTATTATAGCGACCCAATGTTTAGTAGTAGCAGTAGAGGAGATTTTTCAAGTACAAGCACTAGTTGCGGAAATCGCACACCATGTCTACCTCTTCCAACGCCACGATCGTGTCAAATGAGTCATACTGTATCTCTCTCGGTGTTGGGCCTCTGTGTTGGTTCTGATGTTCCTACCCACCACAGAACAGATCACGGTAGGACGTCATTCTTAACTGGAAAGTTATGATAGTTATAACATCTTAAAATCTTATAAATTCTCCTTTTTTTAGACTTTAACCATAAAGCATCTGCAAGCTCTGTTTGAAGCAACATCTCCATTACATCTTCCGAGTTTTCTGATATTGAGTATTAAACACCTGACGATGTTATTTCAACTTGCTCGGATAACGATTGCTAAGAAGTTGTTAAAAAAATTCTTCAACATCAAAGACCAATGCGCATTACAACCAAATTGCACATAACTGAAAGAACATACACCAAATGGGATACGGTAAGAATTCCTTATGAGTTATATAAGCTTTTGAAAAAAATGTAAGGTTTAAGGGCTCAGAAGCGTATGTAAAAGTGGCTTTTATTATATTGAAAAGGATATTAAGTGTATTTTATAGTTTTTTTCTTTTTGTTTGTCTTCCATTTTTACAAAGAAAAACACTAGTGAACGCCTTTTGTATTGTCTTAAATATCAAATCAATTTATCAAATTTAAAAAATATTGCTTGTTTATAATAAGCCCAATTTTTTTGCATATACATTTTCGCATTGCATTTTGTTCTCAATATGTTGCTTTTGGCTTTTATTACTTTTAATTTAAAAAAAATTTCAAAACAAGAGGCGTTCTAACATTCCGTAAGAAAATAAAACTTTCAAAACAGAACAATCTTCATTTATTATTTTGCATGTTTTTGATTGTCTTTTTTACAGGCCACAGTCCGAGCTAGGCAAATTAAATCCAAAGTAGCTTAGAGAAAGAATATAAGCTGATAGATTTTGTGAGAAAATGAGTAGGTGGTATAACAGTTTCGAATTATGAAATTTGAGTTCGTGGTTTTGGGACATATAAAGTATAGCCTACTTTAGGGATGGTCGAACTAGTTTTGATAAAATGTTTTATTTTCGATGGGAATTTATTTTGTGGTTGTTTAGGTAAGATACTTTCCAGAAGAACGTTCAAGTGACAGTGGAGTATGGTAGCCTTGGTATAGGAAAAATTATAAAAAAAAAATATATATAAAAAAAATATATTAAAATAGCCTGAAATAAAATGTACCAAAAAGAGAAATATAAAAAAAGGAGGGAGTGAGAATACGGGGACTCGAACCTGTGAATGGTGGACTGGAACATCGCCTAGACCACTAGACCACGCTTTGGTATGAGAGAAGCAAACATTTTCTAGTTAAAGGACGAACGATGGATACTTGAAAGCTGATTTAAGGAAGAATATAACATGGATAAAATAGAGGAGAAAAAAAATATATATATATGATTCGTTAACTAATACCAGAAAATGTGGTGGTGTTAGTTAGAAAATTTGTTTTTCCGCTTTTCAAACTTTTCAAATTTTGACTAAATTTTTAAAATGTCAACACATGGATTGTTAAAAAATTCAAAAAATGTTAACGAAACCAAATTAGGATTTTTGTAAATAAAATCCAAGTAAAAAAACGATGAAACGGAAGCCCGGATAAGCTTCCATGATGAAAATCCAACTTTCGATAACTTTTCACCAGGCAGAAGAACAAGTACCTATGAGAAATTCGAATCATCGAAGGAAAACAAGAAAAAAACAAAAAACTTTTAACTCAAGGTAAGGTCTCGCCCACCTACAAATCGGTTCGTTTGTACGAATAAGCTAAAAGTAGGTCATATTTTAAATTGAAAAAAAAAAACAAATTTAAAGTAGTTTTTTTTACAAAATTAAGGGTACGGAAGAGACTATACCCAAAACAAAAGGTGATTTGGTAACCACTCGACATAGGTGGCCACTCGCTAACTTAATCTTTAACCTCGATTTAGAAAAAAAAGGAAATCTCAGGTAATTTTCTTTTAAACGTACCACACAAATTTTCAACCCACATGTGTTTCAGCTGAAGGTGTTAGGCACTGAGACCACGTTGGCCAATTCCAGCCAGCGTTTGTACGCCACAAAAAAGAATATAATACGACAAAATCACCACATCAGAAACCAACGAAACGATACAACTAATAAAAAAAAAAGGGGGCAAAACCAGCTAACTCCCACCAACAAGTAGCCATACGACACGCCTGGCTACGCAACAAAACGCAGCTTCGCTGAATTTATCTCCTGGACCATTGGTGCTGGAATCTAGCATAGAATTCAACCACTAGGATTCCAAACCCAACATATGGGCAACCACGTGCAACCACTGCAATGGCCCACATATAATCACAGCACCAACATTCAATCAATTACATCATCTCGTCTACTCACATCTTACACCAAATTAACAAGAACGTACAACATCTACTACAGCACAACACATCACATAAACAGCCGATACAAACCACGACCACAGAACCCTACAACAAATTTATCAACGAACAACTTTCAAGGACATCCATCAGCCGAAATAGAATCAAGATCCACCGCACCCTCGATAATTAGTAAACAACAAGTACAGTCAACCACAACAGCAGCTTCAATCGACACCTACCACAGGCACCTTCTTCAACAAAATCGAAACTTCAATTTTATTAATTATAAAAGCTAAGTATTACTATCAATCTACCTACTAGTTTCATCTTAATACATAAGTAAATTTAACAAAAAAAAAAAACAAAAAAAAATATAACTCAAACTTGCAATCTAACAAATTAAAATAAATAAATACAAATACAGAGTAAACTAATAGAAAAATTAAAGATTTAAACCAAATTAACATAAAGTTTCGAAACAGATAATTTTTTTTTGTACGCACAAGTAGATTTTTTTTAATATTGTAAAGCAATTATGTCGATATACATAATCCATTCAAATTTAATCCAAATTCCCAGGTAAAAGTTTCAACAATACAAAACAAAAGATAATACCAAGTTATCCCATCGAAGCGGTGCACCACCTCGAAGGCTGACTCATCGTTAAATCAATAGAAAAACATACTATATTAATGATCAACTAGTCATGGTTATGACTGGAAGGGCTCGGTGAGTGTTTTTTTTTTCTTTTTTTATATTGATTTCATTTGATTGGAAGATTTTATCGCAAATTGCTAATCGAGTCTTAGGGTATTCCAAATATAAAATTTTTTTTTGAAAGTTTAATAGTAATCTATTTAATTGAAAAGGCAATACACGAACCTAACATAGTATGCAATACAATATAATCAAATCGGAATAACAAAAATAATAAGGCATACTTTCGGGAAGATTTTACATGAGAACATAAATTTGAAATAGGAAATAGTTATTTTTTTTTTGTCATTATATTGAATTACATAAATGAAAACAAAAACGGAAATGAAGTTGTCCTAAAGCTAAACTACAGATTATAAAAACGAAAATTTAATAACGATCTACAGCTTTGAAAACAAATAACCGCATTTGGTATGAAGCAGTAATGTGATAAACAAATACTTATTAAAGACAAATCATTAGTAGGAGATAGAAAGTTTAAAATTGTATGATTCTAATACATATTTATAATTGGTTATTTGTCGATTTGTATTTTTGAAGGTATTTTTAAAATCAAAATAATTACACTATTTAACTTTTATAATAACTTCTTACTATATTTTTGAATATTGATTTTGAGGAAAACCCTTTTCTTTTATATAATAATTTATTTTACTTGTGACCTATATTTAATATAATAAAATTATAACGTTTTCTGAAAATACCTTTTTCTGAATTTCGTATAAACTCAGTATGGGAAGTTGGTTCCATTTGTGATTTTGTAGACTTTTAGGCAATATTAAAATGATTTGCTAAAAGGATTATTTCGGGTGGATGTGGCCAAGCTAAAGGACCACTAATAGTAGATGACATTAATCATGGGAAGATCTAAGGTAATTTAGTTTATCGCGGAACTACAAGTTAGGGGGTTGCTGTATTAATATTTTACTAGGTCGCAGTGACCAAGGACGCATCTCAATGGTGGTGCGTGGGTGGGTTTGCCTCTTTAGGACTTTACATCTTGTCCTAATACTCTCCAGGATTGCCAACCCAGGTTTTCTCATTTTAACTGAAATTCGGATAGTAATCTTTTTTCATTTTAAACTGAATGAATTTCTGTACTCGAATTATTTTCGAACCTTTCTTTTATTTTCGTTTTACTGAATTTCCACCATTCATTCGGCATGATTTTTAAACGTAACACACGTTCTTAGTTACGATGGCAAGAACCCATCCATATTCGACGAGCTGAGCCTTGGCTAATGCAAGCATGCCGAGCCGTGGTAGCTATGAACACCCTTCACTCTCGCTGCCAGGGTCGGCCTTTAGGATCCTGTAGTCTAGGGGTCGTAATGGTGGCTTAAGGAGTGAAGGTTTTGGCAAGGACTTCAAGGAATTAAGCTAAACTAGAAATGTACTTTCATTTTCGTGATCCTTGGTTATGGTACCTCCTCTTTAGGGAGATTGGAAGTTTACTTTTTTTGAGTCCTGTCTTCACCAACAGGTTCCGTTACAATTTAATTCAACAGAAATTGAATTACAAGAAATTCGAAATTCGAAAAATGTGATAGATGTCACACTGATATGATAATGCCATATGTTTTCCCTTGAAGGGAAAAAGTTTCATAGGAATATGATGAAAAACTTAAAGTTGCTATCAACAAATGACGTGAATATGTTGTTGCTGAATAATTGTAATATTGTCATATTTTTTGATTGTATTTAATTTTATATCCAAATTTCCAATTTATTTATTAGATGCTTTTATCTGTTTGCTTAAGAAGTTTTAATAAAATTCAAAAATGTTTGCTGAAAACTAAAAAATCTTTTTACTTGAGATATATATAGGTAATATAGGTCCAGTTTTGGATTGTTGAAAAACAATTTGAGGTAATAATCTAACATGTCATTACGATGATAGAGAACACCAAAAAAAGGGGTGGCACAATTCTCCCTGTCTGTTGGCGTTCGGTCTGTCTATCTGTACTTCAATGTATAGCTTAAATCACGGAAGCAATTTTCTTCAAATTTTGAGGGGGAAAATCAATAAATTGTAAATTTTAAAAATGTTTAGCTTACAAATAACGGTTCGGTTGCCATACAACCATTTCAGAAGTTTATTTATTTCTAAAACGGCTCTAAAGATTTCGATTAAAAAAAATAAGTAAATTATTCTTTAAACTGTTACGAGTATTAATGACTGCTACCATTAAACGGTTTCTTTAATTTTCGATCTTCGCATGAACTGATTGCAGTCAAAATATTTATGAAATAATTTCTATCTGTCTAAATTTCAGCCTTCTAGCCGTTAAAACTATAAAAATCAAATACTACATAAATTCGCATAGGTAATTTTAAAATTTTTAACTATTTTTATCTTTTAACCGGAAGTAATGCGTTACACGGAAATTGACTTTCTTCAATTAACTTCTAGGTCAAGCGAATAGAACTTACAGATACAAAATAGCAAACTACTCTACATATTTTTCTTCGCTTTAAAATGAACTTAAATTTCCCAACTTCATAAAAAAAAACTCGTTTTAGCAGCCGAAAATGTCTTTAATTGTGTTAAATGCTGTTCACAAGGCTACAATGGTAAAAGGACATTCCGTATTGATCAGTTTAAATAAACAATATTATATATTACTCTAATGCTACTTAAAGAAGATTAATTAATTCGTCATTTTAGCGCAGATAGAACTATGTCATTTGGTTTTTTCCTGAACGATGATCATCCTTCTCTTTGATTCCTGCTGACTTGCAGGCAATGCAAGCAGTGTAGCAGTCCAACACTAGAGTGTAACTGTTCGACCACTGGCGGGTGGTGAAGCCAGCAGCTCACCTGGGCTGTACTTGCACTTGCCCCTCCCAGTCACAGCACACACAGCTATTGACAAAGATATAGCATACTTATAAAATGAAAATTAATTGGAAAAGAGTTTTTGTTACTTTGAATGATCATATAGGTCTACAAATCTGCATACCATTTCAAGTCATGCAATTAAAATTTAAAAAAAAAACAGCAGATTTACAGACAAAAAATCGTTTTTTAATACTTTCTCAAAGGCCAAAAAACATTCTTTACGAAATCTTTTAAAAATATTGTAGCAAACTTATTCAAATTTCCAAAGTTGAGGACCTTAAAAAAAATAAAATAAAATGTTTTGTCTCGTATCATTTCTTTGCAATATAGTTCTGTTTAAAATTATTTGCAAACAAATCTCAAAACAAAAAACAAATCTTCCATTGAAGAAGTCCAATCCTTAATGCTAAGTCTCCTACTTGGCTGAGTTATTTCAGCAGTATATACATATATAGAATTTGTATTATAAAAGAACCTTCATATAGAAACTATGCCTGGCCTGGAATTCAAATGTTGTTGGATATAGCTAGTTAACAGTGGACTTTTGTAAAAGAATTAATGTAAGTTAAACTGAACCTACTACAAATTGCTTATGACAAAGGCCCTCGCTATGACGCTGATGAGTCCAAGTAAGTAAGCCTGATGAGACGCCAATTTGTAGAAGCAATTTAAAAAAAAAAACAAAACTGAATTCTTTTTGTTTCAAATCAATACGACCACTCGTTACAAAGATACAGCTCTCCACAAAACTCTAAGAAATATTGAAAAATTCTTGTTCCTTTAATTTTGTTGACTTTTGTATTTATGTGGCATCTTTTTCAAGACCTAAATAACTGCCGGCCGTTTGAATAAGTTCTATGTAACATTTTACCACATTAATATTCCTCTCCTTTAGTATTTATCCCACGTACTTCGTTTGTGTTACTTGTCTATATTGGAGGGTGATTTGTTTATAATTAGTTTGAGATATAAAATATATGAATATGAATATATGAGTGTGTATACATTAACGTGGCCCAAAGATGCACATTAAAAATTTTCAGACATGAAAATTATTAGAAATTTACATTACCGAGGTACTACTGTACGACTGTAACAAATTTATTTAATTTCTTAATATGTTTGTCTCTTAAGTACCTATATAATGCAATTGTAATGTTCAAACTATGTATACCTTCTTAGATCATATACAAAAAAGAACGAACAAACATTCATATTTTATAGCATAAAATAAATATTTGACTGGGATGCGGAATGGAATTCAAATTACCTTCTTGTGGTACATTCTGGGTAACGCTAAAGGAATTGCTGTACTTTACTTACAAATTCCTATCATCAACATTAATCCTCAAAGTGAGATACCCAAAAACAATGATCTCATAAAAAGTAATGTAAAACTACTTACTACATATCAGTGGTATTTGGTAGAAACATAGTAACTCCATACAATAATTTTCATCTTTACGTCCACTTTACATCGAGCTAGAGCTTAAACGGGTAGACCGATTTTTTGTTCAAATTTGGAATATTTATGAATATGTTCTTTGAAAAATTATGTTCTGAATTTGAAGAAAATTGTTTCTGAACATTAAGACTCTAGCTCGATATAAAGCGGACGTTAAAGCACAGATATCAAATCAATGAAAACAAAAAAAAAAAAACCATTGAAAAAAAAACAAAAATATATATTAACAATGAAACATACATACATGACTGATACTTTTTTTTAATTTTTCGTTGGGATCGAGCAAGTTTATGTTTTTAAATTGAAGCAATTTAAGGCTAAAGCTCCTCCATAGGGTGCCGGAAAACTAGGATAACCAAGTCCAACGTGCGTATGATGGTGGGTGTGCACATGTCTTTGGGGCGGACTTCGACTATCGGCTGGATTATCACTGCCACTACAAGTATACCAGCCACACTGCCAGGTCCCTGCTGCTGTTGTTTGCCCAGCAGCGGAGCAACCACCATTGATTTGTTGTTTTCACCGGTCCCAGGCCACCCCCCCACTCAGGCCTGGAGGCATTGAGTTTGAGGGTGGTTGTAGGTTTAATGGACCCAACGGATTGGCCGAATTGAATTGGGTCCCCCTATGACGGTATTATTGCCGGGCCTCCTACTACTCCAACACCACTACCCTGTTGCGATACATTCAGAATAGATCACTTTGACGTTGCCACTACTTGTTGGATTGTTGAGAGCACGCTCGCTTAACTCATGAATCTTACGCGTTGTGTAATACTAGCTGGCGGTATGATGTAATGCACCGAGTGCCTTAGTAGGTGAAATTTTGATGTAATGTAGGGCGTCAACATTAACACGTTTTGATACATAGGGTGACTGGCATCGAAACCAAAAGGACTCAGACTAACGTAAGATGGATGCAAGAAGTACAGCGATGTTGGCAAAGGAGGTGGCCCCTGAGTTTCTATTGTGGGCTTCTGTCCCTCCTGGTTTATTTTTACATCCTTTTCAACTTTTTTTTTTGGTGTCGGGCTTGCTGTTGAGCTTGTTGCTGCGCTTGCTGTTGAGCCTGCATTTGCTGGTGACTAAACTGTTGTTGTTGTTGTGCCGACATTGGTAGATCCTCGGGCTTCATTTGTTAGCCGAGAGTCTGTTGATGTGATCCAGACTGTACTTGCTGCAGAAAATTACTGCGCCACTGCTCTGAGAAGATGTAATTTCTGAAAATGGTAAGTTTCAATTAGAATATGTTGGCATCGATAAAAATGTTTGATTAGTTTTGTAAGATAGTTTAACAAATATTGCTTTTTAAAGTGAAAAGACTACAAGAAACTTTACCGAAAATTTGTTAAACTACTTCTTTCTTCTCTTCTGAAAACAATCAATTATTTTGGTTTTTGAAGACCTTGAATTGGAGATTTTTTTAAAACGTGCGTTTGATGGTGTGTGTGCACATGTCTTTGAGGTGGTGGGCTTTGACTATGGACTGGTGGAAGAAAAAAAGCCCTGAAGTTGGTTCTCTAGATAATATAGGTACTCTATAAACACCATCAAGAGTTGATGTCTGGTACAAATCACATCCCAATAGTCTGCATCCCTTTCAGCCGACAGCAAACGTATGTATACCCTACCAAATCTGAGCACGAAGGTTAATAGATATAAATCGGAATATCAAAATCTGCCTTTGGTCAGGGTAGAAAGTAAACGAAGCTTTATTTTATATTTTTGTATTTTTTTTTAAACAGGAAATGATGCTTTGTCACCTTCCTTAAGTCTAAAGATTTTTATATTGATGGTTCCATTAGTATTTAGAACTCATGGTTTAAGATTTCAAAGCAAACCTAATCGACTTTTTTTGGTGAGTTGATTTTTTGTTTTGTATAAAGTCTTGAAAAAATGATGAGGTTCGATGCTTATATTTTAAGTTCTATTAATCGCACCGTTTGAGGTGTGCATGACCAGAAAAATTAAAGAACATCATGTATATTTTTTTTTTTTAATTAAACTATAGTGGTAATTAAACTGAAAATAAAATGAGAGATTCTTCTTACAAGTTATTTTTAGCATACAAAAACTCAAAAGCAGTGATTATAATTATTTATTAGTCAATTTAGAAAAGGTCAAACTTGCAATGTTCAGGAACTGAAAGAAACCTTTCTAAAGTAGTATCGACATTTATAAAATTTATTTTTTAATTACATTTAAGCATTATAGAAATATTTGATGTTAAACGTTTTTTTATGAAGGCACATTTTTAGATATGTATGTATTTTATATTTAAGAGATGTGACTTTTTCGAAATGAATGGAATTCAGTACACAGAATTTAAGTAAAAAACTAATATAAATTTAGTGAAACTATTATTTTAAAACATTAGAAACACTTACAATATCATGCCACTTACTTGGCAAGACAGAAATCCATTCTTTGATTTTCTTTTAAAATCAAGTTCAATATAATTAAAAACGAGATCTTCGTACTGATTTTTTGTCAAAATTGTATGTTATTAAGTTCTGTTTTTGTCTTTAATATTCTAGCATTTGTCAATTTTTAGTGAAGAACAAAAACCAAATGGTTCTGAGTTTTTCTAGATATAAGAAAAGAACTCAACCAACTTACTCATAAAAACAAAGAAATATCAAATTGTTGAAATGATCAACACAAACTCTATTGTCAATAAATCTGAAATATATGTACTCATTGTTTTCCTTATTTTATTAAATAAAAAGAAATTGTTCAAATGCGTTTTTCATTAATATTATCTATAAAAATCCTGCCACCGAAAATGTAGTAAAATTAAATTAATTAAAATATGTATAACTTAGTTTTTTTATTAGTTTACGGACAAAAAACGATGAGGTTATTATGCCTTAGAATTAAATTTATTTGGGTTTTAAATAAAATGCATTTTATCTAATTAAATATTGTTAAAACACCATACCATACCATACTGTGTTGGAAAACCAAAAAAACAAGATGGTTTCATAATAAATACAGTGTTTTAGTACAGAGCAGAAAGGAACATTTCGGTATTGTACAATACAATAGGGGTGTTCATACAACTTCGTAAGACCCTAGATAAGTTTACAAATTGGTTAAGTTTATCTTTTGGTTAATGAACTGTCAAATTTTGTATAGGAAATGATTAACACAATTTGGTTAAACTTATCAAAGATCTTGTTGCGTAAAATTAACCAAACTGGTTAAACTTATTCAAACGTCATTGTGACTCTTACTCTGATTGAATAACGTAGCATTTTATCAAATGTTTTAAAAATGTCGTTCATGCAAACTTTGCGTAAACTTATCATGTTACACAATTTGTAAATTTACGACGTTGCATGAATACCCTTAATGAAAATAAAAAATGATAACTTGAAGATTCATTTCGGTAAAAACTGATATCAAAGTTCATACCAGCGTTAAAAATTATTAAAAGAGTTGTATCATAATTCTGCCTTACAACGGAATACATTTTGTCATCCATTTTCTTTTGTTACAATTTATCTAGGGTCAAACCATAGATTTACTAAACTAGTTTTAGTTAAGATGACATACCTAAATAAAATTGAATCAAAGTATAACATATTCTGAAAACAAAAAATTGAAACCATACAATTATTAGGTTTTTCTTAATTTTCTTCACATTTTTTCAAGGACAGAAAATTTCTAGCTTTAGTTTTGGCCAACACTACAAAATAAAAACTATAATTTTGTGCTTCTAAATTATTTTGTTTCACATTCTTGTCTAAAAGGTATGATTTTTTCCTGACAACTTAAGAATCTTTTTAATTGCGATATATGTATGTATGTAGGTAATATAGGGCAAGTTTTGGATTGTTGAAAAAAATTTCAGATAATAATCAAACATGTCGTTACGATGATAGAGAACACCAAAAAAATGGGTGGCATAATTCTCTCTGTCTGTTGGTCGTCGGTCTGTCTGTCTGTACCTGCACCTGAGACGAAACCACGAAAGCGATTTTCTTCAAATTTTGAGAGGGGAAATTAATAAATTTTTTAAGCTACGAAACTAACGGTACTGCCAAACAATCGTTTTAGAAGTTTATTTATTTCAAAAACGACTCTAAAGACTTTGGTTATAAAAAACTGAATTATTGTAAAGGTGGTGTACTTTTTGGTAATTTTTTTTTTACTAAAAACTGTTATAACTGTTATGCACTCAGTATAAATGATCTAACTTAAAAGACTTTTAAGGGTTAAATGTAAAAATTAGACCTAAAAATAGCAAAACTAATGAAATATTTAAATTTTTCGAACTTAACTTATAACATTAAAGAGGATAGTGTCTGCTTCTTTTAATGGTGAATCTAGCGAAAATTCCTTTCTTTGCATTAGCCAATCGACCATCATGATTACATAATTGCAAGGTAACCATTTAGGATCTGAAAATCTAAAAATATTATATTGTTTATGAAAAGCATATTTAAACCAACTTACTCTCAAGAAGCATTTTCGATCTTCACCCTCAGGCTCAACGGAGCCCACAAGTAAATTCTGCGCTATATATTGTCAAAGCATCCCTCTGAGTCACAGCATACACAGCTATAGACAAAGAAATATCACATTCATAAAATGAAAAATAATTGGAAAAGAGTTTTCGTTATTTTGACTGATCATTGCAAGTTTTTTTTAGGTATGATGCTTACAGCAACTGACACAAAAAAGGTCAAATACAACCCCTTATCACCCATAGGCCATTGATTACTGTCGTTTAAATGTCTTTAGTCTATAAATAGTGGACAGAGAAATAGCACACTTGTAAGTTTATTATGAAGTTTTTATTCTTAATGGTACATTGCAGGTGAAAATTATTTATTTTGATTGTGAAAGATATATAAACAGGTGTTTCCAAAATATGGGCCGTGGCGTTCAATGGACTTTTAAATAAAAGAAATATTATCTATAAGCTCTATGCCCAAGGTAATAATCCTTCAAAAATTGCTAAATTAATGAAACGTTCTGGAAAAATGGTGCACAATGTCATTAATTTAGTGAGACACGATCCTAAGCTTAAAATAAAAAACCAAGTTCGAAAGCGACCCATCGCAAAACTTCAATACGCATTAACAGAGCCGTAGTCAGAAAATGTTAGTCCGGTCCTTGATTCCTCTCGCATCACTTTGGCCGAAATTAATGAGGAATTTGGTGTTAATGTCTCCAGCAGAACTGTAAGAATCAACTTTGCAAAACTATATGGACGCGTAAGCAGATAAAAACCTCACCTGTTTAAAAAAATATGATTGAGGTCCATTTGGCATTTGCCAAAACTCATCGCAACAAACACGATGACGACTACGCAATGTTTGGAAATAATACAATTTGTTTCCTTTAATTTGGTGTATAAGACTTTGAAAATTTGCTGGGTAAAACCGCTTGGGTGAGTCAATTTGAAAATTTACAGTAATATTGGTGTTATAAAAGTCTACAAATAAATAAATACGTTAAAATTGTTGTTAATTGTCCCTGGATCACCTTCTTTTATATTCATCTTAGCCTTCGTGGGATCAGTTGGAATATCATCCTCTTAATAATCACTGTCATTGATGCCGTATTTTGAAAAATGTTTTACTTTAAACACCCAACTGCCGGCTGGTCGTGGGACGATATTCAATGAAGCTAATATCATTCTTACCGCAAACGCAACGTTATTTCAATTCATAGTCCATCTCTGAAGAACGTTGTGGATCCTTCATTGATTCATGTTTAGTTTGTGGCCAAACTTGATAAAGGGCGATTTGAGCTTTTCGATCTAGACCACTGCCAATTTGTTAAGTGCAGAAACATCCATTTCCGTGTTGAAATAGACATTACCATAGCTTTCGTGTTCTATTGTGAAGTTTGAAACAATACACGATCCATCTTCAGCAAAGTATGACTTCAAATCGTCCAGAGATGGAATGGTATATCTGAAACAAAACAACAACAAATGAAATTAACCGTGTCTGTGGAATATGAAGTGTTTCGAACTCACCCCACTCGTCGTACAACTTAATTAAACCAAATTATAGATCCAATCTTCTGTGTATGACCGATTAGATAAAGATATATAACTTTCGCTCATGGTTTCGTTATATGAGATAGATTTACTTAAAGACGTGTCGCAGTTCCACCTTCTTCAATTGTTACTAAGGGGTAAATCAAATGAACTAGCTCTGTGGGGCTACATTTTGCTGACGGACTTTTTGCAAGTTATTCGGACTAAGCCAGGAATCTCGACGACTGGTATTGGCATCCCTATTAGCTGGTGGAATATTCAGTTAATAAATACGTTACGTTGGTCATTACGTTGATTATCACTCCCAGAACCAGCGGTACTAGCAATTTCAAAAGGTTAAGTGCTTTGTGGATCACTTGAACCACCACTAAGTGATGCATTAGGAGTGGTCAGTTTGGGTTTTATAAGCAAACACTTGGCTTTCGGCTTTCAGCTGAATATCTATACCAGAGAATATCAATTACCAAGAAGCCAGTCCTTAGCTGTCAACCAGCTTTGCCTACAAACTTAAACACGCACACATAGACAGTTGGGCTAAGTCCACCACTAGTCTGTCCCAACTGTCAATGTGTGTTGTTGCACACACCCACCACTGATTTATTCGCACACATAGACAGTTGGGATCAACCCACCACGAATATGTCGGTTATTTTTGAAAATCTTCAGTTATTTTCAAATTTACTTGGGCTGCAATGGGCTTGTTCAAAAAGTATAAAAAAGGGAGAAATTATATATGAAGTGCTCACCGGACCTTATGAGAATAAGTTGTGGTTTTTTTTTTAAATGTAAATTGTAGTCGCTTTTTACTAATTCCCGCCTGTCTGGAAAATAAATATCTTTAATTACTTTCTTTTCGATTTGTCTTTTCTGTTTTTTTTTCTTTAAAACTCCCGAAATGTATGAGGAAATGCAGAAAATGTGCTCTTTTCTTGACGGAAAATAACTTACAGTGAATAAGAAGAAAGTTTTAAATAATTTTGCGAAATGAAAATAGATATTCACAAACTACTACGCTTACATGTGTTGTTAAACCAGCTTGAAGCTCACGTCAACTCTTTGTAAGCCTGGGTTGAGTTAAAATGAGCTTGATTTGACTATATCTCGTTCGGGGAGCGGAGTCAAATCGAAATTTGTGACGAAAAACCTGGGTCAAGGAGTTCGTCTTACAGATATTGCATTATGGTCTGTTAAGATAGACTTTAATAGACAGTTATAGTAAGTACTAGTGTTAATTTAATTACATTTGTCTAGCATTGAAAAAAAATACATAAACGTCAATAATTTTTCTGGAATCTCATTATCATTTTGATCAAATCCAAATAAAGCACTCAACTCAAGTGACGAAAAACGTGGGTCAAATACTACCTATTGCAACTCGAGCTTTCGATACTGCTTGTAAACGTAGTAACATGCCGGCTCCACTAGACATGAGCCATGCTCAGACTAAGAACCTGTCGAAAGAAAAACCAATGGAGGCAGAAAAATCCAAGTCTTGTCGACGACATGTCGAAGAAAACCAACTTCTGAACAGCACCTGACCGCTGTTCAAAGCTCGGCCATGAGATTTGAAATTTCACGTGCGTGTGAGTTTTTTGTCTGATTTTCAATTAATTGGTTATTAATAATAATAATATTAATATAATGCATATTTAAACGTTTTCATAAGAGCCCAAATGAGGCAATTTTGCAAATTACAGAAAAAGTGTTTTTTCTTTTGACAGCTCATTTCATTTTTTGAGTTTCAACCCTGCCTGTTAATCGCTTTTTGATGTTGATTTTTTTAATTCAGCTTAAACATTTTCGTATAAAATCTTTTTAGAACTCTTCAAAATGTGCCCAATAAGGTTAGGTTTTGACTTAATTTCCAAAAAAATTGCGTGCAAGTTTGGTTGAAACTATCTCATTTCAAAATATGAATTTGTGTGGAAAATGAGATGATTTTGTATTAAATTTGAAAATTTTCAACGAAATTTCCTCATTTCGTCAAACGAATCAAAACCAACACGAATGGTGATTGATTCGCAGCGAATCATTCACAATAGTACAAAATATGAAAAATGCATTCACAACGCTAAGCAACAACAAAAATTCATCGTCGCTACACATTCGCGTTGGCTTGGGAGAGCTTTTAGTTTGATTTACTTAATTTCTATATTGATTGTATTAGTAAACATGGTCACGCTAGAAGCTATAACTAGCCATTTTACAATTTTAATTCAGTTTGGCACCCGAGCATATTTCTATTATTTCTCATTACTGTAAGCCAAAATGTTTTAGATTTGTATTTATTAATTAATCTTTTATATCTATCTATTTATTTATCTTACGATATGTGTTTGTATTAATTAAACGGGGTTAATGTTTTGATCCATAGCCACACAGAATTATTCACCTCGGTCTGTCAATTAGATATCAAAACAAAACAAAATACAGGATGATGCAACTTGCAGTGTTATGCTCTTTACTTTTGTTTAGTTAACTTTTTTGAATTTTACGACAAAATTTATTTGAAATAAAAATACGACAACAGCTACAAAGTCATACTTTAATTTCTTAGAAACCGTTCTTACATCAATTCACAATCACAATCACATCATGGAGTGGAAGACAGAGAGCTTCTGCCCGTAAGGCGGGATGGGGGCAGGATATCATCCAAAGCTTCAATCAAGTACTTGCCTAAAAAGAAAGAATAGAATTAATTAGCATCATGTGTAGGCTGTGGATGAAAAAATAAATTTGCAATCTTCAAGGGCCCACATTGTCACATGCGCTATAGCGATTTTAGCGGAAGATACTTGATTTTCGGTTGAATATATACTCTTACCAAAGGTCAAAATTCGAACCGCTGACTGGAATTGAAAATGGTGAACACCAATTTGAAGAAGATTCGAATTAGAACCTAGGGATGCATTAACTGTTGTCTTAGGATAATTACTTTGGAAGTTACGCTCAAGAACAAATGCCTTGTTGCCCTTGTTATTTTTGTTCTTGGGCGTCACTTCCAAAGTATTTATCCTAGGATAATAGTTGGTACCTTTCTAGATCTTAATTCGAATCATCTTGAAAATGGCGTTTACCAATTTGAATTCCAACGTGTGGATCAAAACTTCGTTGATTCAATTGTTGAATCAATCAAGCTCATACCAGATTCCAAATGAACAAAGGTTACTTTTTAACGTGGAAATGGAAATTGAATGTTTGGCTATGTTTCTCTGGACATGGATTCGATTCATAAAATATATGGAATTATGAACCTGTTCGTATTCAAGAATATCATGGAAAATGTTTTAATTTTACGCACTGAGGAGGATCTTCTTCTGAAAGGGATATTTCAACAAGAAAATGATCCGAACCATATCAAAAAAATACTCAAAATACTTAACACTGTATGTGAAAGTCACAACTCCGGGGCTAAATGTTCTGGGTTTTTCATATTCCAAATAGGGCTGGTCCGGCGGTGTTTGTTTAAATTTAGAAGTAAAGATTGATCCCCACGTTCTATCTTTTCCAGTAATTGACCATTCCGTCGGCCCGCACTCTGTTTGACCAGGCTTTAAATGCTAACCGGGATTTTAGCACTCGAAAAACGAAAAAGACCGAGGCTACAAAGGCGCGAAAACAGCACCTGGGACTTAGCACTATTTCTAGCCAAACATTTTTTCTCACAATTTTGTTTATATGCCTATGTAATTAGGTATATGTACTTACTGTACTTACTTTTAATCTGAAAGAATAAATCACTTATTTTAAGGATTATTAAAAAGTATTCAATTAAGTTATTTTAATGTGAATAACAAATCACAAAATCACTCGATCGTTGAGCTACTTGTCTACATTTGACATGGTAGAAGTAAGGCACGTACGCACTGAGTTTCAAGGGTGCTCTTCTACTTTTTGAATGAATTTTCTTTAATTTTAACAAAAATATACAGAAATATTTGTATGCCAGAAGCAACAAAAAACTATATTTTATATACTTTTTTGTTCATAAGAAGTTAAAAACCTAATTGTATCGAAAAAATAAAAAATATTTTCAATTTTTGAATCCAACGGATTCATATTTTAAATGTCTGAGCGCGGTAGTCCACGAAATTTGCGCAATGAGCACTGTGTCCACATTTCTTTCATTGTGTTGGTGCGTTCCCCATTTAAAATGCACGGAACAACCAATACATTCTAGGGAGTTTGAACAAAGTGCGGTATCGGGGACGCCAAATGAGAGTATTAATTCTCTTAATGGTTGTTTTATGTCCTTAGCGGATCTTGATTTTAGGATCTTTACCAAAGAGTATTTAGAAAATTTTTACTATAGCGGTCAATATGATTCTTTTGTTTGTGAAGTAATTATGTATGTGTAATATTTGTCCAGGATATATTGATATAGGGATCGGTTGTAGATATTAAGGGGTTACTAGGACGTCTGTCATACTTATGTTCCTTACATATTCTACATTCTTTTACTATTTTTTCTACTTTTCGTCGTATTTGGGGTAAATAAAACTTTGTTAAGATCTGCAATTTGTTTTCTATGCTATTCTTATGTGCACGGTTGTGTTCTTGCGTAATTTCATTTTCTTGTTGTTCCTGGTCAAATCTAATTCTGTACTGTTTAAAATAGATGGGATAATTTTCTTAAATTTTACCTTGTATTGTTTCGTTATGTCTGAAGTCCATTGATGACAGATGGGTTCAGATAACGTTTAAAAATATCGATAATTTTTTCATGAGAAAATTCTGGTTCTATTATTGTGTGTCTATGGTAAGTGGGGAAAATAATCTTGAGGTCATATGACGCTGTATCTCCTTCTAATAAAATAATCTGATTTTAATAAACATTTATTGGTTCTTCTGCAAATGGAATGAGATATTGTCCTGAGCTTTCGTCACTATGTTGTGTGATTGTCAAAGAATTGACATTACTATCATTCAGTTGTCTTGATAAAGCATCAGTCACAACATTGGTTTTACCAGGTTTGTACTTCAATTCATACTTATGTTCTTCGAGTATGGCTTTCCACCGTTTAAGTTTGTTGTTTGTTTATTAATTAATGCATACATCAGTGGTTGGTGATCAGTGAAGATTTTAACAACTACTGATCCGTAAAGGTAATTTCTGAGAGTATTAAGTGACCATATGATGGCCAGCATTTCTTTTTCATTAGTTGCGAAGTTTTCTTCGGATTTTAAGAGAGTTCTTGAAATAAACGTTATGGGTTTGCCATCTTGTTCTAGAACTGCGCCTATCGCGTAGTTAGAAGAATCTGTTGTAAGGTGGAATTCTTTCTTGAAATCAGGAAATTTGGAAATTACATCTTCGGAGATGAGAGAATTTTTTCGTTTTTGAAAAGCTTCAAGAGCTTCGTTATCGAGATTTATAACTTTTTTGCTGGACGATTGTTTGGACGTACGTACATCTTCCCCTATGAGAAGGACTGCCAGGGGTTTTGCTAATTTAGCATAATCCTTAATAAACCGTCTGTAAAACCCTGTTAGACCTAAAAAGGATCTTAGGTCTTTTAAAGTTCTTGGGCATGGAAATTGTGTTATTGTTTTGATTTTACTCGGATTTGTTCTAATTCCGTCTGAAGATATAATGAATACTAGAAATTCAACATTGTCTTTTAAAAATTCAAATTTGTCTTTTTGCACTTTGAGATTTGCATCTTGAAGGGTTTTGAAAATCGTTGATAGATTTTTAAAATGCGATCCTTCATCTTTGCTAAAAACAACGATGTCTTCTATATACACGAAACATATTTTTCCGATATGTTCACGTAGTATATCATCTTATGCTCGCTGGAAGATTGATGGAGCATTTTTTAGTCCAAATGGAAGTCGAACGAATTCGCACTTTCCATTGCTGACCGAGAAGGCCGTTTTTTCTATATCGTCTTCGTGAAGCTTTAATTGATGAAATCCGCTTTTAAGATCAAGTACCAAAACAATTTGTTCTGTCCGAGTTGGGATAGGACTTCGTTAATTTCAGGTATTGAGTACCGATCGGGGATAGTGACCGTATTAAGCTTTCTGTAGTCAATGACTAAGTGGTATTTTTTTTCTTCGGATGCATCAATTTGTTTGGATAAAACCCATATTGGTGTGTTGTACGGGGACTGTGAAGTTCTAATTATGCCATCTTTGAGAAGTTGGTTTATTTGCTTCTAGACTTCGTCTTTTAAAGACATAGGGTACGGATAGGATCTGGTGTATATTGGATCGTTGTTCAATGTTCTAATTCTACCTCTCACTGTTGTAGTGAAAGTTAATTTTTCGTCAGGTTCAGCAAATAGATTAGAATATGCTTCAGTAAGTTTTTGAAGTTCATTTTTTTGTTTTTGTGACAAATGACTGTCTCTAATAGTGACGGAGTTTATTGACTCAGAAATTTGTTGTTTGAGTCGAATTTTAAGTTCATTTTTAATAAGCATGTAACTTTCTTTTGTAAAAATGACAGCTGACAGATCTTTAAGACTGTCATTGCCAAAAATTCCATGGAATGATTTAAGTGTAGGAAGAATGAAAAATTGTATTTGAATATTATTTATTTCGAACAGATTTATTATGGTATGTTAGGTTATTTCAACTTTACCACCAACTGAATTTGCATGCAAATTTTGATTATTAGTAATTGGATGTTTTACTAAGCTTGACTGAATAAAGTTCTTATTTGAGCCTGTGTCGACTAGGAATTTTAAAATTTTACCGTCGCTCGTCTAACATTCGAAGTATGGTAAGGACGAGCTTGTTAAACTTAAAAAATGATTATCTGCATAATCATTTAATTGTTCTTCGTAGTTGTTTTGATGTGCAATATATTCGTCTAATGGTTCATTTCCAACATGAACTGTGTTCATAGCATTGACTAAGGAACTGTAGGCGTTGATATCAGATTGGTAAGGATAGTCATATTGGTCCATATTATAATTTTAAAAGTGGTAACTTGTTCATTATTTTGTGTTAAATTTTGATTGTCAATTGATTCGGGATAAGAAATGGTTGGTGTCATTGACACGTGGAAATTTCTTTGGATTTTCAATGGGTGTACTTGCATGGATGGGATGGAGTATAATGTTCATTTAGCCTTTTACCAAATAATTGGTTCTGTGGTTTTGGCATATTAATAAAGTTTACTCCTCTTGGCCGTATACTTTGATCGATGTCTATTGGCTCTTGCCTAGGTTGTGTTTTTGGAGCAGTTGGACGTGGTGGAATATACTGTTTCTGTTGGAAGTATTGGGAACGCTGTTGGAATCTTTGAGGGTATTGAGAATGATGTGGAAACTAGGAGTGTTGTGGAAGTGGTTGGGGTACATATGCTAAATGTGGGTAGAATTGTTGTTGTTGTTGTTAAGGAATATAAGCTTGCTTACGGGGTAAAACTTCAAAGGTTGGTTTTTTATTAGGTATGTTTGCATGCTGCGACCGGAAGTTTTGGTTCTCCAGTTTCTGACACAGATACAAGGCTTGGAGGAGATCTGCAGGTTCTCTAATACTTAATAGTCCAACTAGATCACCTCTAAGGGCTCTTATGAACATATCAAGAGCTTTGTCTCGATAGGTTTCGGTTAATAAATGCATTGCATCTGTAGAGATGTCCATACTAGAGATCTTGTTTAAGATTAATGTCAAATGTTGATAACCCATTTGATAGTATTGTTCGACGCTATTGTTTCTTTGTGTAAGAGTTGTCATTTGGTATTCTAAGGTACCTAAATCGCGTTTGTCGGCTTAATGGGTGGTGAGGCATTTTGAAATGCACTCCCAATTTAGGGGCGTACTATATGATTCTAACACTGCATCGGCACTGCTTACTATCTTGTCCCTTATGGTATTAAGAATATCGAAGTATTTTGGTGTGCCTTTAAGATGGTTATCTTTTCGCCATGAGCTATATTCGCCAGAGTTTCCTGAGAATTCCCTTAACGTTCGTACCACATCAGGTACTTTGTCTAACTCACTGAGATTCCCGGAGAATTGCGCTTCAATTCTCTGCTCAATGCCTTTATAAAAATTCGCATGGGGATTTACTATTGAATGAATGTTTTTGCATTGGTCGTTACAAACCTTTGTCACGAGTGCTTCGAGTTTTTGAATTTTAATAAAATTTGTTTAGTTTTTTTGTTTCCTTTTTGGAAATCTATATTATAACTAAGATATTCAAGGTAACTGATTTTAAATTTTATGAAACTAAATTCTTGTGAACTTAAATTATTAATTCACTTTTTAATAGAACTAAAGGGTGATTTTTTAGCTGGTTTGGTTTTGGCAACACTGGTTTTGACAGCTGACGTGTGTTTAGTACCTTGTGTCACTGTCAAACAGCTTCAATTTGGTTTGCAATTTAACCATGGATCGTCTTACAAATAAACAACGCTTACAAATTATTGAATTTTACTATCAAAATTCGTGCTCGGTTCGAAATGTTCAAAATGATGGAAATTATGTTCAGCGATGAAGCTCATTTTTGGTTGAATGGGTACGTAAATAAGCATAATTGCCGCATTTGGAGTGAAGATCAGCCAGAAGCATTGCAACAGCTACCAATGCATCCTGAAAAAGCCACTGTTTGGTGCGGTTTATGGGCCGGCGGCATTATTCGGCCATATTTCTTCAAAGATGATGCGAATCGCAGCGTTACTGTCAATGGTGAACGCTACCGAGCGATGATAACAAACTTTTTTTTGCCCGAAATGGAAGTTCTTGACTTGCATGATATGTGGTTTCAACAAGACGGTGCCACATGCCACACAGCACGCGAAACAATGGCGCAATTGCGAGGCGAGTTTGGTGAACAGTTAATTTCACGTTTCGGGCCGGTCAATTGGCCGCCTAGATCGTGCGATTTGACACCATTAGATTATTTTTTGTGGGAATATGTCAAGGCTAATGGCTAATCTATAGGGACAAGCCCGCTTCGATTGACGCACTGGAAGCCAACATCCATGCATTCATTCGTGAGATACCGGCCGATATGTGTGAAAGAGTATGCCAAAATTGGACTCAGCGGATGGGCTACCTGAGACGCAGCCGCGGTCAACATTTGCATGAAATTATCTTTAAACATTAAATTGCAAGGTTCAAACTATCGATTCAAATAAATATTTCATTAATTTTTTCGAATTTTTTGTGTTTTTTTTTTTTTTAAGTTCTAAACCTCTTAAAAAATCACCCGTTAATTTCTTAATAAATAATTAAGTTATTCAAGGTAATTGATTTTAAATTTTATAAAAAGGTTCTAATAAATTTCAATTACTAATTCATTAATAAAAACTATTTTAAATTTTATAAAAGATTCTAGTAAATTTCAATTATTATTTCACTTTTTAGTCGAACTTATTTCTTCTTTCACTTAAAATTTTTATATAATATTATTTAGTATTTAAAAAAAAATCCTGCTTAACATCTTATTTGGTTATATTGTTCTTAAATTAAGCTTACATAAATATGAAAAGCATCTCACGCTGGTGGCTGGGTATTACTCCTGTTTGCTGCTTCTGCTACTAGGGTACCACGGCTCACGCTCCTTCGTGGTAGCGTCTTCTAAAGAAAGGCTGCTCACTTATTCACTTGTTGTTACACAGAAAATGAGTCTTTTTGAAACATACGTATTTTTTTTACAAAGTTATGTGTTTTTCGCGGCAAACTACTTCATGACGACTTTTGCGTTTTTTCTTTTAAGCTGCAACCGCAGCGAACTACTTTAGAACGACTTATGTGATTACACTTAAAAGCGTTGGGCGCAAGTTATAATTTTATTTTTTTTTTATAAAAAAAAACATCTTTGTTTTGTCAAAGTTTGCTTAAGGCTAGATTACAATTCTTAAATTAAACTTAAAGTATCTTACGCTAAACCGCTACTGCAGCATTTCAGAGAGTTTTCACCCCGGACGCTGTGTCAGCAAAAGCAGCGCTCGTGTGCACTGCTGACCCAATTATAGTCCCACATACTTCATAATGTAAGAAAATTAAATAGTTTTAACAAAAACACTAACTTTTTTTTAAGTTTTAGGTTTGATAATTATTTAAAAAAAAAATCATTACGAAATAATTTAATTTGAAAAATTTATTCGAGAATGGTTTTAAAGAAATTATAGCATGACCTTGTAGGTCTTGTCGTATCTTTTAGTTATTTTTATTTTAAATAAATTTTGTCGTAAAATTCAAAAAAGTTAATTTAAACAAAAATGCGATTTTTATCTAAAAACATCATTTCATAACTTATCCTGCATGAAATAGGGAGCACACTATATTTAGTTTTGTTTTGACAAAGGGGCGTGTTCACATTAAAAAAATAAATAAATTTAGTGGCGCAACAGCTCATGGAGAACCAGGGCCTAGTTACTAACAACTCTCAACCATTCCTGTGTGCGTGTTGTTGGTAGGAATGGAGGGGACCTACAATTTTTTGCCGAGTCCGAACGGCTTGCTGAGAAGCACTTATTCATGACAAGTATACTCTTGGAGGATTTGTCAGTCCGTCGCAAGAGGAAGTACCTCGGAAAAAAACATTTCTGTTTTTAGGTGGCAGTGGCCGGGAATCGAACCCAGACCATTGGCATGACAGTCCTACGTACTAACCATTATGCCACGAGGTACTACCCCAGTTTCAAATTAAGTGTGTTTTTTTCCTTGCCTGAATGGGCTTGGACGAAAAAAACGACGTCGGGGCTAAACATTGATCCGTGGCTCATACTCTTTACTCATCAAATTCTGTGGATCTACTGGGTTTTAATGATGATTTGAGTTTCATGTAAGTTATACAGGGTGGCGCACGAATCGTGCTACAAAAATAAAACGTAATAACTTTTTTTCTGTGTGAGTAATCGGCTTATTTTTTTTTATTTTGTAGGTTACTATTTAGATTTATAAAAATGGATGCTTGGGATACGGAGAAAAGAATTTGGATAGTGCAACGGTACCATGCTTTGCAGTCCGTCATTTCCGTCCAAAGGGAATTTAGGCGGGATTTTGGCGGTAATCCCCCGAGTAGATGGACCATTATGAGGTTTGTAAACATGTTTGCCGAATCTGGAAGCATCGCACGAAGGCCGGGTTCGGGTTCAGGATACAATCGCAGCAGTAGCATCTGCAATACAGGCCAATCCGAGCGTTTCGACCCGAAACTTATCGGGGCAAATTGGAGTTAGTAGACGGTCATTACAACGGATACTTCATGATGATTTAAACTTGTTTCCGTACAAAGTCCAAATTACTAGCAAGTTAAACCCTCAGGATTTGCCTGTTCGCCTGGAATTTTGCCAAAAAATGATATCAATGGCCGAAGAAGACAACACATTGATCAATTGTTTGTTCATGTCTGATGAGGCCCATTTTGATCTTAACGGCGATGTAAACAAGCAAAATTGCCGTATATGGAATGAGTCTAATCCAGAAATGCTCCATGCGACGGAACTGCACCCAGAACGAGACACTGTGTGGTGCGCAGTTTCATCAAGGTGTATTGTCGGGCCGTACTTCTTTGAAGAAAACGGTGTAACCGTTACTGTCAATGGGGACCGTTATTTAAAGATGTTGAAGGAGTTTTTTTACCCAGAACTGCGCCGAAGACGTATACCATTCAACAGCGTTTGGTTTCAGCAAGATGGAGCAACTGCACATATAGCCAGATCAGTTATGGCGGAGCTAAACAAAAAATTCGCAAACAAATTAATTTCTAGGAACTCCACTCTTCGCTGGCCCCCAAGGTCACCTGACCTGACTGCCCCAGACTTCTTTTTATGGGGTTATGTCAAGCAAAAGGTGTATAAAATGAAGCCCAGCAATTAAACTGAATTAAAGCAGTCCATAACGACAATAATTGAGGCAATCCCAACTTCAACTCTTCAGGCCGCAATGAATAATTTTTTGATCAGGTGCCGCATATGCGTGGGAGAGCGTGGAGGTCATTTGCGGTCTATAATCTTTAAAAACAACTAACTATTTAAAATAAAATTTAATTTTCTAACCAATAAAAAAAAAAAATGAAATACATCGATTAAAAAAAAAGTTATTTGAATTTCTTATTGTAGCACAATTGGTGCGCCACCCTGTATTAGCCAATTATATTCTTGAACCATCCTCAGTTAAATCACCAAATCAGTAAGCTAAAAGTGCGGAGTCAAATGGATCAAAACATTAACCCCGTTTAATTAATAGATAGATACAAACACATATCGTTAAATAAATAAAAAGATAGATAAATAAAATCAATTAATTAATAAATACAAACCTAAAACACTTTGGCTTATAGTAATGAGAAATAATACAAATATGCTCGGGTGCTCGGTTGAAAATTTCCAAATTTGATACGAAATCATCTAATTTGCCACACAACCAAATTTGCACGGAATTATGTAGGAAATTAAGTCAAAACCTAACAAGCACATCCAGTTGGGCACATTTTGAAGAGCTCTGAAAAGATTTTGTACGAAAATGTCAAAGCTGAAACCAAAAATCAACAACAAAAAGCGATTAAAAGGCAGTTGAAATTCCAAAAAATGAAGTGAGCTGTCATAAGATATACCAAATTACAGATGAAAGCACTTTTTCTATAATTTGTACCAGAACCTCAGTGATTGAGAAAGAACCTTCGAGAAAGGACAACTTCTCATCTCCCAAAGGGGATGTGCTATAACCCTCTAAAATGTCTATATCGAAGCACATTTGAAATTGTCCAAACTCAGAGTCCCTTTCTAACCTCCACTCCATAAGCCACCATTACGACCTTTACGACCTTTAGTCTACAGGACTCTAAAGGCCGATCCTGGCAGCTGAAGTGAAGGGTGTTCGGTGTCATCCATACAAGTCGGCATGCTTGCTGGGTACCTTGGCTCTGCTCGTCGGAATGCTATGGGATCTTGCAGTGATGTAACACCGAACGTTTGTTACCTCCTTAATCATGCCAAATTGATTATTGAAAAGATGTTAATTTTCCAAAAAAAAGTTTTTTAATTAGGTTAAAATTATAAAAAAAATTTGAGACCAGAATTCGTACATTTATAAAAAAAAGATGAATTAAATTTTTTTGAAATAAAAAGAAATAAAGACCAGGTAAGAGAAATTGAGGGTTGGCAACCCCGAAGAGAGGGGTGGACAAGATGGAAAAGTCCAATGAGGGAAATATGAGAAGCGTCCTTGACTACTGTGTCCTCTGTATATTTTTACAGTAGCCCCACAAATAATTATGTACAGATGTCTTATCTCCATAGAAAATTCTGTCCTCAAACATTTTTCCAACAGACAAATATAAGTTATGGGGGTAGTTAGGTGAGTAGATTTTCAGAATTCATGCATTTATAAAAAAAAAGATGATTAAAAATTATTTGAAATAAAAAGAAATAATGACCAGGTAAACCAAAAAATTGTCATGAATCTGACAAGCTAGACGTGTGTATAAGATATCGCAGCTTAAATTTTAATATTTTCCCACAAGAACTTTACCAAAATTAATAAAAAGTGCTTAATGAACTTGAATAAACATAGTGCAAACGTTTGTTGTCCATATCACATTTCCTTCAATAAAGAAAATAGTTTTATTTTGCCTTTTCATTTACCCTACGGGAAAGATCAGTGATAAAGAAAATATGCCTCCATCATCGGCAGCTAAAAGGTTTAACAATGATAAAATGGAAAACATCCTAGACGGTAAAATGAACAAACAATTTGAAAAACTTAAGATCCTAATCGCTGAAGAAAATTTTAAACTATCAATTAAATTGGATGATTTTATTAAAGACTCTAACAATCAATTGAAAAAAATCAGTGAAGAAGTGACAGCTCTCGTTGCGCGCGTTGAATCTGTTGAAAACAAGCACCACCAACCCCCACCTGACCACCAGCTCATCAATCAACTCAATGATCTAAATCAGCAAATTGATTCCCTGCAACGCGAAAAGATTTGTGCCGATGCTGTATTACGTGGAGTTCCCAAAAAAGCCAATGAGAATTTAAAGGAAATGTTTAATAAACTATGCACTTCAGTTAAATTTTCTCCAACACCTGTGATTAAAGATATTTTTCGGATTAAACTAAAAGGAGAATGAGAAGATACAGCAATCATCATTAAGTTCAACACTACAGCAGATAAAAATAAGTTATTGGTTTTAGTTAATCAACGCTTTAAAATGTCAAAGAAAGCTCTTTCCTTGTACTATGTAAATCTTGATTCTGACAGCCCAATACACGTCAACGAAAGTTTAACATCACTAAATCATATGGTTCTACGCAAAGCTTTCCACCTCAAACGTGTCAAACACTTAACAGCGGTGTATACTCGAAATGGAAAAGTTTATGTTCATGCAGTAAACAATCATACAAAAGCTCACCTCATTAATTCTTCTCAAGATCTAGATTCAATTACCCAATTGCAACATGTTGAGCTTCTTCCCGACACTGGAGGTATACATATAAACTAAATAACCTTTTCAAATGCAGCCGAATTTCACTAGTACTGATCATGCTACATACATGTAAAACTTAAAAAACAATTTAATTTATTTTAACTTGTTATTAATTTTTTGCTTGTGATATTCCAAATGAAATTGTTATTTATTATAATGCTCGATATTAATTTAATTTTTTTTCAATTAATTTATTTTATTGATATATTAATTTATTTTATTTTATTTTTCCCTTTTTCTTTTTATTTATCCAAATACTTAGTCTCTCATTTGTCATGGTCATACTCTTTGATTTTGTGTCTACATCTTGTATGCTGTGTGGTATTTTTTTGGCGGTCTTTAAGCTTAAGTGAACGCAATTAATACAGTTTCCCAGTCTTATGGTATTGATGTGAGCCTTCGTTCAAATTTAAATATTTTTTGTAAACAAGAAAAGGGATTTCATATTTGCCATATCAATGCACAAGGCTTGTACAAGAAAATAAATGAGTTTCGTAAAATTTTTGTAAACTCTAATGTGGATGCTATTTGTGTATCCGAAACATGGTTTAAAGAAGGAGTAACTGATGAAATTTATAGTTTGAACGGCTATAAACTTTTCTGTGTTGATAGAAAATCCAAAGGTAGAGGCGTTGCAATATTGTCAAACAATGCATAAACTGTCGAGTTATGGTTAAATCACCTGGAAATAATCCCATAGAACTTTGTTTTATTGAAATGTTCAATAGCAAAGTAAAGAGATTACTGGGTTGCGTCCATCAGCCAGATAGTTATACTAATTTATCAAGCTTTTATTATGTTTTAGAAGAGTACTCATCATTTTATGGGAAAATTTTTGTGTTTGGCGATTTCAATTGCAATTTGTTATGCAACGCTTATCCCTAGAACCAGTAAACAAAATACAACCAACGCATTTCACGAGCATCAGCAGTACCCTACTTGATATATTTCTCGTAAATAATTTTGAAAACGTTCTATTTTTCAATCAAGTATCAGCGTCATGTTTTTCTCGCCACGATTTAATTTTTGCTACATTAAAAGCTAACTCCTTGCAAAATGAAAACCAACTTTTGCAGTATAGAGACTTTAAAAACATCGATTTAGAGCAGCTTGAAAGCGATGTTGCTTGTACTGACTGGCAATCAATTTATGCTATGCCAACTGCCAATTCGCAAGTAGCTTTTCTTCAAGAAAACGTTCGGCAGCTTTTTAATTCTCACGTTCAGTTACAAACAATACGAATAGTTAACAAGTCTATACCTTGGTTCACTATTGAAATAAGGAACTTAATTAAAAAAAGAGACTTGGCATACACAAGGTGGAAGAGATACAAGCTTCCAGAGTTCTATGACGTTTATCGGGTTGTAAGGAATAAGGTAAATTCCAAAATAAAAGAATCGAAACGATCATATTATTCAAAACGGCTCGATATAAAACTTCCTGCGAATGAAATCTGGAAGAATATTCGCGAACTTGGTTTTGGACGAACGAAATCTGGAGTACCTAAGAAAGTTGACCCCAATAAATTAAATAGTGATTTTACAAAGATACAATCTATGGTAACTTCAAATGCATCTATTCATTACCTTATGTACTGCCATTTCTTACTCATATTTTCAACACTGTCATAACTACGTCGTCTTTTCCTGTGATATGGAAAGAAGCAAAAGTGCTTCCACTAGTCAAGAAAAAAGCAACTCGTAGTTCATCAGCAGAGTATAGGCCAATTTCAATCTTACCTTTTTTGTCTAAAGTGATGGAAAAACTGTTGCATCAACAAATCTCAAAGTATCTTCAGAGAAATAATCTAATTAATAGTATTCAATCTGGTTTTCGGGCAAAGCATTGTTGTGTTACTTCATTGATCAAGGTAACAGAAGATATGAGAAATGCAATTGATAAAGATCAAGTTACTTTCCTAGTTTTACTAGATTTTTTTAAAAGCATTTGATACAATCAACAATAAAATTTTATTATATAAATTGAAAAATATATTTCGTTTTTCCTCATCCACATGCAAGCTAATTTTCTCATATTTGTGTGGACGATCTTAAGCTGTTTTTGTAAATAATAAGGCTTCGAATTACTTGCCTATACATAGAGGTGTTCCACAGGGTTCAATTTTGGGTCCACTTTTGTTTAAACTTTTCAACGATCAACGATCTACCTTTTTGCACAAATAATTGTTCCAAGCATTTATTTGCTGATGACTGCCAGCTATACTTTAGTTGCAAACTGGGACTGATCGAAGATGGTATATGTAAGATAAACGAAGATCTTGAAAGTGGCAGTAAATGATCTCAAAATAAATCCTTCGAAATCAAGTTGCCTTGTTATCTATAAAAACGAACTTGACCTAAACTATTTCCCTCCAGTTCTTCTTGGTAATAGTCAGATCAACTATGTTGAAAGAGTTAAAATGTAGGTGTGTATTTTAACAGAACTCTAAGATGGGATGACCACATTCAACAAATTATCGGCAGAATATATGGAGTTCTGAGGAATCTTTCATTTTCGCAACATTTCACACCTCTTGGTACTAAATTATTGCTTGTTAAATCACTAATAGTTCCTATAATAACTAATGGTTGTGAAATTTGTTGTTATCAAAGTGCTGAAACTAAGCGTAAATTAGTAATTACTTATAACAACATTGTAAGATACGTGTATAATCTTAAAAGGCGTGATCACGTTCGAAGTTTTTCTAAAACAATATTGGGATGCACAATCCATACATACATTAATTACCGAACACTTATTTTTTGTACAAACTTACACAAAAGAGCCATTATATTTATTTAACCTCTTGTCTTTTGCAAGAACACCGCGTGCTATTATATTAATACAACCTCGATTTACATGTCGTATAACTGAAATGCAATTTTTCATCCATGCCATTAGATTGTTTAACTCGCTACCACAAAGCATCAGGAGACTTATTGACACACGTAACTCTGAGACCGTTTTGTTTAAGTATATGGCTACACATGAAAACTAATTTCATTAATATAAATTTAAAGTAGATAAATTTCTTTAATAGGTACTTATGTATATTTCCTTAAATTAATTTCAAACATCATAGTCAGATTTAATTAAAATTAATTTTTAACTTACTACACTCGAGCAATTAAGAAGATTGTAAAGTCTATTTGTAAGAGATTTGATTTAACTGAATGATTTAACTGAATAAAAGAAATTGAGGGTTGGCAACCCTGAAGAGAGGGGTGGACAAGATGGAAAATTCCAATGAGGGAAATATGTGAAGCGTCCTTGACTACTGTGTCCTCTGTATACTTTTACAGTAGCCCCACAAATAATTATGTTCAGATGTCTTACCTCCATAGAAAATTCTGTCCTCAAAAATTTTTCAAGCAGACAAATATCCAGCAGACAAAATGAATTCAAATAAGATTTCATGAGAAGCAAAAGCTTTTTATAATAAGAGAAAAGATCAACATGGAAAACACTTTGAATACTTTTCTCATAAACACAAAAACAAATGACAGGAGAATTTCTATCATTAACACAAACAAAAATATAGATACAGGAGAAATAAGTTATGGGGTAGTTAGGAAAGTAGATTTTTAGATTTTTTATCTTCCTAAGGAGTTGGTTTCAATTACTTTTTTATTTGCTTTTGATGCATTGACAGAGCGTGGGCACTGTGGTCCGTTCCTTTTCTCTACAATATTAATAATTGTTAACACTGATCGTACCGCAATTCTTAAATTGTTACATAGTGTAACATCTCCTCGCCATGAACTTAAAGTGTTAATCTGTCAAAACACTTGAAGTTGCAATATTTTCATTTTGTGATTACCTTTTGTTTATTTTCGTTCTTTCGATTTGGAATTATTTCCATTATTTCCAAATATATGTTTTCAATTTCATTGATTTAAGTGTTGTTTTCTGATGAATTTATGTAATTCTTTTCGACATTGTATTCTTACAATTTGGTGAGTTTTGTTAAAGAAATTTGTGCTTATCTATAGTTAGTTCAAGTCAGTAAAAATTCAATTTTCAAATTATATGTATTTTTTCAAAAAATTCACTGCAATACTTGTTTTCTTAATTATTTTCCTAAATGCATTTCGATTTTTTTTTTCCATCTTGCCTTCCTTTGACATAAACAATATTTTCAATGTTTATCGTTCCTCAATGAAATGTTGTGAGGTGTAACATTCTTAACAATGGCATGAGAATACTCGTACATCCAGACAAAATCAGCTCCAGGCAAGGGGAAGTTACGACGGCTCAGGATAAAGCGGAAGCATTTGCCGAATATTTTGAAGGAAATTTCGTGCCAAACCCATCCAGCGATCCTTCACTCTTAGAGGAAGTTGAGTCAACAATTGAGCAGCTGCAGCAAACGGACGCTGAAATTATTACTTTTAACAATGAAAATCCTGCTAGTGATCCCGAGCTGACTGGAGGCTTCACCAACCCCGAAGAAGTAGCTGAGCTAATCCAAAGTGGGCGACCTAAGAAATCATCTGGACCAGATATGATTTCCAGCTACATCATAAAGAAGTTTCTCCAAGTCATGGTGCTGTTTCTCACGATCCTGTTCAACAACAAGTGAAACTAGTCCACTACCAAAATAAATACCTACCTATACATACCTACCCTCGCAAAATACAGATTACAATTCAAAATTATTAAAATACCCACTAAAAGTTATCGGTATCCTGCCATCGAAATCATATGTACAAGAAAATTTATAGGTATCTAAATAACTAGGTATAAAAAAATTTCCTCGAAAAGTTTAAATCAGCCACAAAACAAAAACTACCCTCAATAATAATTATTATGAGAAAATATACATACCTATAGTCATACCTACGTTTCTCATTCACATCGTCTACAACAAAATCTGTGCAGAAAGGTTTTTCTGCTGGTTGTTACTACCTACGACACCGACGAGGCGACGACGCAAGCAGCTCACTCAGGTGTCTCTTTTATCCCCTTGTTAAATTTTTCTTTGCTACTCTGGCTACATACGAAATATATTTCAAAAATAAAAACAAAAAATTAATGTTAAATTCAAAGAGGATACGAGAAAAATTTTCTCATTTCCTCTATGAAAAAGTTAAAAATTTATTTTGTCCAGTTTCCAGATCCACCTCCAGAACCTCCTCTGCCAGACCTTACTCCATCAGAAACACCACCAAAAAAAAATCTATGAAAAAGTTAAAAAAAAAACTTATTTTATTTTGTTCAGGTTCCAGATCCACCTCCAGAACCTCCCCCGTCAGACTTTACTCCATCAGAAATACCACCAAAAAAATCTATGCAAAAGTTAAAAAATTATTTTCTTTTGTCCAGGTTCCAGATCCACCTCCAGAACCTCCTTCACCAGACCTTACTCCATTAGAAACACCACCAAAAAAATAAATGCAAAAGTTAAAAAAATATTTTGTCCAGGTTCAACACTCAACACCTTAAAGGATATCATCATTCTTTCCTCCTGGTGGAAGTTGTGCATTATCCGCTGAATAGCTGTGATGTCAAATTCGTCTAGACCAGTTTTCCACTTCGTAGGTGGTACTTTTTTACTTGGCGATTTAACAACTCCTGTCTCTTCGTATTCTTTAATAATCCTTCTGATTGATCGTTCTGAAATCCCAGTCAATTCCTTGGTTTGCGAGGTTGCGGAACTCACAGGATTTTCAAAAAACAAACTTTTTGCTTCTTTCAACTTGTCATTATATACCTTAACAACTATCTTAACAACTGGCTTCCAATAGGTCTTCCTTTTCTTAAGGGATCCATGGACATTTTTTTTAAATGTTGCTGTTTAAGCTTCTGGTTGTTTTTTTAAACTGATTTCCAAACCAAAGCAAATATCATTTAAATATCTGTGGTGTTTGGTAGAAACATGATAACTCCAAAAATTGACTTTTTCTGTTTTGAATGCTATTATGATTCTTTTCACCTATATTTTTATTATTGTAAAGAAGAAAGCTGTAGCGGCACTAGAAATCGGTGTAAATATATGGTCAAACGATGATAAGTAACAGTTCTTTATTTTATATTTGGTATAAACCTGAATTAGTTTGTACCAAAAAAATAAGAGTTAAAAATATTGATACATGCGAATCCACGTACTAAATCTAATAATAAAGTACTTGTGCTAATTAAATGTGTGACATGCTACTCTCTTGTTGTAATCATATCTGGCAACACTTATTATGGCTTGCCAGAGCAATAGAGTTGTTATTTGTCCAGCCCTCTAAACTAGCTAATAACATTATTTGTCAATAAAAGGTGTCTTTAGCGTGGAGAAAAACTAATACTTCGTTTACATGGAGAATTAAATCCGAAAATTACATTCCAGTAATCTTTTCAGTCAGTGCTGGGAAATTGGTTGGTTGGTGGGTGGAAAAAATCGGAACGTTACATTTAGGTTACAACAAATAAAAACAAATAATTGCTCGGTCTCGCTCCCGCTCTTGCTCGCAGTTATTACGTAATTTTTTTTACTGTTTTTTAGTTTTTGTGGTGCAGTTATTTAAAAAATGTTTGCATTCTGCATTTTTGTGCAAAAAAACCGTTCCAAAGATATATAATTTATATGTTTGCCGTTTTATTATATGATGATTTACCATACTGATGTGGACAACGAAGCTTTTAATACCTTTTAGCTTATTACTTCTGCGATTATTTTTTGAATAAAAAATGGAAAATAAAGAAAACGTGTAGTAAAAGAGTATAGTGTAGAAAAGCTTATCCTCTATTCTGATACGTGTCCTGGTCAAAATCGAAATAGTATACTACCAATAATGTTTCGATTTACAAAAACCCTGCCACAGACAAAACTACTTTTTCGTGGAATAAAATTTTTTGGCAAGAGTTCAAAGCATCCAGCAAATAAGTATTCATTGATAATATCTGAACCGTTCAAATTTTTTTCCATGCACAGGAGAGGCAAACCTTTTTCCTTGGACAAAATTAACCTTCCATCAGCCTATTGCGAAACGGTTCCTATAGACATCAAGAAATATAACGATGTCCAGGATCTGCAGGATCGATCCCATTTATCATGACTTTTAAACATTCTCTGTCGCAAACAGCCTATTCTTATATGAGTGACAGCGATGAAAATTACGACGAATAAACTTTTTCTTCAATTTCACTTTAGCTATGTGATCTTATAATGACTTTGAGTTGTGTTTAATGTACATACAAAACAAAATAAAAATCGAATATAAAAAATTACAAACTGTCCTTCATGATAACTCCCGATTTGGCTCATATATTTATATAATTTTTTGTTTTTGAAGAATTTTAAATGAACATTGGACGATCAGTTTAATATATACATCATTAAATAGAAAATTTCCAATTATTTCAAACAGCTTTTTTGCAACAGTGCAATAAATATTTAAATGCTTTTTCTGGAAAACTCAATTTTTTGAGTTATTATGTTTCTACCAAACACCACCGATATGTAAATTGCCTTTGATGAAAAAATTCTTTCTTAAAAACTCGTAGGTAAAACTATTAAAACTCGTAAGCACTGATCTATTTATATTTTACCAAAACGCCACAGGTCAAAAAATATTTCAAATAAAAACTAACACCATAAAATAAATACAAACATATCGCCCTGGAACATATCTGCTAAGACGCAAATCATAAAACCATAAAGCATACAAACAAACAATAATCCCTGAACTATTTATTAATCAGTCCGAACTCACAGGTACTTTTTTATATTTAACCCCATTGTATTTTGCAATAGATTAATTTTTAATTGTAAGTGCACCGAAATTTTTCACATTGATAAAAACAAAAATTCTGAATTTTATCTTTTCGAAGTAAATTTATAGCCAAAAATCTTTCCTTTTTATCCTACCAGAAATGAAATACTTTTTTAGACATCAAGCCATGAAAGAAAAATAATTCATGATCAAACTTCATTGAAAGAAAGTCCATCGCTGAAAATTCATCTCTATTTTACTGTGAGCGAAGCTATAAACAAAACTCACCCTCCTTGGTGCCTCAGTATTTTCGCAGCAGCGATAATGACAACAACGCCAGTACGCAAGTTATCATCATCCACCATAATGCAATATCCCACCCAAAAGTGCAAATACTCAAAAATAATTAATTCAATATCTTTATTGGAAATATATCGAATAACATCATACATCCATCTAAGCACCCAACCGCTGAAGCAGCATTCCCTTTGTTGGCGATCATTGCATCTATATGACACAGCATCCATCCACCCATGGACCCATCCGTTGAGTCAGCATTTCCTATGTTGACGATCGATTCGGTACTTAAGATAATTTATCTTTAAGAATAATTTTGGTAGTCAGTTTTAAGCTTGTACCCAAATAAATCGGAACAGATTGGTTCCGGGCAATTTAATAAATCTTTTTTAAAAAAACTAAAGGTTTATAAATTGTTTTAATTGGCGCCCAACGTGGGACAAGCAAGTGCAAGTAGCAAAATCAAAAAGTTACTAAAAGTTTAAAAAAAAAAAAATAATTATCTAAAGTTAAAAAAAAAAAAATTTAAAAAAGTTGCTAAAAGTTTTAAAAGAAAAAGTTTTAAAAGAAAAAATTTTAAAAGAAAAAGAATATCTGCCAAAAGTAAAAAAAAGGAGGTAACAAGAACTTACTAAAAGAAAAGAAAGAAGTCAAGAAAAAAAATGTTACAAAAAGTTAAATAAAAGGTGTAACAAATTTAAGAAAATACGTAGAATGTCGACACAAACGCGCTCCGTGCTCCGAGCTCTAGAGAGTGTAGTACTAACTGAAAAAGACATTAAAAATCAAAGAAACGAAGAAATTAAAAGAGCTGAAGAAAAGCAAGACGATTGCAAGTCAGAAACAAATGTAGAACAAGTCGAAGAACAATTATCCACGGATCAATATCTTAAATTGGTGGATTAAATAAAAAACAAAATAAAGTAAAAACAAAACATTTTTAAACATTAAAAAAAAAACCAAGAAACGTAAAAACTCTTAAGTGAAAAAAAAGAAGAGAAATATTTTTAACACCATCAGCAGCAGAAACGCAAGCGGAAGCAGAAAATACAAATATAAAATGGAGTAAGAAAAAAATATATAAAAATAATTAAATAAACAATATTTAAAGTAAAAATATTTTTTATATATTATATGTATATATTTAGAAATATTTTTATAATAAAAATTATCAGTAAATAAAAGTGTGAAATAGGAAGGACAGTTTTGAAAGAAAATTTAATAAAATATATAAATTGTGAACAAAAATAAATTAAAATTGTAAAAATATTTAAATCAAGCTGGAAAATTTAATTGAAAAGTTCAGCAAAATGATGACAAATAACGAAGACATTATCTCTTGCATCGTAGCCACAAACACGGCTTCTATAAAAGAAGAGATAGAAAAGCTAAAAAATCAACTTTCAGTTCTAACGACAAATTGCAATGTCACAGAACACAAGCAAGAGATCATTAATGAATCTATAACTTGCATAGAATCACTCGACGTGATTAAATATCGAAGATATTTTGCATTTTGAGGCAAGGTTCTTTATCTTTAATCGACTATTATAATATAGTCAATAAGAAATTGACACTCTTAGTTAATAAAACTATTATGACGCATGGTCAGGATAGTTTGACCAGAGAGCTCAACGAAGCTCACCGAACAAATGCCTTACGCGTTTTTATAACAGGACTTAACGCTCCATTGAGCAATATCCTATTTTCACTAAGTCCTAATGACTTACCTAGCGCTCTTGCGAAAGCTCAGGAGCTAGAATCTAATAATCAACGGGCTCAATTCGCCCTTCAATTTAATAAAAATAGCAATAATAATACAAACAACAATAATTATACTAATAATAACCATTTGAGATTCCCTAAAAGATCTGTTTGGGAACCAAATCCAAATAATTATTATCGTCATCAACATCCACAACCATCACCGATGACAGTTGGTAGCTCAAATATGAGATTAACCAATCAAAGACCAAATTTCAATAACAATAATTACCGGTCATATAATAATAATAATACTAACAACAATAATATAGGACAACGAATCAATCCTTTTAGACAAAATCAAAATAATAATTATAATAATAATTTTCAAAGAAATTTGTATGTGGATAAGAGACCACATAGTGCACAAAACAGTGCTCAACCACCAATTAAAAACCAACGTGTTAACAATATTAACGAAGAAGCTTTTTTAGGCGATCGCCGTGTCAATTGCTCTACATACTTAGAAACCAACCAAACAAGCAACTAAAAATATTAATTGACACGGGAGCAACTAGTTGCTACTGTAGACCACTGTATGTTCTACAAGATAGACAAGAACTATCAATAAAAAAAAGAATTCGTACAATAAATGGATATTCGATGATAACTCATTATTATATTGCATATATATTTGATAGAGATGTTGTATTTTATGAAATACAGAACCTAGAAAGTGATTTATTAATAGGCTATATGTTGCTCAAAGAAGCATCCATAAAGTTAGATTTTGAAAATGGTTATCTAATCTGTAATAATAAAAGAGAAAAAATATTCCTATCAGAAGATATAAATGAACTAAACAATTCAAGGGAATCAGAAGATTCCGAAACATTAAAATATGAAATAGAAAGTAGTGAAAATATAGAGGAATTAAAAAGGTATATGATTGAAAAGATAGAGAGAATACATTCAGATATAAATCTGAATTCATTATTCCAAACGGATGTTAAGGCAGGACTACAGTCGATACTTTAATATGGAGCAGACAATACCCGTACCCACTGTCAGTTAACACATTCGGTAATAAGGAAATAAAAGATTTGTTAAAGGCAGGAATTATTAGCCAGAGTAAAAGTCCGTACAATTCACCAATTTGGGTTGTACCAAAAAAAGGTACCAATGAGGATGGTACTCAAAAGTTAAGAATGGTTATAGATTATAAAAAATTGAATGAAAAAACGATATCAGACAGATATCCTATACCCGAGAGTAATGTTATTTTATCTAATTTAGGGAAAGCTGAATATTTCTCTACGATAGATTTAGAATCTGGTTTTCATCAAATACAAATGAAAGAATCAGATATTGAGAAAACGGCATTTAGCGTAAATAACGGTAAATATGAATTTATGAGAATGCCTTTCGGTTTGAAAAATGAGCCAAGCATCTTTCAAAGGGCGATGGATGATATTTTGCGTGAATATATAGGTAAAGTATGTCATGTCTATATGGATGACATAATAAAGGGTGATTTTTTAAGAGGTTTAGAACTTAAAAAAAAAAAAAAACACAAAAAATTCAAAAAAATGAATGAAATATTTATTTGAATCGATAGTTTGAACCTTGCAATTTAATGTTTAAAGATAATTTCATGCAAATGTTGACCGCGGCTGCGTCTCAGGTAGCCCATCCGCTGAGTCCAATTCTGGTATACTCTTTCACACATATCGTCCGGTATCTCACGAATGAATGCATGGATGTTGGCTTCCAGTGCGTCAATCGAAGCGGGCTTGTCCCTATAGACATTAGCCTTGACATTCCCCCACAAAAAATAATCTAATGGTGTCAAATCGCACGATCTAGGTGGCCAATTGACCGGCCCGAAACGTGAAATTAACTGTTCACCAAACTCGCCTCGCAATTGCGCCATTGTTTCGCGTGCTGTGTGGCATGTGGCACCGTCTTGTTGAAACCACATATCATGCAAGTCAAGAACTTCCATTTCGGGCAAAAAAAGTTTGTTATCATCGCTCGGTAGCGTTCACCATTGACAGTAACGCTGCGATTCGCATCATCTTTGAAGAAATATGGCCCAATAATGCCGCCGGCCCATAAACCGCACCAAACAGTGGCTTTTTCGGGATGCATTGGTAGCTGTTGCAATGCTTCTGGCTGATCTTCACTCCAAATGCGGCAATTATGCTTATTTACGTACCCATTCAACCAAAAATGAGCCTCATCGCTGAACACAATTTTTCGATAAAAAAGCGGATCCTCGGCCAGCTTTCCAAGAGCCCATTCACCAAAAATTCGGCGTTGTGGTAGGTCGGCTGGCTTTAGTTCTTGCACCAGCTGTATCTTAAAAGGCTTTACGCCCAAATTCTTCCGCAAAATTTTCCACGTAGTGCTGTAACAAAGGCCTAACTGCTGGGAACGGCGCCGAATCGACATTTCGCGGTCTTCTGTCACACTAGCTGATACGGCCGCAATATTTTCTTCACTACGCACAGTACGTAAACGTGTTTGTGGTTTAATGTCCAACAAAGTAAATTTGGTGCGAAATTTGGTCACAATCTTCCGAATAGACTCCTCAAAAGGTCGAGAATGCCGACCATAAAATGGAAGCAGCGCGCGATGAACATTTCGAACCGAGCACGAATTTTGATAGTAAAATTCAATAATTTGCAAGCGTTGTTGATTTGTAAGACGATCCATGGTTAAATTGCAAACCAAACTGAAGCTGTTTGACAGTGACACAAGGTACTAAACACACGTCAACTGTCAAAACCAGTGTTGCCAAAACCAAACCAGCTAAAAAATCACCCGTTAGTTTACTCTAAAAATTTAACTGAGCACACTAAACATCTCAATGATATTATAAATATATTAAAAAGAGCCAATATGAAAATTTCCTTAGAAAAATCTAAGTTCTATAAAAAGGAAACAGAATTTTTGGGTTACATAGTTGCTTTTAATACTACTCGCATTAAAACAGACCCGATGAAAATTGAGACAGTAAATAATTTTCCATTTCCAGGTTACTACCGTAAGTTTGTTAAAAATTACGCATCGGTAACAAAGCTTTTAATTAAATACTTAGCCGGAGAAAACGGCAGGATATTAAAAAACTTATCTAAAAAAAACAGTTATAAAATTAGACGATGAAGCTATTTTAGCTTGTAGGATTTTAATAGATCAAATTGAATTTATTTCAAGAAGGAAAACCTATCACATTCATTTCAAAAACACTAAATATGACGGAACAAAATTATGCCACTAACGAAAAAGAATTTTTTTTTTTCAAATTCATTTTTATTTTCAATTTTCTTAAAACTATCTTAAAGCTAGACAAAAATTCATAAAAACTAGCCTACTTATCAATATCTTAATACTTACTTACTGGCCCCAATCGGACGCTCTATGTTAAACTAAATAACTTAATGCTAATGCCCTCGACTGTCTAGGTGGAGGAATGCATCGGGTCGAATAAAGCCGCTTAGACGCATACTCTCGTAGTATTCGTTGTTGGGGTAATAAGCCCCGAAAATTAAGCTGTTAGACGAGGACATCGCTCTAGCAATGTGACCTCGAATAAGTTTCAGCAAGAAATTATCTATTCTGTTTATGTTGGCACCATTGTATAGAGCCAGGTTGGAATAGTAGTGTTTGTACTCCGACTCTGGTGTTCTGTGCAATCCAAGGCAGCGTCGAAGACACTGCCTCTCAAACACGCGAATCTTTTCCATTTGAGATGGGGCAACGTTGAACCAAACCGGGCATCCATAGGCAATCATCGGCCGGATAAGGGCCATGTAGCAAATCACCTTCACCCTGCTGTCTAGCCGGCTGCTATAAAACAACCGTTTCGTCAGGGCAAAGGCTCCCCTAGCCCTGGCCAGAGCAGCATTTATATGTCTGTCGAAATACAAATACTGATCCATCCAGATGCCAAGGTAATTTACTACACTTTTACTCGCCAGTGGATGCCCATTTGGCCCTGCAATCACCAGCTTGCGCCAGTGCTTTCTCGTATCCATTGTGGCTCCACGCAACGGAGTCCTAAACAAGATAGTTTCTGATTTCTGAAAGTTGATTTTCAACTTCCAGTCATCACAATATCGTTGAATCTCATCGAAGTCACTCTGCAAGAGAATCCTGATGTCCTCGATTTTTGCAGCTGTTCTGTACGCAATCAGGTCGTCGGCATACGCAATTGCCTGAGTTAGACTACTTATCAGATCGCTGGTGTAAATGCTGAATAGAATCGGCGAGTTGTCCGCTCCCTGCTGAAGACAATTTTTAATATTAAAGGTTGTGGCAGAAGTTACATTGCCACTCTTGACAACAAACTTTCTGCCATTGACCATATCATAAAGCATATATAATAGTGGTTTACTAATGCCAAGTCTGGTCAGCTTTAGATAAAGACCCTCTAACCATACGGTGTCGAGGGCCTTCTCCAAATCAACTAGACAGACACTGTTTCTTAGATTTGTTCCATTAGACATCAGAAACGAGTTTCGACGCGGCATGATTGTTATCCCAAAATTAATGGACAACCGATAGTTCTCTTTAATTAGTTGGTTGATGTTCTTGATCGACGACTTCAGTGTTCTAATCTCCAGATGGTGAGGGTCAGTAAACCGTCGGTACAAGAGTTTGAGTCTTGTTAGCAGTCCACTTTTTTGTCTGTGTAATGCGACAATGGTCGCATTTCGGTACATGTCTGTTGCGTCCAGTTGTTTGTATTTCGGTATTGTTCTGTTCATTGTTCGTTTGATTGTCTCATCCATTTGTTCTAGGTATTGGTCTATTTCGTTATTTGTCAAATTCCTGTCATTTGGTGGGGATATGTTATTCGAACTGATTTCGCTCGATAAGGTGTTGGTAAAGCGTAGCCAGCGCACCTTACTGTAATTGTAAGTATGCACAGGTACATACTCATCCAACTCCACGAGCTCGTTCGGGAGCTGTATTACGGCGGCGAGTCTACAGTGGTCACTGTCGTACTCGATCGTTCGCAAACAGTTTCTTGGTCTTTGACCCACAGTGTCAGTAATTGTCAGTCTTGCGTCTATTAGCAATAGATCCAGATAGGCACCGCTTCTTGGAAACGATGGCCGATCCGTAGCCAGTAGGTCGACACCATATTCAGTGTTGTATTGACTCATCCAATTGAATAGATGGATACCTCTTTGATTTTGAATTTGATTTCCCCAATCTTGGTGTTTGGCATTAAAATCACCGGCCATGAGAAAGTAATTTTCTTCCAAGCTCAAGCGCATTCGAAAAGTTTTTCAAGCTCTGTCATAAGATCAGTTAGCTGAGGTGATGCCGGTGCATAAGCCGCGATCACATACATTCGCTTCCCCTGTTGGAGAGGAATGCATATGATGCACGCCTCCAACAGCCGAAATCTGCGCAGGTCACTATTATATATAACTTTATGATTTATGCCTTTTCGTAAGAAGATTGCGACGCCCCCCCCTTGAGTGGAGTTGGGTCGGTCTCTTCTAACGATATTGTAATTGTTGTTAGTCAATTTATGTTTCTGGTTCAGCTTAGTTTCGCTGGCCATAAACACATCTGGACTTTGGTCTTTCAACAATTGGAAAAGATTAGCTCTACGTTCGGTCCTAATCAGTGAATTTACATTCACAGCAAGGATCCTAAGAGGCCTCTCCGACAGCGCGCCTTTAACCTCTAATTTGCGTTAGGCTAGTTAAAACAGAGTAGAGATAGTCTACCCTAGTCGCCTGCTCCTTTATCTGGTTGTGAAGTCCTGTTAACTGGCCTTGAATTGCCAGCAACATGCTTCTAATTTCGCCCTGAGCGTCCGGAGCTTTTGGCACGAGGGCCAAAATTTTAATTATTAATTTAATCATAATTAGCAGGGTGCCCCTCCTTTCCACAAAGTGCACATTTAAGCTGGGTCATGTCTTCGACCCGTTCCTCGCCGAGTTTACACTCACCACCTTTATGTGGTCCTCACCGCATTTAACGCAGCGTGACTGCATTTCGCAGTTTGCTGCAGCGTGGCCAAACCTTTGGCAGCGCATGCATTGAAGCATGTCGCCGCGTCTCTTTAATTTATCCCAAGTAACAACCTGGTAGTTGAGGACGGAGATACTCCTCAACCTATCCAGTTTGCTGCTGGGCGATAGCTGAACTAGGAAGAACGGCAAAGACCGCTTCTCCCGTCTGGCTCTGACTGTAGCGAACGGCTTGACCCCGATAAAGTCGAGATCGTCGCTCGCTTTTTGACGGAGCTCATTTAAGAGCACCTGTGGTTCCGTGCAGGAGTCTATGCCCTTCAAGAGGACCGTTTGATATTTATCCACTTTGGGGGTAAAACTGAAGAACTCAGTCGTGGATTTCTTTAATAATTCCTTAATAATTTTGTGCTGCTCCACTGTAGAGCAGTGGATAGCATGTCTATCTTTACTTAATCGCTTAATAAAAAAGTTTTGGCCTATGGCCGACTTACATAGGTCAATGGTTTCCTGAAGTTCCATTTTGTAAGTATTAATAGGTGGCACCTTTTCTTTTTTATTTTGGGGCGGCTGTGGCTGCTGCTGGTGAACTCCCTGCTGCTGCTCGTTCCGCTGCTGTTGACTCCGCTCCTGTGGTTTTTGTTGTTGCTGCTGCTTTTGTTTTTGTGTGCGTTGCATTTTCGGTTACTGCTGTGGTTGCTCGGTTGGCAGCTGTTGTTGTTACTGCTCCTGTTGGCTCTGCTGTAGCAATTGATGTTGCTGTTGTTGCTGCTGGGCTTGCCTTTGCTCTGGCTGCGCCATCCCTTGTTGAGGCGCTGTTTTTTGTGGCACTGCTTTAAGTGGCGCCTGTAGTGCTTTTTTATTCTCGCGCTCCTACCTCTCACGTTCTCTTCGGGCTTCTTGTTTCGATTTCAGGGCTTCAATCAGAGGGGTAACTATGGAGTTCAGCCTTTCCATCTCCCCCCGAATGGCATCGATTTTTTCGCTGACGGCTTTCTCATCCAGCGCGACTATAGCAACTTGCGCCTCATTTTCCTCTTCGGAGGACGCCTCTGGTGAGGTAAAGCCCACCAGCAAGTTGCTGTTGGATTCCCCTGTTGTGAATAATCCCTCGCCACCTGTGCGCACCGTCTCCTTCACCCCGGCTGGCAGCTGGGCTGAGGTGGTAGTGGAGCGGCGCTTGACAATGTTCGGCGCACAGCTAATCCTCTTTCTCCTCTTATTCTTAACATCGGCTGTTGGTGCCGTTGCTGTTTTTGCCGTTGTTGCTACGGCACTAGACGATGGTATGGCTGGTGGTGCCACCGCTTGCTTGCTTGTTGTTGTTGTTGCTACGGCACTGACCGTAGCTTTGGCTGGTGGTACCATAGCTGGTTTCATTGTTGTTGCTGGGGCACCTTTCGATGTCCCCGCGGTGTTGTTGGTTTGCATTTGCTGCTTTTCCCAATCGATAAAGTTTTCTACTTCACGATTGTGAAAAAAAGCAGCCAAATAATTTTTGCCCGACTGGGACTCGAACCTGTGATCCTCAGGTTGTCGGTCGGCCACCTCTACCTCTGTGCTATTGCACTATTAAAAATAGCTGGGTAAAATTAAAACTTTGAAAAGTCACTCCGATTTTAGTTAAAGAAAACTGTGAAAGCCGATAACGTGCGCACACTTCCACAGATCGAGATCGACTGAACGAAAAAGAATTATATGCTATAGTGTGGTCTTTAAAGAATCTAAGAAATTACCTATATGGAGTTTCTGACCTTGAGATCCATACGGATCACCAACCGCTAACGTTTGCGGTATCTGTAAGAAATCCAAATGCCAAAATGAAACGTTGGCATGCGTTTATTGAGGAATTTTCTCCCAAAATAATATACAAGCCAAGCCAATAATATACTACAAATGTAGTCGCTGATGCCTTGTCTAGGCAATACTTAAACCACATTTCAGATGAAGATTCATCTAGTACTGCTACACAGCACTCTGCCGAGAGCAGCGATAATTTAGAAATAAAAGAGACAACAAAACCTCTTAATCAATTTAAACAAAAAATCCTTTTAAGTCAGGGATTATTTACGGCACATGAACAAATCAAATAGATAGATAGATAGATTTTTATTTTCAGTATTTTGATCTACATTTGGTAAGCTACCGCACAGTTTACATACAGAGATTTGATATACAATATATAATATCTTTCTACTGAACAAGTATTTTAATTTAAATTGAGTTTCGGATTAATACAGAAAATTATTTTGAAGGAAAATACCACAAAAACCTTCAATTTAAGTGAAAAGGGCAGGTACATTTTGACTAGAGTTAAAATTTCAAAACTATATACATAGTTAGTTATGTTAGTAGAGTTTGAGTTAGTCAATAATAAGGAATTATACCTATATAAATATATATATGTATTTTAGTTTATTAGTAATGGGTTAGTAAAAATAAATAAATAATTAATAAAATAAATAAATTAATAAATTAATAAATTAACAAATTAATAAATAAATAAATAAATAAATATGGAAATAATAAATAAACAACAAAAATGAATAAATAAATGACAGAATAGATTAATAAACATATATGTGAATAAATAATTACATCATTTCTTAAGTAAGTAAATAAACAAGTAAATAAACCTATAAATGAAACAAAAAAATAAATTAATAAATCATGACTAAATAAATAAATTAATAAATAAATTAATAAATAAATAAATAAATAAATAAATAAGTAAACATATAAATAAATAAATACCAAAACAAATAGATAAGTTACTACAAAATAACAAAAAGAAATAATAAATACATAAACAAATAATTAAATAAATAAATAGTTTCATATGAACAAGTACATAAATTATTTAACAAAAAGTTACAGTTAATATAAAATGAGTGAATTTTGATAAACCGTAAACAATTGATCGAATAAATGCAAAAAAAAAATACAAAAAATAATTACAAATAACATCAGAAACATGATTAAGAAATTAGTTGATTTATTAAAGGATTATCAGAGGTTTGACAACTTATTAAAAAGGAGTTGTTTAGTCTATTGATTCTTACAGAAATCATTTCAACATTTGCTTTCTCGTATAAGTCTAAGGTGGAATGGTGTCGAGGAAGGTTAAACATCATTTTAAGTAATTTATTTTGTGATACTTGCAATTTGTTAAGATGACATTTTGCACATTTACCCCAAACCTGGCATCCATACAAAAGGATTGCTTGAAATACTACTTTTTGTATTATCATTTAATTAGCATTGCTAAGGCTTGACTTCCTATTAATAAAAGGGTACAGTATATTGATAGATATGCTAACTTTTTTTTAGAGTTTTAGCAATATGTTCTTTAAAGGTGAGTTTTTGATCTAAATAAGCCCCTAGGTATTTTACACTTTGGTCCCAATTGACATTTACACCATTAATGTTAAGCTGATTGCTGGGAAGGTAGCAAGACTTTCTTTTTCTACTAAAAAAGAAAGCTTGCAGTTTATCAACATTCAACTTAATTTTCCATTTTTCATAATACCTAGTCATCAGTCCGATTGCATGTTTTAAATTGGTCTCAATGTTGAGACTAAATTCATGCGAAGAAAAGATGCCGGTATCATCAGCGAATATAGCAATTTGACATTCCGGTAGTCTATAAACAGTGCCACTAGCTTGCCCCTCTCCTCTGCAACCTCTTTGTTCACCAAATAGTTCAGCACATATACGTTGTCTATCGTTACTACTCCTCTTCTTAAACCCGTTTGATTTGGTGGTATCATCCCTTTCTCCTCCGCTTCTTCTTCTAACCTCTTCGCTAAAACCGTCGTATATATTTTATACAGCGATGGCATGAGCGTTACTCCTCTGTATTCTTCTACCTTTGTTCCTACACCTTTCTTTATTATCGGGGCAATTACTCCCTCTTTCCACCCCTCTGGCCATCCATCTCCTCTCCACACCTTCCTGCAGATGCCCCATGCTACCTCTATAGCTTGTTCTCCTCCATATCTCCACGCTTCATTAGGTATACCGTCTGTTCCCATTGCTTTTCCTTCTTTGAGTTTTCTAACCACCTTTCTGATCTCCTCCTTACTAATTTCGGTCTCATCTTCCGCTCTTCTTGTTACCTGTTCTCCCATTCTCACTCTTTCTTCCACCCCACCAATTAGACTCATAAAATATTTTTTCCATTCCTCTTCTCCAATCCCTTCCCCCATCGTCTTTCTCTTCTTTCTATCTCTATTTATTATTTCCCACACTTTGTTTTCGGTATTGGCCTCTGAAATTTCTCTTATCATCTCATCCTGCTCCTCTCTTTTCTTTCTCTCAATCATCGCTTGATATTCTCTTTTTCGCTCCCTGTATTTTTGCTTCGTCCCGATACTCTTCCTCCACCTCCTTAACTCCTTTCTTACTTCTTCTTTTTTCTCCCTACATTCTTCATCCCACCATCCTCTCCTTTTCTGTTTCCTTTGCCTTCCCCCTACCTCCTCACTTTGTTCAATCTCTCTCTTAATCCTCTCCCCTATCTGATTTTCTGAATCCTCTTTTTTTTTTTTTTTTTTTTTTTTTTTTAAATTCATTTTTATTTTGCATTTTCTTAAAACTATCTTAAAGCTAGACAAAAATTCATAAAAACTAGCCTACTTATCAATATCTTAAAAGTAACTTACTGGCCCCAGTCGGGCGCTCTAAGTTAAACTAGAATAACTTAATGCTAATGCCTTTCGGCCTAAGAACTATCTTAATACTAAATCCAGGTCGGTTTTATTTTTTACCGAGAAGAATTTCACAAAAAAACTCGGTATCTATGTCTTTATTTTTTGGTTTTATATAAAACTTACAAACTACATAAAACTAAATTAAAGCTAATTAAAACTAATTAAAACTACTTAAAGCTACTTAAAACTACTTATAACTAATTTTAAACTAATTACAACCTACTTAAAAGCTACTTACAAACTAGAACAGCCACAGCAAGCATTTTCCGGATTTATATTTTTTTTTTTTTTTTTTTTTTTTTTTTTTTTTTTTTTGGTGCCACCCTGACTGTCCCTACTTAAAACTAACTACCTAAACCTATGTAAGTCGGCCATGACAGAGAAAAACCAAGGACAACTTTTAGATATCTGAAAGAACTTCATTCTTCATATTTTAACCACCAGAACTGGTTCTCCTGCCTTACCCTATCCCTTCGGTCCCGTTCGGACACAGTCCTACTGAACCGAAGGTGCTCAGCTCCGTCTTGTGCGAGGACGTCTCGACTGTAAAGGAGCCGCCGATCTACAGTTCTACGGCCGACGTGGTAGATTAGCGGAACCGCCGCTCTATCCTGGATCAGCCCTCGACTGTCTAGGTGGAGGAATGCATCGGGCGGAATAAAGCCGCTTAGACGCACACTCTCGTAGTATTCATATTTAGGGTAATAAGCCCCGAAAATTAAGCTGTTGGACGAGGACATCGCTCTTGCAATGTGACCGCGAATAAGCTTCAGCAAGAAATTATCTATCCTATTTATGTTGGCCCCGTTGTATAGAGCCAGGTTGGAATAGTAGTGTTTGTACTCCGACTCTGGTGTTCTGTGCAATCCAAGGCAGCGTCGTAGACACTGCCTCTCAAACACCCGAATCTTTTCCATTTGAGATGGGGCAACGTTGAACCAAACCGGGCATCCATAGGCAATCATCGGCCGGATAAGGGCCATGTAGCAAATCACCTTCACCCTGCTATCAAGCCGGCTGCTATAAAACAACCGTTTCGTCAGGGCAAAGGCTCCCCTAGCCCTGGCCAGAGCAGCATTTATATGTCTGTCGAAATACAAATACTGATCCATCCAGATGCCAAGGTACTTTACTACACTTTTACTCGCCAGTGGATGTCCATTTGGCCCTACGATCACCAGCTTGCGCCAGTTCTTTCTCGTATCCCTTGTGGCTCCACGCAACGGAGTCCTAAACAAGATAGTTTCTGATTTCTGAAAGTTGATTTTCAACTTCCAGTCATCACAATATCGTTGAATCTCATCGAAGTCACTCTGCAAAATAATCCTGATGTCCTCGACTTTTGCAGCTGTTCTGTACGCAATTAGATCGTCGGCATACGCTATTGCCTGAGTTAGACTACCTATCAGATCGCTGGTGTAAATGCTGAATAGAATCGGCGAGTTGACCGCTCCCTGCTGAAGACCATTTTTAATATTAAAGGTTGTGGCAGAAGTTACATTGCCACTTTTGACAACAAACTTTCTGCCATTGAGCATATCATAAAGCATATACAATAGTGGTTTACTAATGCCAAGTCTGGTCAGCTTTAGATAAAGACCCTCTAACCATACGGTGTCGAAGGCCTTCTCCAAATCAACCAGACAGGCACCCGTACACTGCTTCTTAGATTTGTTCCATTGGACATCAGAAACGAGTTTCGATGCGGCATGAATAGTGTCATGTCCCGCCTTAAAACCAAACTGATTGTCCGGTATGCTATTATTGTCCTCTGCCCACTTAGACAGAGCTCTATTGATAACTTTTTCGAATACCTTGCTGATACTCGGAAGAAGACTTATCGACCGGAGATTCGCCGGATTGGAGTTGTCCTTTCCCTTTTTCGGGAGAGGATGCACCACAGCTGTCTTCCAACGCACTGGATAATATGCATTATTCAGAGCGTTGTTAAACAGAGTGGTATAAATGTCTACTGCTTCTTGAGGTAAATGTCGAAGTACAACGTTGGGTATGCCATCGACTCCTGCTGACTTCTTCTTTTTTAATGAATCGAAGATGAGCTGGAGCTCCACCTTCGTAATTAACAGGGAACTGGGCCCATTTCGCTCGGCGATTATGGCGTTTGCCAAATGATCTTCATTGAACCCGGTGAAACCAAGGTTCTCTGATCGCCATTGCGTTATGTCATTCCGAAGGTAGAAGTGATGGAGCAAGGCTCTGTTTTCCAGGTCGTGATTGGGGCGAATGCAAGCATTCACCTTGTACACTTGCTGGAAAGCAGCCCCCACAGCCTCCACTTTCTCCTGCGGATCTTCGACAATAAAGAGGTCATCGTCCAAGACGGCGTCCTCTGGATTAATTCCTGCTGTCAGAAGTACGTCTCTGTTGTCTGTCGTTCTCTGAAGCTTGAGACACGGAAGATCGTTCTGATCATTTCTTCTAAATATCTTGTTAATTTGCGGAAACATGCTCGGGTCGCTAGCATTAACGGCCCGAATTTTGTTGTCCCAATACAAATTAATTGACAACCGATAGTTCTCTTTAATAAGTTGGTTGATGTTTTTGATCGACGACTTCAGTGTCCTAATCTCCAGATGGTGAGGGTCAGTAAACCGTCGGTACAAGAGTTTTAGTCTTGTCAGCAGTCCACTTTTTTGTCTGTGTAGTGCGTCAATGGTTGCGTTTCGATACATGTCGGTTGCGTCCCGTTGCTTGTATTTCGGTATTGTTCTGTTCATTGTTCGTTTGATTGTATCATCCATTTGTTCTAGGTATTGGTCTATTTCGTTATTTGTCAAATTCCTGTCATTTGGTGGGGATAAGTTATTCGAACTGATTTCGCTCGATAAGGCGTTGGTAAAGCGTGGCCAGCGCACCTTACTGTAATTGTAAGTATGCACAGGTACATACTCATCCAACTCCACGAGCTCGTTCGGAAGCTGTACTACGGTGGCGAGTCCGCAGTGGTCACTATCGTACTCGATCGTTCGTAAACAGTTCCCTGGTCTTTGACCCACAGTGTCAGTAATTGTCAGTCTTGCGTCTAATAGCAATAAATCCAGGTAGGCACCGCTTCTTGGAAACGATGGCCGATCCGTAGCCAGCAGTTCTATACGATATTCAGCGTTATACTGACTCATCCAATTAAAAAGATGAATACCTCTCGGATTCTGTACTTGATTTCCCCAATGTAAGTGTTTGGCATTCAAATCACCGGCCATGAGAAAGTAATTTTCGTCCAAGCTCAAGTGTAGACCTTCGAAAAGTTTTTCAAGCTCTGTCAAAAAATCAGTTGGCTGAGATGATTCCGGTGCATATGCCGCAATCACATACATTCGCTTCCCCTGTTGGAGAGGAATGCATACGACACACGCCTCCAACAGCCGAAATTTACGCAGATCACTATTATATATAACTTTATGATTAATGCCTTTTCGTATGAAGATTGCGACGCCCCCCCCTTGAGTGGAGTTTGGTCGATCTCTTCTAACGATATTGTAATTGTTGTTAGTCAACTTATGTTTCTGGTTCAGCTTAGTTTCGCTGGCCATAAACACATCTGGACTTTCATCTTTCAATAATTGGAAAAGATTAGCTCTACGTTCGGTCCTAATCAGTGAATTTACATTCACAGCAAGGATCCTAAGAGGCCTCTCCGACAGCGCGCCTTTAACCTCTAATTTGCGTTAAGCTAGGCAAAACCGAGTAGAGATAGTCTACCCTAGTCGCCTGCTCCCTTATCTGTTTTTGAAGTCCTGTCAACTGGCCTTGAATTGCCAGCAACATGCTTCTTATTTCTGCCTGAGCGTCCGGAGCCTTAGGTACATGTGCCGTTTGGGCTACCTTAGCTGCAGGCTGTACCGCATTTTCCCTTCCTGCTGCCATTTGGGCGTAGGAAATTAGGGGATTGACGGGTGTTGCTGTGGGAGCACGCGTTGATGGGCGTATCTCTGCCACTGTCTGCTTGGCTGCTTTGTTGGATCTGATTTGCTGAAAAGCTGAGCAACCCCGATAATTTGCAGGGTGCCCCTCCTTTCCGCAAAGTGCACATCTTAGCTGAGTCATGTCTTCGACCCGTTCTTCACCGAGCTTACACTCCCCTTTATTGTGGTTCTCACCACACTTAACGCAGCGTGACTGCATTTCGCAGTTTGCTGCAGCGTGGCCGAACCTTTGACAGCGCATGCACTGAAGCATGTCGCCGCGTCTCTTTAATCTATCCCAAGTTACAACCTGGTAGTTGAGGACGGAGATCCTCCTCAAACTATCCAGTTTGCTGCTGGGCGATAGCTGAACTAGGAAGAACGGCAAAGACCGCTTCTCCCGTCTGGCTCTGACTGTAGCAAACGGCTTGACCCCGATAAAATCGAGATCGTCGCTCGCTTTTTGACGGAGCTCATTTAAGAGCACCTGAGGTTCCGTGCAGGAATCTATGCCCTTCAAGAGGACCGTCTGGAATTTATCCACTTTGGGGGTAAAACTGAAGAACTCAGTCGTGGATTCTTTTAATAATTTTTTAATAATTTTATGCTCCGCCACTGTGAAGCAGTGAATAGCATGCCTATCTTTACTTAATCTTTTTATAGTAAAATTTTGGCCTATGGCCGACTTACATAATTCAATGGTATCCTGTAACTCCATCTTGTACGTATTGATGGGTGGCACCTTTTCTTTCTTGTTTCCCGTAGGCTGTGGCTGCTTCTGGTGTTCATTTTGCTGCTTCCTCTTCTGTTGTTGTTGTTGTTGTTGTGTCTGCTGCTGTTGGTTCTGCTGCTGCTGCTTATTTTGTTGTTCTTGACTTTCTTGTTGGTGGTTTTGTTGTTGTTGCTTTTGTTTTGGTTGTTGCTGTGGCTGTTCTGTTTGAAGCTTTTGTTGTGGGTGCTTCTCTTGTGGTAGCTGTTCTTGTTGTTGCTGTGCTACAATGTTTTGTATTTGTTGCTGTTCTGCTGGTTGCCGCACTTGATTTTTGGCCCCTTTCAGTGGCACCTGTCGTGCGTTTTCTTTCTGCTCACGCTCCATTTGTTCTTTTTTGCGGCGAGCTTCTTGTTTCCGCTTCAAGTTTAAGATCAGGGGCGTAAGGATGGCATTCAAGCGTTCCATCTCCCCTTGAATGGTACCGATCTTCTGGCTGATGGCTTGCTCTTCGTCATCATTCTCAATTTGCGCCTCGCAATCTTCTTCTGCGGACGCCTCTGGTGTTGAGAGATCGAGGATATTACTATCACCCGTGGTATACAGTCCCTCTCCCCCTTCGGACATGTATTCTATCTCTTCGTCAGAGCGCGAAGAGTTTGGTTGCAGATCTATGTTAGCTGCTGCAGTTGCCTTGGCTGATGTTGACTCCCCTCCCGCCCCAGCTGACAGATCTGCTGGATTGGTGGTAGAGCGCCGCTTTAAGTTCGGTGCACATCTTAGTTTCTTTCTTCTCTTTACGGTGATCTCGGCTGATGATGCCGTTGTTGATGATGTCGTGGTTGCTGGTGCCATTGCTGTCACATCTTTCGATGTACCCGCTACTGGTACTGCTGGACCTTTAGATCTGGTTGCTGGGCCACCTTTCGGTGCCCCCGCACTTTTCTCCATCTCGATCAATTGGTTCTCCCAATCAATAAAATTTTCCACTTCCCTGTTGTGAAAAAAAGCTTGCAGATTTTTTATGCCCGGCTGGGACTCGAACCCCAGACCTTTAGATTGACGGTCTGCCACCTCTTCTTATGTGCTATTGCACTATTGGAGATAGCTACGTAATACTTTTATTTGACTAGGTCACTCCGATTTATTTAATTTGAATGAGCTGAGGAAGCCGAAAACGTCTTAGCACCTCAGCAGTACGAGATCGACTGATTTCTGAATCCTCTGCTCCCTCTTCCAAGCTCACTCTTCGCATTCTTCTCTCGAATTCCCGTTTCATCTCCTCCGACCATCTTCCCGTTTTTATTCTTTTTACTTCCTTTGCTTTATCCCTCTTTCTCCTTCTTCCTGTCTTTATAGTGATCACCAATGGGTGATGATCTGACTCTACTCTATCTGTTACTTCCATCCTTTCTATTCCTCTTCTCGTCCTTTCGTCACCTAGTACATAATCAATTACTGTCTCCCCTCTGCCTCCTGTATACGTGAACTCTCCCTCCTCATCCCCCTCTATATTCCCGTTAAAAATTTCCCACCCTAATTCTCCTATCACCTGCGTTAGTTTCTTACCTTCGGTGTTCTTTTTTTTATCTTTTGATCTCCTCACTCTCCCACCCTCCAATCCTGTTCTCGCGTTGAAGTCCCCCCCTATTATCACTCTTTCTTCATCTGACTGCCTCTCCATCCATCTTCTTAAGCTTTCCAACTTCTTGTCTATGTCACCATTTACATACGTTGCTACTATAACCCATTTATCCGTACCTGCTTTAACTTTCCTGCTCATTAATCCTTCTTCCTGTTCCTGAATCTCATCACCCTCTATCGCCATTTCTTCTCTAACTCCCATTATCATCCCCCCCATTGCTCTTTCCTTCTTGTTCTTCTTTTTTGCTCCCTGTCTTGTCCATTTATACCCCTTTGGCAGTTGTGTTTTCCATTTTTCCCAATTCTTTTCCTCTACCCACGTTTCTATCATCACTACAACTTCCCATTCTTTGATCCCTTCCCAGAACTCTTTTTCTTTATTCGCTAACCCCGCAACATTCCAGAAGCCTATCTTCCATCTATCCCCTGACTCTTTTCTACTTGATTTATCTCCTTCTTCTTGTTCCCTTATCCGTTTTTTGACTCTGAATTCTCTTCTATTCCTCCTTCCCCTTCTTGGTTTTCAATATTCCTACTTTCACTCTGCATTTGTTTCTCCTGTTCTCCCTCTTTAGCTATTGTTTCCCTTATGACCTCCCTTTTTTCATCCCAAACCCATGTCTCCCCATTTACTATCAGCTTCCCATATCTTATTATGACGTGCTTCCCTTTTCTCTTTTCTTCTTCTGCTCGATCCCTTATCAGCCACTGCATTCTTCGTTCTTTCTACGTTAAGTCCTCTTCAATTCTTTCTCTACTTCCTCTTAGGTTGGCTTTCTTCCTCATCACCTCTGTTTTACCGTCTAGAGTTTCCATTTTTACTTCTATCATACCTTCTTTCCCGTCTGCACCTCTCCTTCCGACCTCCCTTGCTTCCCCTATCCTTGCTTGGACTCCTATCCTTTCGAATATTCTTTTTACTGTGTCTTTTATTGTGCCTCGTATCTGCACGTTTTTAATCATTATATTTCTCCTTCGTTTTTCTTTTTCTTGTCTTTCTATCCTTGCTTCCATCTCGTTCATCCTCTCCGCTAGGTTTTCTTTCCCATCTCCACCACTTATTGTGCTTGTTCTTTCTTCAATTTCCGCTCTACTATTTTTTATTCTCTCCTCAATCTCCCGTGTGCCTTGTGCTTTCATTTCTAATTCTTCTATCCTTCTTGCTAGCCCTCTTACTTCAACTTTCAGTTCTTCTCTCTCCTTTTCCCCTCTTCTTATTTCTTCTCTCATCTTTCCCAGTTCTTCCTTCATCTCCATTCTCAACTCTTTCACCTCTTGCTTCACCTCTTGCATCTCCCGTTTGAATTCATATCTCATCTCCTTCAATATCCTCTCTACTTTCGACTCCTCTTGTTCCTTTTTCTGCGGTGATCGTGGGATTTTCTTGCTGGCTTGGAATACCTCGATTCCTTCCTCATTCTCTTGCTCAACTCCGTTCACCTGCTCTCTCTTCCTCTTCCATAAGTCACTAATATCTCCCATCGATCCCGTGTTCATATTCCTCGACAATCTTTCGAGATTTGTCGGCCTTCCTCTCCTCTTCATTTCTTCCTCACTACACTCTCCTCTTTTGTCCGCCATGCTCTCTTATCTATTTTATTTTATTTTATTTTATTTTATTTTATTTTATTTTATTTTATTTTATTTTATTTTATTTTATTTTATTTTATTTTATTTTATTTTATTTTATTTTATTTTATTTTATTTTATTTTATTTTATTTTATTTTATTTTATTTTATTTAATTTAATTTAATTTAATTTAATTTAATTTAATTTAATTTAATTTAATTTAATTTAATTTAATTTAATTTAATTTAATTTAATTTAATTTAATTTAATTTAATTTTATTTTATTTTATTTTATTTTATTTTATTTTGTTTTATTTTGTTTTATTTTATTTTTCATTCCGGTAGTCTAGGAATATCAGACGTGTAAATATTATACAAAAAAGGTCCTAGCACTGATCCTTGTGGAACACCTTGGTTTACATGATAACAATTTGACGGATTATTATTTACAAATACACTAAAACGACGATCGGACAAAAAGCTTTGGACTAATTTCACGAGATACATGGGAAAACCAAAACATACCATTTTGTGCACAATCCCATCATGCCAAACTGTGTCAAATGCCTTTTCAATATCAAGTAAAATCAGACCGGTCGATTTGCCAAGGGAGCGATTTTTTTTCACGTGTTCACAGACCCTTAAAACTTGATGGGAAGTGCTGTGATGCATTCTGAATCCAAACTGCTCGTTTGGAAAAATGTTAAACTGATCAACAATTTGCAATATTTTGCGTTTAATAACTTTTTCTAATATTTTGCTTACACAACTCAGCAAGCTTATTGGTCGATAGCTGGTAGGGAGCTTTTTAGGCTTTCCAGGTTTTGGAATTGGAATAACTTTGGCATATTTCCAGCTTAATGAGAAGTATTGTGCTTTGAGACATGCATTTATTAAAAACGTAAGAAATTCGAGTCCAACCTTAGGTAGTTTCTTTATATATATGTTCTTAATCATGTCTAGCCCATCTGACTTTTTTGTTTTCAGTTTGGATACAATATGTTTAACTTCTTGTCTTGTAATAAACTGATCCCTAGGAGTATCAATAGTTTGTGAGTTTACTGAACTCATGGTGCTACCTACAATTTTTTCAGTGTTGTCATCACTAAGGTGCTGCCCTACAGAATGATTTTTCAAAAAAGTTGAAGCAAATACATTAGCTTTCCTTGAGTCTTGGTAAACAACCTCTTCATCATTTTCAAGGTTAGGTATATGTTTGTTTTTATTTTTAATTATTTTGGCAATATTCCAAAAAGGTTTTGCATTTTTCTCTAGCTTACTTAATTTTTCATTCCAAATTCTGTTCCGATATTTATTTATTTCCTCGGCAATCCTTTTGTTGTAAAATTTTACTTCAATTCGGTATTCCGGTAATCGGTAACGTTGCCACTGCCTGTTTAAAGAGTTCCTTATACGAATATATTGCAGTATGTACTCCGGCATTTTAATAATAAATGGTTTTTTAGGTTTTTTTGGGACACATGATTGAACCGAATCCATTATTTTACTAGAAAAAGAATTGACATAATCATCAATATCTTCTCTTGAATGGACTCGATGAAGATCAGTAGAAATTGTTCTGAAATTGAGTCTGATTTCTGACCTAAAACGACTCCAATTTGCATTTTTTATGTCGAAGAAGTACTGTTCTCGACACTCAGCTGATTCTTTCATTTTACACAATACTGGTATATGATCAGAGCTTAAATCGTTTATAGTCTCAGGCTGAGTGAAAAATGAAGGGATATTAGTTAGAAAGAAATCATGGACGGAAGGAGAACCTCTCGATCCAGACGGGAAATAAGTTGGACTGAACGGAAACAACATAGAATACGGAAACAACGAAGACATACTAGCAAGGACATTACCCCAAGAGTTCGCACGAGTGCACCCCCAATCTCTGTGCCTACAATTAAAGTCACCTCCGATTATATAATTTTCGTTTCTTATTATTAATTTTCGTAAATCACTTTTAAAATGCATTCTCTTTTCTTCAGAAGAATTTTTGCCAGGAAAATATACACAAAACATTTTTACAGTTGTATGATTCCTTAACCTTACCTCTACACCAACATTCTCAATATAGCGAGTTCTTACAACTGGCAAGAGTGCATGTTGAATTGATTTTTTGATTAAAATTGCTACACCGCCGCCTATTTGATCAATTCGATCGACGCGATGGCATTTATAATTTGGAGTTGAAATATTTATATCTGAATTTAACCACGTTTCTGTTACAAAGGCAACATCAATTGCATTATTATTCAAAAAATTTAAAAATTCTATAGTTTTATTGCGAATGCCTTTGGCATTCCATGTTATAATATTTAAATTATAATCTAGTATATTATTATTTAACATGTTACTTGACATTGGAATATAAAAACTTAGTTGCTAACTGTGCGATAGCTTAAAATTGATCTTGTTTCGTTTTACATAAACTTAATTTAAATATCATCTCCATTACCAGAGTGTTTAATTCTTCCATTGAGAATAACTCACCACATGAAGCTGACGTTGGTGTCGGTTTGTTTATATATGACGCACTGGGTTGTGAATCCACCACAGGTGTTTTATTTACCCATGTACTTGGTCTTACTATATTATTGTTCTGCACTTGTCTTCCATGCATACGTTGTGGTAGAGATGGAAAATCGTCCATTGAAAGATAAGATGAGTTACACTCCTGTATGTTGACGGGATTAATGACCTTTGGCCGAGCTTGAGAACGATGACTTGTTTTATTTGAAAGCTTTTCTCTGATTTCTATATACTTTTTTCTGATTGCGCATGCGCTGTCAGTTGATTTGTGTTTTTCGTTGCAGTTTGCACATTTATGGACATCAGTATTTTTGCACTCTTCTGTCTTATGAGAAGCTGCACATATGGAACAGTATGTTTTTACATGACAGTTTCTCTCGCCATGACCAAACAATTGACAGTTTCTGCATTGAGTTAGACGGTGTTTTTGTTTTCGTTGATATGACCAATTTATTTGAGTGTGAAATATAGCACGATAATTTTTTTTAAGTTCGAAAAGTTTAACTGAGCCACTTTCTAGAGATACTATGTAGAAAGTATCTGTATATTGATCATATTTTTTTGTTACCATTTTAACTTCCTTACACAAAAGTCCAAGTTTAATTAGTTCATTCTTTAACACAGTAGTGTTTAGCTCACTTAATCCATACAGAACAACTTTGAAAGCTTTTTCACTTTTAAGTTCATGAGTAAAGTACTGAAAATTTTCTGTATTTAATTTATCGAGCACTAATTTATAAGAATCCAATGATTCACACATAATTTTTATTCCAATTGACATTTTTTGTATCGAATAATCGGAAACATCAATGGATTTCATCAATGTGTGCACATATTCATTAGGTTTTTGTAGAAGTTTTATGGGAGGAATTTGCACTCTTTTGGTGGGTTTATCTGGCGATACCGAATCGTCCATTTTTTCAACTTCGTTTTCTGTGTCGGTGTCACTGTCCTGCAAACATTGTAAAGAACTCCAGTAGTTTCCTCTGGAGTCCTTTTTATTTACGTTCATAATTTTAGTCTTTCGAAATTTACTGTCCGAGGACACTAGATTGTCCTCGGAACCAGGCGATCTCGCACGTTTATTAATATTGAGACAAAAAAAAATCACGATCAGAGGATAAAGATTGAACAACCTAACGTCTTGCTCTATCAAAAGCTCCTATATGACTGATGAACAAATCAAATATTTTAACAAAACTAGACATTTAATTGAGTACGATACACCAGAAAATCTAATAACTATTTTAAAACAATACTTACAACCTGGAACTGTTGCCATTCATTGCACCTCAGAAGATCTTTATAATATTAAACAAAAATTAAAGGAAACCTTTAATAATAACTTTCTTTACACAAAGAACTTTCCTATTGACATAACAAATGAAGAAGATCAACAAATAATAATACAACAAACACATGTTAAAGCACACCGAAGCTATCAAGAAAACTTGAAACAAGTTTATACAGCATATTATTGGCCACAAATGACCAAACAGTTTAAAGAATTTGTTAGAAACTGTGAAATATGTAATCGATATAAGTACGAAAGACATCCTTTTAAAGCTCCAATTGGAGAGGCTTCAATTGCTAAGAAAAAGGGGGAGCAGTTACACCTGGATATTTTCTTTTGCCCAAAAGTTAAAATTTTTAACTTGCATTTATTCCTATTCAAAATTTCTGGTTATAAAACTAATAGAAGAAAGAACAAAACTAGACGAAAAAGTCTTAGAACTTTTACAAAGCTTCCCAGACGATAAGAAATTATGTGTCGACAACGAACCCGGTTTTTCAACACCCCAATTTAAAACATTGATGCAAAGACTAGGGATAGAAATGTTTTTCTGTGATCCAAAACACAGTACTTCCAACGGACAAGTGGAAAGATTTCACTCCACACTAATAGAAATAGCAAGATGTTTGAAAGAAGAATTTCATTTAATAAGTGATTTAGAATCAATTTTCAGAGCCGTACAGCAGTACAATAAAACCATTCACTCTGTAACAAACAAAAAACCTTTCGAAGTCTTATTCAACAAATCAGAATATGAAGACTTACAGCCAAAACTTCTATTAGCCCAAGCAAGAATGTTAAAGAGAAACAAACCTAACGTAAAGATAAAAACGTATAAGCCAAATGAAATAATTTATGAAAAAATCATAGGAGTTAAAAATAAACTTCAACCAAGATATAGAAAACAAAAAGTAAAAGAAGACTTAGGAAACAAAATACGAATTTATAAAAACGATCGTATAATTCATAAAGATAACATTAAAATTTAATCTATTACAGGAGAAAATGACTTTACTACTCGAAATAACTTAAGTGTTAATGACACTACTACACAATGGACAAGGACAACGGCTTGACGTACAGTACTTGAATGATGGACAGGGATTTATTATGATTAAAAATGAAGAGCTCTAAATAATAAGTAATCATAAGAAAATCTTATATACAATAGATTTAGATTTATGGAAAGAGAAATTAGAAGTAATAAAAGATAATATAGCAAACTTTAGTTTTTGCAACCATTACCCAACCATGTTGCATAATTTTAATGCATTAGAAGAAGAAATTAATAGCCTTCTACCACATACAAGGAAAAGACGAGGATTAATTAATATTATAGGAAAGGGTTAAAAATTTATAACAGGCACAATGGATGCCGACGATGAATTAGAAATCAGGCAGAAATTAGAAGTTAATGAGTAGTAGTAACTAGACGTAAAATTCCCGTTCGGAACGCAAAAATCACCATAGGAAACTGAACAAAATCATGAACAGAACATACAAGGTGAATGCGTGCATTCGCCCGAATCACGACCTGGAAAACAGAGCCTTGCTCCATCACTTCTACCTTCGGAATGACATTACGCAATGGCGATCAGAGAACCTTGGTTTCACCGGGTTCAATGAAGATCATTTGGCAAACGCCATAATCGCCGAGCGAAATGGGCCCAATTCCCTGTTAATTACGAAGGTGGAGCTCCAGCTCATCTTCGATTCATTAAAGAAGAAGAAGTCAGCAGGAGTCGATGGCATATCCAACGTTGTACTTCGACATTTACCTCAAGAAGCAGTAGACATTTATACCACTCTATTTAACAACGCTCTGAATAATGCATATTATCCAGTGCGGTGGAAGACAGCTGTAGTGCATCCTCTCCCGAAAAAGGGAAAGGACAACTCCAATCCGGCGAATCTCCGGTCGATAAGTCTTCTTCCGAGTATCAGCAAGGTATTCGAGAAAGTTATCAATAGAGCTCTGTCTAAGTGGGCAGAGGACAATAATATCACACCGGACAATCAGTTCGGTTTTAAGGTGGGACATGACACTATTCATGCAGCGTCGAAACTCGTTTCTGATGTCCAATGGAACAAATCTAAGAAGCAGTGTACGGGTGCCTGCCTGGTTGATTTGGAGAAGGCCTTCGACACCGTTTGGTGAGAGGGTCTTTATCTAAAGCTGACCAGACTTGGCATTAGTAAACCACTATTATATATGCTTTATGATATGCTCAATGGCAGAAAGTTTGTTGTCAAGAGTGGCAATGTAACTTCTGCCACAACCTTTAATATTAAAAATGGTCTTCAGCAGGGAGCGGTCAACTCGCCGATTCTATTCAGCATTTACACCAGCGATCTGATAGGTAGTCTAACTCAGGCAATAGCGTATGCCGACGATCTAATTGCGTACAGAACAGCTGCAAAAGTCGAGGACATCAGGATTCTCTTGCAGAGTGACTTCGATGAGATTCAACGATATTGTGATGACTGGAAGTTGAAAATCAACTTTCAGAAATCAGAAACTATCTTGTTTAGGACTCCGTTGCGTGGAGCCACAAGGGATACGAGAAGGAACTGGCGCAAGCTGGTGATCGTAGGGCCAAATGGACATCCACTGGCGTGTAAAAGTGTAGTAAATTACCTTGGCATCTGGATGGATCAGTATTTGTATTTCGACAGACATATAAATGCTGCTCTGGCCAGGGCTAGGGGAGCCTTTGCCCTGACGAAACGGTTGTTTTATAGCAGCCGGCTTGACAGCAGGGTGAAGGTGATTTGCTACATGGCTCTTATCCGGCCAATGATTGCCCATGGATGCCCGGTTTGGTTCAACGTTGCCCCATCTCAAATGGAAAAGATTCGGGTGTTTGAGAGGCAGTGTCTTCGACGCTGCCTTGGATTGCACAGAACACCAGAGTCGGAGTACAAACATTACTATTCCAACCTGGCTCTATACAACGGGGCCAACATAACAAGGATAGATAATTTCTTGCTGAAGCTTATTCGAGGTCACATTGCAGGAGCGATGCCCTCGTCTAACAGCTTAATTTTCGGGGCTTACTACCCCAACAACGAATACTACGAGAGTGTGCGTCTAAGCGGCCTTATTCCGCCCGATGCATTCCTCCACCTAGACAGTCGAGGGCTGATCCAGGATAGAGCGGCGGTTCCGCTAATCTACCACGTCGGCCGTAGAACTTTAGATCGGCGGCTCCTTTACAGTCGAGACGTCCTCGCACAAGACGGAGCTGAGCACCTTCGGTTCAGTAGGACTGTGTCCGAACGGGACCGAAGAGATAGGGTAAAGCAGGAGAACCAGTTCTGGTGGTTGAAAAACGAAGATGAAGTTCCTTCAGACATTTAATAGTTGACCTTGCTATTTTCTCTTGTATGGCCGACATAAATAGGTTTAGGTAGTTAGTTTTAAGTAGGGACAGTCAGGGTGGCACCAAAAAAAAAAAAAAAAAAAAAAAAAACACCAAAAAAATTATAAAATCAACAAAAATACAAAAAAAAAAATTTTATAAGACCGGAAAATGCTTGCTGTGGCTGTTCTAGTTTGTAAGTAGCTTATAAGTAGGTTGTAATTAGTTTAAAATTAGTTGTAAGTAGTTTTAATTAGTTTTAATTAGCTTTAATTTAGTTTTATGTAGTTTGTAAGTTTTATATAAAACCAAAAAATAAAGACATAGGTACCGAGTTATTTTTTGTGAAATTCTTCTCGGTAAAAAATAAAACCGACCTGGATTTAGTATTAAGATAGTTCTTAGGCCGAAAGGCATTAGCATTAAGTTATTCTAGTTTAACTTAGAGCGCCCGACTGGGGCCAGTAAGTTACTTTTAAGATATTGATAAGTAGGCTAGTTTTTATAAATTTTTGTCTAGCTTTAAGATAGTTCTAAGATAATTGAAAAATAAAAATGAATTTACAAAAAAAAAAAAAAAAATGAACAGAACATGATGTTTAAGAGTTAAGTTTTTCAGAAAAGGTGGTCCATATGAGTGAAGAGAGAAAAGAATCGTTAAGTAAAAGGACATATTAATTTTTTAAATATTTTTTTATTTTTTAATTAAATTTTAATATTTAATATTTTATATTTCATTTTCAAGTTCTATTCGATAATGACCCCAAGCTAGTGTATTTATATTATTAGTACATATAAATCTTTTGTCATCAGAACAACTTAAACTTAATTTGTTTATACATTCGGTGTATATAGTATGACGTTTAGATCTAAAGTTCAACATTTTACTATAGAAGTTTTGTTTGTGTAGCAAACAGTCTCTGTAATTTTGTAAAGACATTTTTTTACAGCTGCTGATTTAACACCCTTAGCCTTTTTTATTAGTGCTGCATCTTCTATGTATATACTATACATTTTTGCTCTTAATCCTATAAATTCCTTCATTATTCTACCATTATTTTCATCCTTAATAAATCCTAACTTTTTCATATTAAGCTGGGCAATACCGTAGCGGTTTTGGGGTGGATAGTCTGAAGTATCAAATTTATCTATTATATCATTTCTTATATCATTGTAAAAATCATCCGTTCTTATTTTAGAAATAAATGAATCGGTATCCATGTAGGCCAGATGTAGGTTGTCAGTAAATTTAGGTTTCATGTATGCATAATGAAAGTCGTACATTTTATACTTTGAAATCTCCAAAACACAAAACCTAAGTATATAGGCTTATTATATACACTGTGAATTCGTTTTAACTGAATAGCAGCCATGGTTTCCGAAAATTCTAATATGCTATGAAAATTAGGTTTAGCTATAAGAGCGCGACTACCGAGATGGCTACCTTTGGTTTCTACTGAATCGACAGTTCGAACATCTTTTCGTTTGTCTACATTTTCCATAGTTTTTCCGAATACAGCATTATTGCAAAGCTTACGCTGATCCTTTTCAAACTTTGTGGTGGCTTTTTTTTTTAGGTCATTGTTTAAATCAATATATTTTTTAAGCCATTGAGATTGTTTGAATTGCATCACTCTATGAATTTTCTTAAGCACCAAACCATTATCAAGGCATTGAATTAATGTTTTGTAATGAATTATATAATTAACTTTATTATTCAAATCAGCAATTAATTTTTTATCGGATTTACCAGACAATGAAATGTTTGAAGGACAGAATGGTAGATCATTGTGATTATCATGTATTTCTAGGGGATACTCGAGATCCACTTCTAAAACATAACCAATGTTTATATTTGAAATTAACCAGCCTTTAATCTCATCTAAATTAGTTGGAGGTTCAACCCATTTAAAGTCTGAATGTGGGAGGTAATCAGACATGGCCCAACCGTATAGGTTATTAGCATCCAAGTACATCAAATAATCAGATGGTTTACTTGAATCATAATCAACCATATATTTATTATTTGCTTTACAATGTCGCAAGCTACATTGTGTTAAACCTCCTCTTATGCCCTTAGCGAAAAAGTTATACATGTTAATGTCTGTCAAAAGTTCAAGCTTAACACCTGTTTCTTTCAACATAGCATCCCACGAAAAACCTGGCAATGTATAATAGTGACAGGGATCTAGACCATAAATTGTTCTAGAATCAATTCTAAATTTTTCAAAAATGTCTGATAAAATTAAGATGTCTGTAATTAAATAGTGTTCAAGATATTCTCTTAAATTACTACATTTAAAATGTGACCAAACTTTCTCAGCATGATTATAATCATCTTGGTTACAATCCTCTTCAACCAAAGAATTTCTAAATGATTCTATTGGAGGAAGCTCCGTCTCACTTAATTTTTCTATAGAATCTAAATAATCATAACATAAAACACCCTTACGAGTCATAAGTTGAATAGATTCATCATCTTTGAAAAATGTTGATAAAATTTTAAAATCTTTTTTTTCATCAAGAGTTTTTGCTATCTTATCTATACTTGAAGGTAAAAATCTAAATGAGTCTAAGAACCGTAATTCTAGAAACTCGCTCTGCTCACTATTTATTATTAGTTTTGTTGATATGGATATATAGTTATTTCTCTTTGTTGAGAGGAATAATATTGATAAACCCTTTGATATTACCCAACTCTTTTATAAATAAATGAGAATCATAACCGGTCAAATTATGGAAAAAAATTGGAATGAATTTAGGTATCTTATAGTTTAAGTTACAATTTGAATGCGCTGCTCCTCTGAATTTACCAGTTAAGTGATCATGATCTCGTACCTTTACGTCGCCCCATACTGCCTTCTTACAAATATGACATCTTATTGCCTGCTGAAATTTGATTTCATCCTGGGGTGTCATGTTAATTTCGATCTTCTTACTCAAATGATGTTGATGAATATGTTTGGAGTCTTCAATCAAGTTCGTAACAAAAACTCGTGCACAGTCTTCACCTAGAGTAAAAAAAAAAAAAAAAATTATATTACAGCGCTCATAATTTTCATATAGCATAAGAGATAAATCCTTTAAAACAAATTTACTTACCAGTGTATTTGAACAATTTATTTAGAGATGGATCAAATGAGCATTTGATTAAGTATGAAACAGCAATCGGGACATGTTTTTTAATCGATGTAGTCGATGATTTTAAGGGATCAGGTTGGCAGCTATCAATATTCACCAGCATACATTCAAAATCTGCATAGATGGCAAATGGCACTTCGATTGACCTCGATTGATGCTCAAACTGTAGTATATTATTTGTCTCATTTGGTAGGGCTGTCACAATTTTGTTGCATTCAGTTTCATGCTTCTCAAATCCTTTATCAATGTTGAATATCAGCAGGCATGAATTACACATTCTAGTTGATCGTTTACCATGATTTATTTGAGCTCCTATTAATCTGGACATATTTTTTATCCACACATAGTGATTGTTAACTAGAGTTCCATTCATTAAACTTATCACTCCGTTTTGAATGTTTTCAATCCGATATTTACTAGCTCTATGCGAATGGTCATCTATGGGGGAAAGAGCTGATATAACTGCCCATTTGAAACAGAATTTATCATTATTTTGCACATTAACACAGGCTTGTTTCAATTCAATACTTCTCGGTAGTTTTAAGTAACTTGAACCCCTTAAGGGCTTATATTCGCAAATATAGACTTCAATATGTTTTATACAAAATAGCGTCCATCCAGAATCTCTATCCTCAAACTCTACACTTTTAGTCTCAATGATCTTACTCATATTTTCAAGTATATCTTCCAAGTTATCATTTGAAGAGCTATCTGCATTGGACATTTGAAAGATTTTATACTTATCTCAGTTTTTTCTGATTCTTCATGCACTGTTATAAAATCTGCAAACAGCTCAATGCTGAACTTTACACTTCCTTTTGTTTCAAACGATTTTCCAATTAGTTGTATAATATCAGTCCTACAACTTTTTAAAAATGTATTAATGTCTATAACCCCCTCATCGGTATTTTCTAATGAGTACGTTTCCACTTTACCTTCAAAACAATGCCTTATTCTGTTAAACCGTGTATTAATAACTGGAACTCTAGTTTTTCTCTTATGATCATTGGTTCTACTGTGATGTGACCATTCATCTCATATTTTGTACTATAAAAAATGGATGAAAGTGTGTTAAATGAACTAATAAAAACGCAAAATGTGCTAAAACATAAATATTTCAACTAAAAACTGGTAAAATGATGCGAGAAACTGAGTTGGAAAACACTTTCAAGCCCATCGTTGAGTCGTTGAAAAAATTGGTTGGAAATATTAAAAAAGAAGAATCACAACAAGAGGATAATATTAAAACAACGAAACGTCGTAAGCTACATTTCAAATCTTTTAATGAAAAGGATGAGGAGGACCATGAGCGAGCAGAATCACCTTCATTAGAATTGAATAGTCCAGATAATACTTTTTTATTCAGTACACCAAAAAATTTTGATAGTCCTAATAAATCATCGTCTTTCAATCAACAAAAACTGTTATCAGAGTCGAATCGTGATACGGCTTATGGACCATATTTGGATGCAAACACTCAATCTGTAAAAATAGGAAAGTGTAGCTTTAAAATGAGTGATAAGAATATTATCATGGATGATGAAATTTTTACTCGAACTCCGGGTCTCATTGAATTGGTGTTAAAGAAAAATCCTCGTAAGCAAAAATATACTAAGGATGACTTAGAACAATATTCGAAAATCCTCCAAAAAACTAATGCATACAGAATGAATCATGATAGTTCTTCTCGAATTAAGAGTAACAGAGGTGTGAAATATACACAAATAATAAAGGCTATTGTCGCTGGACTTAAAAATGATAATGCAAAAATAGGAACATCCTATTCTAGTATTACTGAAATGAAATCCACAAACAAAGATATTGAATATGTATACTGGAACGATCCAAATGAACTTGTGGATAGACTACGACTTTTGATAGCATCTAAAAATGCTGGTAACGATAACCTTCAGAATGAAATCATTTCCATAATTGAAGAATTAAAGGAATCAAATAACGGGTGATTTTTTAGCTGGTTTGGTTTTGGCAACACTGGTTTTGACAGCTGACGTGTGTTTAGTACCTTATGTCACTGTCAAACAGCTTCAGTTTGGTTTGCAATTTAACCATGGATCGTCTTACAAATGAACAACGCTTGCAGATTATTGAATTTTACTATCAAAATTCGTGCTCGGTTCGAAATGTTCATCGCGCGCTGCTTCCATTTTATGGTCGGCATTCTCGACCTTCTGAGCAGTCTATTCGGAAGATTGTGACCAAATTTCGCACCAAATTTACTTTGTTGGACATTAAACCACCAACACGTTTACGTACTCTGCGTAGTGAAGAAAATATTGCGGCCGTATCAGCTAGTGTGACAGAAGACCGCGAAATGTCGATTCGGCGCCGTTCCCAGCAGTTAGGCCTTTGTTACAGCACTACGTGGAAAATTTTGCGGAAGGATTTGGGCGTAAAGCCTTTTAAGATACAGCTGGTGCAAGAACTAAAGCCAGCCGACCTACCACAACCCCGAATTTTTGGTGAATGGGCTCTTGGAAAGCTGGCCGAGGATCCGCTTTTTTATCGAAAAATTGTGTTCAGCGATGAGGCTCATTTTTGGTTGAATGGGTACGTAAATAAGCATAATTGCCGCATTTGGAGTGAAGATCAGCCAGAAGCATTGCAACAGCTACCAATGCATCCCGAAAAAGCCACTGTTTGGTGCGGTTTATGGGCCGGCGGCATTATTGGGCCATATTTCTTCAAAGATGATGCGAATCGCAGCGTTACTGTCAATGGTGAACGCTACCGAGCGATGATAACAAACTTTTTTTTGCCCGAAATGGAAGTTCTTGACTTGCATGATATGTGGTTTCAACAAGACGGTGCCACATGCCACACAGCACGCGAAACAATGGCGCAATTGCGAGGCGAGTTTGGTGAACAGTTAATTTCACGTTTCGGGCCGGTCAATTGGCCACCTAGATCGTGCGATTTGACACCATTAGATTATTTTTTGTGGGGGTATGTCAAGGCTAATGTCTATAGGGACAAGCCCGCTTCGATTGACGCACTGGAAGCCAACATCCATGCATTCATTCGTGAGATACCGGCCGATATGTGTGAAAGAGTATGCCAAAATTGGACTCAGCGGATGGGCTACCTGAGACGCAGCCGCGGTCAACATTTGCATGAAATTATCTTTAAACATTAAATTGCAAGGTTCAAACTATCGATTCAAATAAATATTTCATTCATTTTTTCGAATTTTTTGTGTTTTTTTTTTTTAAAGTTCTAAACCTCTTAAAAAATCACCCGTTATTATATATTAGTATCATACTAAAAAGAAAACATAACATTTGAACAATGAACGTCGACAAGTTCGGTAGGAATTTCAAACCTACTCCAAAAACCAGAGGTATTGTGGGTCCTCCAGGATTGGGATTTAAACTCTTACCCTCTGGTGATTTTGATATAGAAAGTAGATATTTAAACAATGTTGGAAGTAATCCTGAATACCCCCACCAAGCCGTGTGTAAAGGATATGTTGATGATCAAATAAGTCTTAAAGAATCAAGCATTATAAACCACATAAATTCTTCTTTAATGGAAGTTTTATCCACTTTTAATAAGGAAATTCATATGCTAAAAAACCACAAAGACTCTACGATAAAGGAAACAATAAAAAGTATGGAACGAGAAAACAAAGCATCACAATTAATTTCTCAAAAAAATCTTAAAGACTCCATAGAAGAAATGTATATTGACAAGAAAATAAAAAAATAAAGTTGAATATTTAATGAAGATGATGTTTCCTAATGTACCCTTTACACCCATAGATTAAAATAAGTAAAAAATGTTGTTATATTTGTATGTAATTTTATAGTTAATAGAAGCAAGAAATATATTCCCACCCCAATTTAAAAAAAATCACAAATACAAATGCTATTATTAAGAGTATTAAATAGTTTTCAAAGTTTTATTGTTGTATGTGTTACAAATATTTTTCATTTTACGTTAATTCCTCTTACAAAAAGTAAAAAATTGTTAGTAAGCATTCAACACTTTAACCAGCAACAACTAAAGGGTGATTTTTTAGCTGGTTTGGTTTTGGCAACACTGGTTTTGACAGCTGACGTGTGTTTAGTTCCTTGTGTCACTGTCAAACAGCTTCAGTTTGGTTTGCAATTTAACCATGGATCGTCTTACAAATGAACAACGCTTGAAAATTATTGAATTTTACTATCAAAATTCGTGCTCGGTTCGAAATGTTCATCGCGCGCTGCTTGTGTTCAGCGATGAGGCTCATTTTTGGTTGAATGGGTACGTAAATAAGCATAATTGCCGCATTTAGAGTGAAGATCAGCCAGAAGCATTGCAACAGCTACCAATGCATCCCGAAAAAGCCACTGTTTGGTGCGGTTTATGGGCCGGCGGCATTATTGGGCCATATTTCTTCAAAGATGATGCGAATCGCAGCGTTACTGTCAATGGTAAACGCTACCGAGCGATGATAACAAACTTTTTTTTGCCCGAAATGGAAGTTCTTGACTTGCATGATATGTGGTTTCAACAAGACGGTGCCACATGCCACACAGCACGCGAAACAATGGCGCAATTGCGAGGCGAGTTTGGTGAACAATTAATTTCACGTTTCGGACCGGTCAATTGGCCACCTAGATCGTGCGATTTGACACCATTAGATTATTTTTTGTGGGGGTATGTCAAGGCTAATGTCTATAGGGACAAGCCCGCTTCGATTGACGCACTGGAAGCCAACATCCATGCATTCATTCGTGAGATACCGGCCGATATGTGTGAAAGAGTATGCCAAAATTGGACTCAGCGGATGGGCTACCTGAGACGCAGCCGCGGTCAACATTTGCATGAAATTATCTTTAAACATTAAATTGCAAGGTTCAAACTATCGATTCAAATAAATATTTCATTCATTTTTTCGAATTTTTTGTGTTTTTTTTTTTAAAGTTCTAAACCTCTTAAAAAATCACCCGTTATAAAAATGGACTCAAAAGTCATAATTAAAAACATTTTTGATTTTTTAAAAACTCATCGCAAGAATGTATTGTATGAGCATTATGAAGAGATCTTAACTTGCATTTCCCTGCTTAAAAGATTCGATAATGTACATTACACTGAAACTATTCACGGACATCGTTACTCCAATTGCTGCTGGGCATTCAACCAATGTAAGCTAGGACCCGATCGATACTTGCGCCTGCTATATGGTAGAAAACCGTTTGGTTAGAATTAAGAAATTGATGTTATTATATAAAAGATTGGAATAAAAGCATACATTTATAAAAATATATAAAAGATTTGTTTTATTTCTATGAAGTCACTCTTTTTAAATATGAGTAAGCGAAAGGTTGTTGAAGAGTTACATAAGGCTACACGGCGAAATTTTAAACGTCGTCATGTTATCATAAAGGGATATGATAACTTGTGGCAAGCAGATCTGGTTGAAATGATACCTTACAGCGACCAAAACAATGGATTTAATTATTTGATGACAGTTATCGATGCTTTTTCAAAATTCGCTTGGGTTGTCCCAATGAAAAACAAAAAAGGCATTACTATTTCAAAAGGAATGGATAAAATATTTACTAATTCTTCTAGGATTCCAAAGAACTTGCAGACTGATGATGGAAAGGAATTTTTCAATACAAACTTCAAGAGTTTGATGGAAAAACATAAAATTAATCATTATTCTACATTCAGCTCATTGAAGGCTTCAATTATTGAAAGATTTAATAGAACCTATAAGGAAAAAATTTGGAAAGAATTTAGTTTCAATGGAAGCTATAAGTGGATAAATATTTATAAGAAATTGCTTTATGATTATAATCATTCTTTCCACCGAACCATTAAATGTAAATCTGCAGATGTAGACAAGAAAAATTCAAAGTCAATGTAATCACTTTTCAAAAATAAGAAAGAAGTGTTTAGTAAAAGAAAATTCAAAGTTGGTGATAACGTAAGAATTAGCAAGTATAAACATGCATTCGAAAAAGGTTATACACCCAACTGGACTACAGAGGTTTTTAAAATAAGAAAAGTCCAAGCAACAAAACCTATAACATATCTTCTCGAAGACTTTCAAGGAAAACCTATTCAAGGAGGCTTTTATGAACTAGAACTGCTGAAAACTGATTGTGGTGATGTATATCTAGTTGAAAAAGTTCTACAAACGAGAGGAAATAAAGTTTTTGTAAAATGGTTGGGATTCCCACCAGAACATAATTCTTGGATCGATAAAAACAAAAAAATTTTTAAAATTTTAATTTTGCTTCTTTTTTTTTTTATATGCTTATAAATTATATTTACATAAAATTATTTATATTTTTGTAAATTTCAGCTCAAACGTTGATCCACGTTGATATGTTTTCTCTAAAGCATAAGAGCCTCCTCAAATTAGTTATATGCTTTCTGTGGACAGCTTTGCGTATCTTATCGGTAAAAAGACCTATAAGAAAAAAAAAATAATTTTCAAGTATTTTTTATAAAGGAAGCAGAACAAGAAAAATTTTATCTTACCGTATATTCGCCAAGATCCGCTACGATTCTATCACCCCACCGTGTCGTAACCTTTCGCAAGGTATAAATGTTATATTTTAGACCCATTTCCAACTCCGATAGCTTCTTTGTTGGCTTGAATCCACTGGCTAGTGTTAATGAATTTGCTTCAAAATCAGCGAAATCATCCAGAATAAAAACGGAGTATTCTGCTTCATCGGAATTATTCATTATGTATAATATTAGTAATAATGTTGACTGTGTAGCTTCTTGAAATCGGTTATTCTGATCATCACCAAATCATTTCTTATTTATAGAAGTACCCCCACCTAATCTTCTTACACACACACACACACACACACATACACACTATTGGTTTGAATGATAGGGGTATTTGAGGGTGAGAACGATGATAGTTAATCTCCTCCACACAAACATTTTTTTTCCAATTTTCATAGGGTGAGAATGATCCTTTCACCTTTCCCATACAAACATTTTTTACAATTTTCATGTTGAAACACGTTAGGTGTGCGGTAACCCCTCGTTTTTATTTTATAGAGTATCTCAATCGCAGAACTATGAAGAAAAAAAAAAAAAAAAAATTCTCGGTAGGACTTATGTTTTATAGATAGTATGCGGGTGACTTGATTGAATTCGTATTTCTATCGTAATATAAAAGTAGAAATGTTATGCTAACTAATTAACAGTCTTATTCCATATCGTGAGTAGAGAACATTGTTTCCCATATCAGTTTTTCAATTTTATTAAAGATATTTGTAGAATATTCATATCTAAGAAAAGTTATCCAAAAAGTGTGTGTTTTGCAATCGGTATAAACTGTAAAGTTAATATAATACAATGGCGAATTTTGTTTGTAACGTATGCAGTAGCAAATTTATACAAATGTGTACTCTTAACAGGCATATAAAAGCTGTACATGGTAATAAGATAAAATGTCCTCAATGTGAAAAAACGTATACGCGAACGGATTCAATGAAGGAACACTTCCGTAAGAAGCATATGAACAACCCCTCCGATAATCTGGCAATTAATAATGAAATCGAAAAGTCTAATAATAAAAGAAAACTTCTTGATAGTGATGATCCTCCATCTTCGCCAAACGCACCGAAAAAACGTAGATGCGTTACTTGTGAAATAGACGTGAGTACTTCTGAATGGTCACATCACAGTAGAACCAATGATCATAAGAGAAAAAGTATAGTTCCAGTTTTTAATACACGGTTTAACAGAATAAGGCATTGTTTTGAAGGTAAAGTGGAAACGTACTCATTAGAAAATACCGATGAGGGGGTTATAGACATTAATACATTTTTGAAAAGTTGTAAGACTGATATTATACAACTAATTGGAAAATCGTTTGAAACAAAAGGAAGTGTAAAGTTCAGCATTGAGCTGTTTGCAGAGTTTATAAAATATATAACAGTGCATGAAGAATCAGAAAAAACTGAGATAAGTATAAAATCTTTCAAATGTCCAATGCAGATAGCTCTTCAAAATGATAACTTGGAAGATATACTTGAAAATATGAGTAAGATCATTGAGACTAAAAGTGTAGAGTTTGAGGATATGGATTCTGGATGGACGCTATTTTGTATAAAACATATTGAAGTCAATATTTGCGAATATAAGCCCTTAAGGGGTTCAAGTTACTTAAAACTACCGAGAAGTATTGAATTGAAACAAGCCTGTGTTAATGTGCAAAATAATGATAAATTCTGTTTCAAATGGGCAGTTATATCAGCTCTTTCCCCCATAGATGACCATTCGCATAGAGCTAGTAAATATCGGATTGAAAACATTCAAAACGGAGTGATAAGTTTAATGAATGGAACTCTAGTTAACTTTACAAATTTAGTTTTCCCTTTGAAACTTAAAGATATTTCGATTTTTGAAACTCTAAACCCTGCAATAAGTGTAAATGTGTTCGGAGTAGAAAAAAATGGAACTGGAGAAAACTATAGAGTTGTAGGTCCATATTATAATTCCAACCATAAGAGAGACCTACACATAAGCTTGTTACTTATACAAGAAGGCGAATACAATCACTATGTGTGGATAAAAAATATGTCCAGATTAATAGGAGCTCAAATAAATCATGGTAAACGATCAATTAGAATGTGTAATTCATGCCTGCTGATATTCAACATTGATAAAGGATTTGAGAAGCATGAAACTGAATGCAACAAAATTGTGACAGCCCTACCAAATGAGACAAATAATATACTACAGTTTGAGCATCAATCGAGGTCAATCGAAGTGCCATTTGCCATCTATGCAGATTTTGAATGTATGCTGGTGAATATTGATAGCTGCCAACCTGATCCCTTAAAATCATCGACTACATCGATTAAAAAACATGTCCCGATTGCTGTTTCATACTTAATCAAATGCTCATTTGATCCATCTCTAAATAAATTGTTCAAATACACTGGTAAGTAAATTTGTTTTAAAGGATTTATCTCTTATGCTATATGAAAATTATGAGCGCTGTAATATAATTTTTTTTTTTTTTTTTTACTCTAGGTGAAGACTGTGCACGAGTTTTTGTTACGAACTTGATTGAAGACTCCAAACATATTCATCAGCATCATTTGAGTAAGAAGATCGAAATTAACATGACACCCCAGGATGAAATCAAATTTCAGCAGGCAATAAGATGTCATATTTGTAAGAAGGCAGTATGGGGCGACGTAAAGGTACGAGATCATGATCACTTAACTGGTAAATTCAGAGGAGCAGCGCATTCAAATTGTAACTTAAACTATAAGATACCTAAATTCATTCCAATTTTTTTCCATAATTTGACCGGTTATGATTCTCATTTATTTATAAAAGAGTTGGGTAATATCAAAGGGTTTATCAATATTATTCCTCTCAACAAAGAGAAATAACGGGTGATTTTTTAAGAGGTTTAGAACTTTAAAAAAAAAAACACAAAAAATTCGAAAAAATGAATGAAATATTTATTTGAATCGATAGTTTGAACCTTGCAATTTAATGTTTAAAGATAATTTCATGCAAATGTTGACCGCGGCTGCGTCTCAGGTAGCCCATCCGCTGAGTCCAATTTTGGCATACTCTTTCACACATATCGGCCGGTATCTCACGAATGAATGCATGGATGTTGGCTTCCAGTGCGTCAATCGAAGCGGGCTTGTCCCTATAGACATTAGCCTTGACATACCCCCACAAAAAATAATCTAATGGTGTCAAATCGCACGATCTAGGTGGCCAATTGACCGGCCCGAAACGTGAAATTAACTGTTCACCAAACTCGCCTCGCAATTGCGCCATTGTTTCGCGTGCTGTGTGGCATGTGGCACCGTCTTGTTGAAACCACATATCATGCAAGTCAAGAACTTCCATTTCGGGCAAAAAAAAGTTTGTTATCATCGCTCGGTAGCGTTCACCATTGACAGTAACGCTGCGATTCGCATCATCTTTGAAGAAATATGGCCCAATAATGCCGCCGGCCCATAAACCGCACCAAACAGTGGCTTTTTCGGGATGCATTGGTAGCTGTTGCAATGCTTCTGGCTGATCTTCACTCCAAATGCGGCAATTATGCTTATTTACGTACCCATTCAACCAAAAATGAGCCTCATCGCTGAACACAATTTTTCGATAAAAAAGCGGATCCTCGGCCAGCTTTCCAAGAGCCCATTCACCAAAAATTCGGCGTTGTGGTAGGTCGGCTGGCTTAAGTTCTTGCACCAGCTGTATCTTTAAAGGCTTTACGCCCAAATCCTTCCGCAAAATTTACCACGTAGTGCTGTAACAAAGGCCTAACTGCTGGGAACGGCGCCGAATCGACATTTCGCGGTCTTCTGTCACACTAGCTGATACGGCCGCAATATTTTCTTCACTACGCAGAGTACGTAAACGTGTTGGTGGTTTAATGTCCAACAAAGTAAATTTGGTGCGAAATTTGGTCACAATCTTCCGAATAGACTGCTCAGAAGGTCGAGAATGCCGACCATAAAATGGAAGCAGCGCGCGATGAACATTTCGAACCGAGCACGAATTTTGATAGTAAAATTCAATAATTTGCAAGCGTTGTTCATTTGTAAGACGATCCATGGTTAAATTGCAAACCAAACTGAAGCTGTTTGACAGTGACACAAGGTACTAAACACACGTCAGCTGTCAAAACCAGTGTTGCCAAAACCAAACCAGCTAAAAAATCACCCGTTATATATCCATATCAACAAAACTAATAATAAATAGTGAGCAGAGCGAGTTTCTAGAATTACGGTTCTTAGACTCATTTAGATTTTTACCTTCAAGTATAGATAAGATAGCAAAAACTCTTGATGAAAAAAAAGATTTTAAAATTTTATCAACATTTTTCAAAGATGATGAATCTATTCAACTTATGACTCGTAAGGGTGTTTTATGTTATGATTATTTAGATTCTATAGAAAAATTAAGTGAGACGGAGCTTCCTCCAATAGAATCATTTAGAAATTCTTTGGTTGAAGAGGATTGTAACCAAGATGATTATAATCATGCTGAGAAAGTTTGGTCACATTTTAAATGTAGTAATTTAAGAGAATATCTTGAACACTATTTAATTACAGACATCTTAATTTTATCAGACATTTTTGAAAAATTTAGAATTGATTCTAGAACAATTTATGGTCTAGATCCCTGTCACTATTATACATTGCCAGGTTTTTCGTGGGATGCTATGTTGAAAGAAACAGGTGTTAAGCTTGAACTTTTGACAGACATTAACATGTATAACTTTTTCGCTAAGGGCATAAGAGGAGGTTTAACACAATGTAGCTTGCGACATTGTAAAGCAAATAATAAATATATGGTTGATTATGATTCAAGTAAACCATCTGATTATTTGATGTACTTGGATGCTAATAACCTATACGGTTGGGCCATGTCTGATTACCTCCCACATTCAGACTTTAAATGGGTTGAACCTCCAACTAATTTAGATGAGATTAAAGGCTGGTTAATTTCAAATATAAACATTGGTTATGTTTTAGAAGTGGATCTCGAGTATCCCCTAGAAATACATGATAATCACAATGATCTACCATTCTGTCCTTCAAACATTTCATTGTCTGGTAAATCCGATAAAAAATTAATTGCTGATTTGAATAATAAAGTTAATTATATAATTCATTACAAAACATTAATTCAATGCCTTGATAATGGTTTGGTGCTTAAGAAAATTCATAGAGTGATGCAATTCAAACAATCTCAATGGCTTAAAAAATATATTGATTTAAACAATGACCTAAGAAAAAAAAGCCACCACAAAGTTTGAAAAGGATCAGCGTAAACTTTGCAATAATGCTGTATTCGGAAAAACTATGGAAAATGTAGACAAACGAAAAGATGTGTGGGAAACGGAAATAAAAGTATAGGTACTAGTTATTCCTTTTAGGTTAAACAGAAGCGGTGGTGATGTAAAGCGCCTTGGGTAGTGTTGGGATTAAAAATATTAAAAAAAAAAAAAAAAACCCAACGGACGTTTAAACTGTTATATTTGTTTCCGGTTTAGAGTTTAGCATAAACACAAACCCTCTAAATTCACGCAAGTTCATTTGCTTCATAGACCGATCGTTAGTGGACTGTATATTATGGTTCATTGCGAGTCGCTGGGGAAATGCTGATGGGTGTGGTGAAAAACTTGGTGGTCGCGAGAAGGTATTGTGTACGAAGTGCAGGGGGGAGGCCCCTTCTTGAAGTTCATTTTTCTGTAAGGGCCGAATAGCTGACAAGTTGTCGAACAAAGAGTATAATATGATCGAATTTAGCTAGAGAAATCTATTTTGTTGAGAAACAAAATCTCGTTGGATTTTTCGGAACGCATACATATGCAAAAATACATATGTATTGTAAGATGGAAGTATTTCCGCAGACCTTTTCTTGAAATATTTTAACTTTTTTATTCGGTTTTCATCACACTAATTTTCAAAAAAATCAAAAATGATTTTTAAGATATTTAGTGTGAAAATATAGTTAAAATTATAACCGGTAATAAGAACATCCGGTAAACTTTCAACTTACTTCGAGAAAGTTCTCCGAGACAAAAAATTTTCGAAATTGTCAAGCCTAGCCAACAGGGTATAAAAGGCCCGAAAATTGTCAGCTCGCTCTCTTTTTGGTATACAAAATTTTACTCGGGTAACCAGGCCTCGCTCGGTGAGACAATTAAAAAAAAAAAAGTTAAAATTGTGAAAATTTTCAATTCGCGGGTGAACCAAAATTTATCTTTCGATACCAAACTTTTTATTTTTGTTCTTTTTTTACAAAAAAAAAAACCCTTGATTACGTATAAAATAAGAGAAAACAAACACACAATCTCGATTTTGCCCAATAATCCGTGCGTGATCATTTTTTTTATATAAGCTTGTAAAAAGAAAATATTTACAAGTAAATCTAAAAAAAAAAAAAAGAAAAGTAAAAAAAAAAGAAACAACAAAAAAACGAGAGAAAACTACCTCAAAGACCACCCTTAAAATATTGTCCCCGCCCGCCTAAGTGTTAAAAAAATGTTGCCCTGAGTTATTCTTACATAGAAAAACGAAGAAAAAAAAAATGTTATAAACCCCAGTATCAAAAGAAAAAGAAAAAAAAAGCAAAAACAACAAAAAGAAACGATCAAAACGTAGGAAACGTAAATCCCCCAAACTCCCCATTGTGAAAGAAAAAAAAACATACAAAATAACCTGTTCAGACTGTACCACCAGCCGCATCCCATTATTCAATCGACGAGATTCATCGATTTACCAAATTCATCCAGATCGTTGGATTAGAACGAAAAATAGTCACCACGACACGCCTTGTTAACTTACTCCCGCCCACCATCTCTACTACTTCATTACTCCAAAAGTTTTTAATTGTGTATATATCAATTATTAGTTTTTTTATTTGTTAGCTATTATAAGTTCTCTATACCCAAGCATAAGTGTACTCACCACACATTCGCCTTTTTTTTTGTTTGCAATCAATCATTCAATATAAAATCTACATGTATAAAAAATTAATTTACGTGTATGATAAATTCTTCAACAAAAAAAAAATACATGCTGGATGTGTGAAGTAAGTTTTGAGAGAAAAATATTGTATTTCAATGGTGTAAGTGAGTATGTTGTATTCGATATATTGAGCGTGTTGGTATTGGAGCTGGTATCAGAACCAAATAGTAAGATCAGTTGGATGAAGCGGTGCACCTCCTCATCTGGAACAATTAAAAGTCGGTAAGTCAAGAATTTTTATATTTATCTTCACATTATCCTTTGAGTCAATTATTTTCATTTCAAAATTTAAAAATATTCTATCGTCCAGCTTTAAACATAAGAAAAAATAGTAAAAGAGGAAATCAAAAGAAATAAAACATAATAATAACAAACTCCTAGGAGTATGCACTAATTGCAAGTTTACATTTTGTTTGAGGTAATTGTGTGGTGAATTTATAAAATTTTCCCCTTTATATTTTTTTCCTTAGTATAATAATTTCGAGTTAGTATAATAAAAAAAAAATAAAATAAAAATAAAAGTAAATAAATAATATTATAAAATTTTAGAAATATTCTAGTGAAATCGAATTTAAATCTTAAAATTGAAATTAAAGACGCTAGTGAGTTAGATTTGCACATGAAAAAAAATGTATTCTGTCATAATGATGTTAAGTTTTCGTAACCGCCTAAGGTTATGCAATGTATTTTTTCCGAATTTTCCTTTTAGTATTATAGTTAAGTATGTATAGATTTAGGATTAAGAAACTTAGTTTATTGAATAAAACTGAATTTACATTCAACATTCTTAAAGAAGAATCTTAATTTGTATTTTTTTTTTTTGCTTCGGATGCGATATTCGGAGAGAATTACTCTTTGGTTTTTTTAATGTGGTAAATCAGAATGATTCCAGCCTAAAGATTTCGAGTGGGTATGCCGACAATGTTTAAAGAGAGGATGATGAGACTAAGGTAAGCGAGGATAAAATTATAGGTATCTGAAGTTAATTGAATTAGGGGCTGTCTTTAGAATCGAGGACAAGACAGCCAAGGACGTATCCCTGTATACGTATGTGGGTGGGAAATCCTCCTCAGAGAGCAAACTCCATCCAGCGCTCTCCTCAATCGAAGATTTGTTAAGAGATTGAAATAGGATCCTTCTACAAAAATCAGATCGAAAAGGGGCTCATATTTTTTTTATGAACCCAAATTCCAAAAGGAAAGTAGAATTTCTTCCGGCATGAATAAACGTAACAATCGTTCAGCTTTACTTAGGCAAGAACCCCACCCATCCGACGAGCTAGGACGTGCAATGCTAGCATACCATGCCTAAAGTAAAACTGAACACCCTTCCTTCTCTGCTGCCCGGATCGGCCTACTGATCCTATAAGCAGTGGGTCGTAACGGTGGTATAGCGAAGGAAGGTTTGGTCTCTTGGAAGTTTGAAAGGCGTTGTGATTTGTTTTATTTTTTTTTCAACTAGCTCATCATTAGCGAGAGCCTAGAAATCAGCATACCAGAGACTAATGCCGACAACACCACGGTTCGTTATAGATGTTCGAACTGTCGATTCAGTAGAAACCAAAGGTAGCCATCTCGGTAGTCGCGCTCTTATAGCTAAACCTAATTTTCATAGCATATTAGAATTTTCGGAAACCATGGCTGCTATTCAGTTAAAACGAATTCACAGTGTATATAATAAGCCTATATACTTAGGTTTTGTGTTTTGGAGATTTCAAAGTATACTTTCATTATGCATACATGAAACCTAAATTTACTGACAACCTACATCTGGCCTACATGGATACCGATTCATTTATTTCTAAAATAAGAACGGATGATTTTTACAATGATATAAGAAATGATATAATAGATAAATTTGATACTTCAGACTATCCACCCCAAAACCGCTACGGTATTGCTCAGCTTAATATGAAAAAGTTAGGATTTATTAAGGATGAAAATAATGGTAGAATAATGAAGGAATTTATAGGATTAAGAGCAAAAATGTATAGTATATACATAGAAGATGCAGCACTAATAAAAAAGGCTAAGGGTGTTAAATCAGCAGCTGTAAAAACATGTCTTTACAAAATTACAGAGACTGTTTGCTACACAAACAAAGCTTCTATAGTAAAATGTTGAACTTTAGATCTAAACATCATACTATATACACCGAATGTATAAACAAATTAAGTTTAAGTTTTTCTGATGACAAAAGATTTATATGTACTAATAATATAAATACACTAGCTTGGGGTCATTATCGAATAGAACTTGAAAATGAAATATAAAATATTAAATATTAAAATTCAATTAAAAAATAAAAAAATATTAAAAAAATTAACATGTCTTTTTACTTAACGATTCTTTTCTCTCTTCACTCATATGGACCACCTTTTCTGAAAAACTTAACTCTTAAACATCATGTTCTGTTCATGATTTTGTTCAGTTTCCTATGGTGATTTTTGCGTTCCAAACGGGAATTTTACGTTTTAACGCGAATTTTACTTTTACGTTTTTTGCGTTTTAACGTGAACGTGAATTTTACGTTTTTTACGATCTAACGTGAACGTGAATTTTACGTTTTTACGTTCTTACGTAAACGTGAATTTTACGTTTTTGAGTTTTAACGTGAACGTGAATTTTACGTTCTAACGTGAACGTGAATTTTACGTTTTTACATTCTAACGTGAACGTGAATTTTACGTTTTTACGTTCTAACGTGAACGTGAATTTTACGTTTTTACGTTCTAACGTGAACGTGAATTTTACGTTTTTACATTCTAACGTGAACGTGAATTTTACGTTTCTACGTTCTAACGTTTGCTAAGCATGGTCTAGAACCCAAAATAATACCGGTATTTAGCATAGCATAGATCAGAACCCAAATTGGTACCAGTGGTTACGGGGATGCCGGTGTTCTCGTACCCTCTAGTTACTACTACTTTAATGAAAAAAATAATGAAAATATTATAAACAACCTCAATGATCAAGTTAGAATAAATGATCAATTTAACTTAGCCATGAAAAAAGTAACAGATCACATTAATAAACAACAAAACCAAATAAATGACCAATTGTCAAATCTTCTCGGAATATCACCTAAAGATATAACTATAGATTATATGCAACACATTTTTCAAATTCAATATGATATCCAACTATTAAGAGAACACGTCCGTAAAGTAAAGGATAATTTAATGCTATCTAGGAGTATTAGGAAGAGATATTTTGACCGCCAAAGAAATAAAGGCATATAATATAACTTTAAGAGATTTAATGTTCATCAGAAGTTCAGTAATTTTACATAATAATAAAATAATTTTTGTAATAATGTTACCTAATTATTGTAATCAAATGTACCATAGAATTGTTATCGAACCAATACCAAACAAAAATAAACTAGAATTAGACATTAATTATAGAGAATTAATATTAAGTAACTTTACATGGCACAAATATATAGAGGAACCAATTATTATGAAAAAACATTTAATACAAATAAAAGAGGAATGTATCGAAAAAATTCTAAAAGAAAATCCATTATGTTATTTCAACTAATAATATTGTTGTCACGAAAAATGTTCCTAAAACAAGATTATTTCATAATTGTAACATATATGAAGTAATACTTCATGGAAATACAGTAGTAAATTTTGAAAATTGTAAAATTGATATTAATAATAATGTTTACAAAAACATAATTATAAATGAAAATTTTATCCTACCAATTTTTAAAGATGTTAAAATTAGAAATATATCAGTAGACATAAGTTTACCGGAACTCCATTTTAAAAATATCGAAAATAGGAAAATTCTAGAAGAAATTAAAAACAACAATTCAATAACCAATAGCATAACATTCAGCACAATTGTAATAATAATCATCGCATTAATAATAATGCTTACTTACTTCTTTCTGAAATTGAAACCAAGAACCCATATTATAACCGAAGAAATAATGATGAATAGAATAAATAAAAACATACAAAAACTCTCAGAAGAAATTCAAGATGCGGGACGCATCATCTAAGAAAGAGGGGAGTTATCATCATGCACCACAATGCAATATCCCACCCAAAAGTGAAAATACTCAAAAATAATTAATTCAATATCTTTATTGGAAATATATCGAATAACATCATCCATCCATAAGCACCCAACCATATATATGACACAGCATCCATCCACCCATGGACCCATCCTATGAGTCAGCATTTCCTATGTTGACGATCGAAGAATAGTTTTGGTTGTCAGTTTTAAGCTTGTACCCAAATAAATCGGAACAGATTGGTTCCGGGCAATTTAATAAATCTTTTTTAACAAAGTAAAGGTTTATAAATTGTTTTAATTCGCACATAATTTTTTTCTTTTTTCATATATTTTTGTGTATCTTTCTAAATTAAAGAGTAGAACAGACAAATTTAAAGAAAGCTGCGCAGTAGAATGACCAAGTGATTTGGTTCAAGCTATACCTACGTAAAACCTACTTATGTAAGTCATTGATCAATCTAATCTCCCTACCTACTAACCTATATGTACCTGGCAAGTCTACGGCCCACATATCAACCAATCGAGAAGTTTCGAATCTATAAAAAATCAAAACACAACAACAATGAATTGTGGTTCCTCATTTCAGCCAAAACATCCCTCATATACTCATCAAACGAGGAGCTTCCAAAACTTGTCTCTTTCGTTTTTTCATTTTTTGTCTTAATTACAAAAACTTAACACCCAATTAGCGATAGGCATAAAACCTTGAAAAAATGTTCATGTAAAAAATAAAAAAAAAAAATACACTTCTTTCTTTACTTCCTTCTCATAGCATACATAATGTTTATGATCAATCTATCTATCCCACACAAGTTTTCCAAAAAAAATTCCCACCGCAATAAATTTACTCGCAAAAATCGCTCTCAAATTCACGCACCATTTTTAAAACTGGACGAAGTGAAGACACAAACCTTGCGTTGAACTTTTATTGTCGATGAGTTTTTCTTTCCGGCTTTGTAAATATATATAAATCATAGTACTATCATGGACGATTTTTTTAGGATTACATACTGCCAGCGGGGGCGCCCCATTCTACCGCAAATATTGTGGTGGAGACATGTGGAGACATGTGTGGAGACAACAATTAAAGAATCAAAGATAAGTAGTTAGAGCAAGAGGTTTAATTATTTCCATTTTGGTAAGAAATAAAAGGAGTAACTGAGATAAGCAAACCATTTGATTTTGAAATGACACAAACAAAAAAAAGGTGGAGGAAATGAGAAAATTTTTCTCGTATCCTCTTTGAATTTAACATTAATTTTTTGTTTTTATTTTTGAAATATATTTCGTATGTAGCCAAAGAAAAATTTAACAAGGGGATAAAAGAGACACCTGAGTGAGCTGCTTGCGTCGTCGCCTCGTCGGTGTCGTAGGTAGTAACAACCAGCAGAAAAACCTTTCTGCACAGATTTTGTTGTAGACGATGTGAATGAGAAACGTAGGTATGACTATAGGTATGTATATTTTCTCATAATAATTATTATTGAGGGTAGTTTTTGTTTTGTGGCTGATTTAAACTTTTCGAGGAAATTTTTTTATACCCAGTTACTTAGATACCTATAAATTTTCTTGTACATATGATTTCGATGGCAGGATACCGATAACTTTTAGTGGGTATTTTAATAATTTTGAATTGTAATCTGTATTTTGCGAGGGTATGTATGTATAGGTAGGTATTTATTTTGGTAGTGGACTAGTTTCTATTTCAATTAGGTATAAATAATTTTTGTATTGTTAGCTGTTTCGAGGATGTTTTTTAGTAGGTATTTAAATAAAGTATGTAGGTTAGGTATTCTTATGCAAAATTCAGAGCTAGGCTTAGGTAAAGATATATTTTATGTATAGTTATTGTATTCAGTCGATCTCGATCTGTGGAAGTGTGCGCACAGTGTTATTTACTTAAAATCGGAGTGACTTTTCAAAGTTTTAATTTTATCCAGCTATTTTCATTAGTGCAATAGCACAGAGGTAGAGGTGGCCGACCGATAACCGGAGCATCACGAATTCGAGTCCCAGTCGGGCAAAAAATATTTAGCTGCTTTTTTCCACAATCGAGAAGTCGAAAACTTCATTGAGTGGGAAAAGCAGCAAATGTCATCCAACAACACAGCGGGGACATCGAAAGGTGTCCCAGCAACAACAATAAAGCCAGCAATGGCACCACCAGCCAAAGCTACGGTCAGTGCCGTAGCAACAACAACAACCCAACAAGCGATGGCACCACCAGCCATACCATCAACCAGTGCAACAACGGCACACCCACCAACGGCAACAACAGCCGATACTAAAAATAAGAGGAGAAAGAGGATTAGCTGTGCATCGATCTTGGTTAAGCGCCGCTCCACCACCACCTCAGCCCGTCTCCTTCAGCCGGGGTGAAGGAGACGGCGCGCACTGCCAAAACAACAGCGGCAGCAAAAATACACCAACAACTGGATACCTCGCCATCCGATGACGACATAGAATACATGTCCGAAGGTGGCGAGGGACTATATACAACGGGTGACTCCAACAGCAACTTGCTTGTGGATGTAACCACACCAGAGGCGTCCTCCGAAGAGGAAAATGAGGTGCAAGAAGCACTAGACGAAAAAGCCATCAGTCAGAAAATAGGTGCCATTCGGGGGGAGATGGAACGACTGAATTCCATTGTGACCCCGCTTATAGAAGCTCTGAAAAGAAAGCAAGAAGCTCGAAGAGAAAAAGAGAGGCAGGAGCTTAAAAAAGCAACACAGGTGCCACAAAAAGCAGCGCCAATAGTTATGCAAACAAAAACAGCGCAGACAGAGCAAAGGCAAGCTCAGCAACAACAACAGCAACTGCCACAGCAGATCCGACAAGAGCAGCAACAACAGCATCTGCCAACTGAACAGCAGCAACCGAAGGTGCAACGCACGAAAACACAACAACAGCAGCAGCAACAAAAACCACAGGAGCAGAGCCAGGAGCAGCAGCAGGGAGTACACCAGCAGCAGCCACAGCCGCCCCAAAATAAAAATAAAAAAGAGAAGGTGCCACCAATTAATGCATACAAAATGGAACTTCAGGAAACCATAGACCTATGTAAGTCGGCCATATGCCAAAACTTTTTTATTAAAAGATTAAGTAAAGATCGGCATGCTATCCACTGCTCCACAGTGGCACAGCACAAAATCATTAAAGAATTATTAAAGAAATCCACGACTGAGTTCTTCAATTTTACCCCCAAAGTGGATAAATATCAAACGGTCCTCTTAAAGGGCATAGATTCCTGCACGGAACCACAGGTGCTCTTAGATGAGCTTCGTCAAAAAGCGAGTGACGATCTCGACTTTATCGGGGTCAAGCCGTTCGCTACAGTCAGAGTCAGACGGGAGAAGCGGTCTTTGCCGTTCTTCCTAGTTCAGCTATCGCCCAGCAGCAAACTAGATAGGTTGAGGAGTATCTCCGTCCTCAACTACCAGGTTGTTACTTGGGATAAATTAAAGAGACGCGGCGACATGCTTCAATGCATGCGCTGCCAAAGGTTTGGCCACGCTGCAGCAAACTGCGAAATGCAGTCACGCTGCGTTAAGTGTGGTGAGGACCACATTAAGGGGGAGTGTAAACTCGGTGAAGAACGGGTCGAAGACAGGGCCCAGCTTAAATGTGCACTTTGCGGAAAGGAGGGGCACCCTGCTAATTATCGGGGTTGCTCAGCTTTTCAGCAAATAAGAATTAACAAAGCGGCTAAGCAGACAGCGGTAGAGATACGCCCATCAACGCGTGCTCCTACAGCAACGCCCGTTATTCCCCAAATTTCCTACGCCCAAATGGCGGCAGGGAGGGGAAAAACGGTACAGCCTGCAGCTAAGGCAGCCCAACCGGCCCTAGTGCCAAAGGCGCCGGACGCTCAGGCCGAAATAAGAAGCATGTTGCTGGCAATTCAAGGCCAGTTGACAGGACTTCATAACCAGATAAAGGAGCAGGCGACTAGGGTAGACTATCTCTACTCTGTTTTGCCTAGCCTAACGCAAATTAGAGGTTAAAGGCGCGCTGTCGGAGAGGCCTCTTAGGATCCTTGCTGTGAATGTAAATTCACTGATTAGGACCGAACGTAGAGCTAATCTTTTCCAATTGTTGAAAGACCAAAGTCCAGATGTGTTTATGGCCAGCGAAACTAAGCTGAACCAGAAACATAAATTGAATAACAACAATTACAATATCGTTAGAAGAGACCGACCCAACTCCACTCAAGGGGGGGGCGTCGCAATCTTCTTACGAAAAGGCATAAATCATAAAGTTATATATAATAGTGACCTGCGCAGATTTCGGCTGTTGGAGGCGTGCATCATATGCATTCCTCTCCAACAGGAGAAGCGAATGTATGTGATCGCGGCTTATGCACCGGCATCACCTCAGCCAACTGATTTTACGACAGAGCTTGAAAAACTTTTCAAATGTCTACACTTGAGCTTGGAAGAAAATTACTTCCTCATGGCCGGTGATTTGAATGCCAAACACCAAGATTGGGGAAGTCAAATTCAAAATCAAAGAGGTATTCATCTTTTCAATTGGATGAGTCGATACAACACTGAGTATGGTGTCGACCTGCTGGCTACGGATCGGCCATCGTTTCCAAGAAGCGGTGCCTACCTGGATCTATTGCTAATAGACGCAAGACTGACAATTACTGACACTGTGGGTCAAAGACCAATAAACTGCTTACGAACGATCGAGTACGACAGTGATCACTGCGGACTCGCCGCCGCAATACAGCTTCCGAACGAGCTCGTGGAGTTGGATGAGTATGTACCTGTGCATACTTACAATTACAGTAAGGTGCGCTGGCCACGCTTTACCAACGCCTTATCGAGCGAAATCAGTTCGAACAACATATCCCCACCAAATGACAGGAATTTGACAAATAACGAAATAGACCAATACTTAGAACAAATGGACGAGACGATCAAACGAACAATTAACAGAACAATACCGAAATACAAACAACGGGACACTACCGACATGTACCGAAACGCGACCATTGTCGCATTACACAGACAAAAAAGTGGACTGCTGACAAGACTCAAACTCTTGTACCGACGGCTTACTGACCCTCACGATCTGGAGATTGGGACACTGAAGTCGTCGATCAAAAACATCAACCAACTAATTAAAGAGAACTATCGGTTGTCAATTAATTTGTATTGGGACAACAAAATTCGGGCCGTTAATGCTAGAGACCCCAGCATGTTTCCGCAAATTAACAAGATATTTAGAAGGAATGATCAGAACGATCTTCCGTGTCTCAAGCTTCAAAGAACGACAGACAACAGAGACGTACTTCTGACAGCAGGAATTAATCCAGACGACGACGTCTTGGACGATGACCTCTTTATCGTCGAAGATCCGCAGGAGAAAGTGGAGGCTGTCGGGGCTGCTTTCCAGCAAGTGTACAAGGTGAATGCTTGCATCCGCCCGAATCACGACCTGGAAAACAGAGCCTTGCTCCATCACTTCTACCTTCGGAATGACATCACGCAATGGCGATCAGAGAACCTTGGTTTCACCGGGTTCAATGAAGATCATTTGGCAAACGCCATAATCGCCGAGCGAAATGGGCCCAGTTCCCTGTTAATTACGAAGGTGGAGCTACAGCTCATCTTCGATTCATTAAAGAAGAAGAAGTCAGCAGGAGTCGATGGCATATCCAACGTTGTACTTCGACATTTACCTCAAGAAGCAGTGGACATTTATACCACTCTGTTTAACAACGCTCTGAATAATGCATATTATCCAGTGCGTTGGAAGACAGCTGTAGTGCATCCTCTCCCGAAAAAGGGAAAGGACAACTCCAATCCGGCGAATCTCCGGTCGATAAGTCTTCTTCCGAGTATCAGCAAGGTATTCGAAAAAGTTATCAATAGAGCTCTGTCTAAGTGGGCAGAGGACAATAATATCATACCGGACAATCAGTTCGGTTTTAAGGCGGGACATGACACCATTCATGCCGCGTCGAAACTCGTTTCTGATGTCCAATGACACAAATCTAAGAGGCAGTGTACGGGTGCCTGTCTGGTTGATTTGGAGAAGGCCTTCGACACCGTTTAGTTATAGGGTCTTTATCTAAAGCTGACCAGACTTGGCATTAGTAAACCACTATTATATATGCTTTATGATATGCTCAATGGCAGAAAGTTTGTTGTCAAAAGTGGCAATGTAACTTCTGCCACAACCTTTAATATTAAAAATGGTCTTCAGCAGGGAGCGGTCAACTCGCCGATTCTTTTCCAATTGTTGAAAGACCAAAGTCCAGATGTGTTTATGGCCAGCGAAACTAAGCTGAACCAGAAACATAAATTGAATAACAACAATTACAATATCGTTAGAAGAGACCGACCCAACTCCACTCAAGGGGGGGGCGTCGCAATCTTCTTACGAAAAGGCATAAATCATAAAGTTATATATAATAGTGACCTGCGCAGATTTCGGCTGTTGGAGGCGTGCATCATATGCATTCCTCTCCAACAGGGGAAGCGAATGTATGTGATCGCGGCTTATGCACCGGCATCACCTCAGCCAACTGATTTTACGACAGAGCTTGAAAAACTTTTCAAATGTCTACACTTGAGCTTGGAAGAAAATTACTTCCTCATGGCCGGTGATTTGAATGCCAAACACCAAGATTGGGGAAGTCAAATTCAAAATCAAAGAGGTATTCATCTTTTCAATTGGATGAGTCGATACAACACTGAGTATGGTGTCGACCTGCTGGCTACGGATCGGCCATCGTTTCCAAGAAGCGGTGCCTACCTGGATCTATTGCTAATAGACGCAAGACTGACAATTACTGACACTGTGGGTCAAAGACCAATAAACTGCTTACGAACGATCGAGTACGACAGTGATCACTGCGGACTCGCCGCCGCAATACAGCTTCCGAACGAGCTCGTGGAGTTGGATGAGTATGTACCTGTGCATACTTACAATTACAGTAAGGTGCGCTGGCCACGCTTTACCAACGCCTTATCGAGCGAAATCAGTTCGAACAACATATCCCCACCAAATGACAGGAATTTGACAAATAACGAAATAGACCAATACTTAGAACAAATGGACGAGACGATCAAACGAACAATTAACAGAACAATACCGAAATACAAACAACGGGACACTACCGACATGTACCGAAACGCGACCATTGTCGCATTACACAGACAAAAAAGTGGACTGCTGACAAGACTCAAACTCTTGTACCGACGGCTTACTGACCCTCACGATCTGGAGATTGGGACACTGAAGTCGTCGATCAAAAACATCAACCAACTAATTAAAGAGAACTATCGGTTGTCAATTAATTTGTATTGGGACAACAAAATTCGGGCCGTTAATGCTAGAGACCCCAGCATGTTTCCGCAAATTAACAAGATATTTAGAAGGAATGATCAGAACGATCTTCCGTGTCTCAAGCTTCAAAGAACGACAGACAACAGAGACGTACTTCTGACAGCAGGAATTAATCCAGACGACGACGTCTTGGACGATGACCTCTTTATCGTCGAAGATCCGCAGGAGAAAGTGGAGGCTGTCGGGGCTGCTTTCCAGCAAGTGTACAAGGTGAATGCTTGCATCCGCCCGAATCACGACCTGGAAAACAGAGCCTTGCTCCATCACTTCTACCTTCGGAATGACATCACGCAATGGCGATCAGAGAACCTTGGTTTCACCGGGTTCAATGAAGATCATTTGGCAAACGCCATAATCGCCGAGCGAAATGGGCCCAGTTCCCTGTTAATTACGAAGGTGGAGCTACAGCTCATCTTCGATTCATTAAAGAAGAAGAAGTCAGCAGGAGTCGATGGCATATCCAACGTTGTACTTCGACATTTACCTCAAGAAGCAGTGGACATTTATACCACTCTGTTTAACAACGCTCTGAATAATGCATATTATCCAGTGCGTTGGAAGACAGCTGTAGTGCATCCTCTCCCGAAAAAGGGAAAGGACAACTCCAATCCGGCGAATCTCCGGTCGATAAGTCTTCTTCCGAGTATCAGCAAGGTATTCGAAAAAGTTATCAATAGAGCTCTGTCTAAGTGGGCAGAGGACAATAATATCATACCGGACAATCAGTTCGGTTTTAAGGCGGGACATGACACCATTCATGCCGCGTCGAAACTCGTTTCTGATGTCCAATGGAACAAATCTAAGAGGCAGTGTACGGGTGCCTGTCTGGTTGATTTGGAGAAGGCCTTCGACACCGTTTGGTTAGAGGGTCTTTATCTAAAGCTGACCAGACTTGGCATTAGTAAACCACTATTATATATGCTTTATGATATGCTCAATGGCAGAAAGTTTGTTGTCAAAAGTGGCAATGTAACTTCTGCCACAACCTTTAATATTAAAAATGGTCTTCAGCAGGGAGCGGTCAACTCGCCGATTCTATTCAGCATTTACACCAGCGATCTGATAAGTAGTCTAACTCAGGCAATTGCGTATGCCGACGATCTAATTGCGTACAGAACAGCTGCAAAAATCGAGGACATCAGGATTCTCTTGCAGAGTGACTTCGATGAGATTCAACGATACTGTGATGACTGGAAGTTGAAAATCAACTTTCAGAAATCAGAAACTATCTTGTTTAGGACTCCGTTGCGTGGAGCCACAAGGGATACGAGAAGGAACTGGCGCAAGCTGGTGATCGTAGGGCCAAATGGACATCCACTCGCGAGTAAAAGTGTAGTAAAGTACCTTGGCATCTGGATGGATCAGTATTTGTATTTTGACAGACATATAAATGCTGCTCTGGCCAGGGCTAGGGGAGCCTTTGCCCTGACGAAACGGTTGTTTTATAGCAGCCGGCTTGACAGTAGGGTGAAGGTGATTTGCTACATGGCCCTTATCCGGCCGATGATTGCCTATGGGTGCCCGGTTTGGTTCAACGTTGCCCCATCTCAAATGGAAAAGATTCGAGTGTCTTCGACGCTGCCTTGGATTGCACAGAACACCAGAGTCGGAGTACAAACATTACTATTCCAACCTGGTTCTATACAACGGGGCCAACATAAACAGGATAGATAATTTCTTGCTGAAGCTTATTCGAGGTCACATTGCAAGAGCGATGTCCTCGTCTAACAGCTTAATTTTCGGGGCTTATTACCCTAACAACGAATACTACGAGAGTGTGCGTCTAAGCGGCTTTATTCCGCCCGATGCATTCCTCCACCTAGACAGTCGAGGGCAGATCCAGGATAGAGCGGCGGTTCCGCTAGTCTACCACGTCGGCCGTAGAACTGTAGATCGGCGGCTCCTTTACAGTCGAGACGTCCTCGCACAAGACGGAGCTGAGCACCTTCGGTTCAGTAGGACTGTGTCCGAACGGGACCGAAGAGATAGGGTAAAGCAGGAGAACCAGTTCTGGTGGTTGAAAAACGAAGATGAAGTTCCTACAGACATTTAATAGTTGACCTTGCTATTTTCTTTTGTATGGCCGACTTGCATAGGCTTAGGTAGTTAGTTTTAAGTAGGGACAGTCAGGGTGGCACCAAAAAAAAAAAAAAACACAAAAAAAAATTATAAAATCAACAAAAATACAAAAAAAAAATGTATATAAACCGGAAATGCCTGCTGTGGCTGTTCTAGTTTGTAAGTAGCTTATAAGTAGGTTGTAATTAGTTTATAATTAGTTGTAAATAGTTTTAAGTAGCTTTAATTAGTTAAATTAGTTTTAGTTAGTTTTAATTAGCTTTAATTTAGTTTATGTAGTTTGTAAGTTTTATATAAAACCAAAAAAATAAAGACATAGATACCGAGTTTTTTGTAAATTCTTCTCGGTAAAAAATAAAACCGACCTGGATTTAGTATTAAGATAGTTCTTAGGCCGAAAGGCATTAGCATTAAGTTATTATAGTTTAACTTAGAGCGCCCGACTGGGGCCAGTAAGTTAGTTTTAAGATATCGATAAGTAGGCTAGTTTTTATGAATTTTTGTCTAGCTTTAAGATAGTTTTAAGAAAATGGAAAATAAAAATGAATTTCAAAAAAAAATAGTTATTGTATTACTGTGTAATTTAATACGTATTTTAATTTGCAATCTAAAGTAATTTGTTTGTTCATTCGATATAAAAGTAGGTAGGTAGGTAAGGTATAGTAATGATGTAGCACAAATGCAAGAAAATATAAAATAGGTAGGTATATAGGTAAGTTGGAAAGTATATTTGCGACTATAAGAGAGTGCTCAATTAGCTTACTTTTCTTAAGTTGTTTTTATAAAATTCAACTTCCATTAAAATCAAAGGACACTTTTTTTAAAGAAAATATTTTACTATGAACAAAATGCAGCAACAAATTGCAAAAAAAAAATAAATAAAAACTTAAACAATTTGAAAAATGATACAAAAAAATGTCATATCATTGATGGATAGTTTCAAAATTTGTTTCAAAAATGCTAAATAAATATTTCGAAATATCAATAGGTGTGTTCTTATACCAAAAAGGGGCTGTTGATTAATTTGTAATTTAATATTAATTTTTTATAAATAAATGCTCAAATTGGAATACTTACTTAATTTTATTTTAAATCTTACAAACATTTTATATACATGTGTAGGTATACATATTTCACAGTCATATTTATACTAGGGTACCTGGTGGTCATATGCCTTTTTTTTAGTTTTATATAGATGAGATAGGCCTAAATCAGCTCTAAATGAAGAAAAGAAAACTGCCCATATTTTTATATTTTTTTTTTATCCCCCATAGTAGGTATGCTTTATGTGTTTCGCATTGAATGTAGAAAGAAAAAATCCTGTAGGAGGGGGTATATCTCCTCCGCTTGGACAGTAAGCGCAATTTTATAAGAAAACAAAAATATTGAAAAACAACGGCAACATTTACAGTTGATTTTTGAAAAGCCAGAAATGAAATAATAATTTTCTCAAAAACCAGAAAACATAAAACCATAGGTTCTAACAATCTAATAAAAATTAGTAAGTTATTAAGAACAATTGAATTTTCTCATTACCTATCTCTGACAAATGGATTTATAAAAAATTTTGTATACAAAAACTACAAAAAGTTCAAATAATGATATATTTATCAAAACTTTCAATTTTTTTTTAATGAAAAGCTTTTAAAAAGTCCACTATTTTTTTACTACAGTAAATTAAAACAAATTCACTATAAATGTTTTAATTACCAATTAGAAAAGTAAATTATTCATACCCATTGCAAATGCTTTTTGCAGATAATTAAAGGTTCTAAATTATGTGTGACAAATGTAATGGGTAATTAAATTACGTAAAACGCACAGTAATGGGTAGTTTGTAATCGGAGAATTTTATATTACACAACGCTGGTTATAAAATAAAGCCTGTGATATGAAATGCATAGAAAATTAGGCTGTTCGAATATAGGAAACCCCAAAAACGACATACATCATATCTTCGAACACCAGGACCACCTTTTTAAAAACACCTGTTCGAAAACAGGATCACTTTAAAAGAGGCAGGTGCCTATGTTCAAACATTTGTTTGGGTATAGCAAACTCAATAAAAATTAGTTTCCAAGTTACTTTTATCTTTTTATTGGAATTTTTGTTGCAATATTATAAACTGATATAGGTACTAATATGATGAACTTACAAAACATTATTTGCAAGTTAATCAATCAATAGTTAAAAAAAAAACAATTTTTCCCGAGACGTTCATTGAAGTTTTTTGTTATAAATCGCATCAATTTAAAACCTTCTTTCTGTGCATTTCTGCGCATTTTAGTCCAAAGCTCTGTCAAAATTCATTTGACACGAGTTTGGACAAAAAATCACAGAAATTAAAAGTAAAAGAACAAACGTAATAATTTTTTTGGACACGCACAGTGGCTGTATGTGTTAGAAAAGTTATGAAATTTGAGAGAAAATGTGTCAATGTATGAAAAAAAATTCCATACACCCCAATAAAAACTAGTTTTTGGACTGAAATCTAAATTTACCAGAGGACTTTGAACTTGTCTTGGAATAAATAAAAAATGTTTAAGGGAAATAAAGAGAAAATATTAGGTAATGGCTTTAAAAAAAACTTTTACATGAAAGTGTAAGTAGGCATTAACTTTGTTGTATCAAATTTAAGCCAATTTCCTACATAAATGTAGGTATGCATATCTCAATGCATTGGCAATCCCACTTACGTACAGACATTGAAGAAATAAAAACATTTCACGAAATTCTTTCTGCTACTACCTACCTATTTTTTTTTTTTTTTTTAAATTAAGAAGTAGGTACCTCCCTACTCTAGAATTTAGCAAAACAAACTTTAATTAAAATACCTACCTATCTAGTAAAAGAAATATTCATGTACCTAGGTATCTATACAAAAACCCACCAACAAAAATATCTTAATAGGTACCTTTCCAAAAGAAAATAGGTTTCTTTACCTAAGCCTAACTCTGAATTTTGCGTAAGAATACCTAACCTACATATTTTATTTAAATACCTTCTAAAAAACATATCCTTGAAACAACTAATAATACAAAAATTATTTATACCTAATTGAAATAGAAACTAGTCCACTAACAAAATAAATACCTACCTATACCTACCTACATACCCTCGCAAAAATTTATACCTAAATAACTATGAAAAGAATTCCTCGAAAATTTTAAATCAGCCACAAAACAAAACCTACCCTCAATAATAATTATGAGAAAACATACATACCTATAGTCATACCTACGTTTCTCATTCACATCGTCTACAACAAAATCTGTGCAGAGAGGTTTTTCTGCTGGTTGTTACTACCTACGACACCGTCGCGACGAGGCGACGACGCAAGCAGCTCACTCAGATGTCTCTTTTATCCCCTTGTTCAATTTTTCTTTGCTACTCTGGCTACATACGAAATATATTTCAAAAATAAAAACAAACAATTAATGTTGAATTCAAAAGAGATACGAGAAACATTTTCTCATTTCCTTCACCTGTTTCTAGTTTGTGTCATTTCACAATCAGCTGGTTTGCTTAGCTCACTTACTCCTTTAATATCTTACCAGAATGGAAGTAATTAAACCTCTTGCTCTTACTACTTATCATTGATTCTTTAATTTTTGTCTCCACACATGTCTCCAACACAATATTTGCGGTAGAATGTGGCGCCCCCGCCGGCAGTATGTAATCCTAAAAAAAATCGTCCATGATAGTACTATGATTTATATATACAAAGTCTGTATTTTGCGAGGGTAGGAATGTATAGGTAGGTATTTATTTTGGTAGTGGACTAGTTTCTATTTCAATTAGGTATAAATAATTTTTGTATTGTTAGCTGTTTCGAGGATGTTTTTTAGTAGGTATTTAAATAAAGTATGTAGGTTAGGTATTCTTATGCAAAATTCAGAGCTAGGCTTAGGTAAAGATAGATTTTCTTTTGAAAAGGTATTAAGATATTTTTGTTGAATATGGGGGTGGGTTTTTGTATAGGTACCTAGGTACATAAATATTTCTTTTACTAGGTAGGTAGGTATTTTAATTATAGTTCGTTTTGCTAAATTCTTTGGTAGGGAGGTAGGTACATAATTATTAATTTAAAAAAAAATAGGCAGTAGGGGAAAGAATTTCGTGAAATGTTTTTATTCCTTCAATGTCTGTACGTAAGTGAGAGTGCCAATGCATTGAGATTTGTATACCTACATTTATGTAGTAAATTGGCTTAAGTTTGATACAACAAAGTTAATACCTACTTACACTTTCATGCGAAAGTTTTTTTTTTAAAGCCAATACCTAATATTTTCTCTGTATTTCTTTCAAACATTTTTTATTTATTCCAAGACAAGTTCAAAGTCCTCTGGTAAATTCAGATTTCAGTCCAAAAACTAATTTTTATTAGGGTGTATGGATTTTCTTTTTTTTTTCAAACATATTTTGACACATTTTCTCTCAAATTTCATAACTTTTCTCATACATACAGCCACTGTGTGTGTCCAAAAAAATTATTATATTTGTTCCTTTACTTTAAATTTCAGTGCAGGCTTAAGTCAAATGAATTTTGACAGAACTTTGGACTAAAATGCGCAGAAATGCACAGAAAGAAGGTTTTAAATTGATGCTATAAATCGCAAGAAACTTCAATGAACGTCTCGGGAAAAATTGTTTTTTTTTTTTTACTATTGGTTGATTAACTTGCAAATAATGTCTTGTAAGTTTATCATATTAGTATATCAGTTTATAATATTGCACCAAAAATTCAAATAAAAAGATAAAAGTAACTTGGAAACTAATTTTTATCGAGTTTGCTATACCCAAACAAATATTTGAACATAGGCAACTGCCTCTTTGAAAGTGATCCTGTTTTCGAACAATAGTTTTCAAAAAAGTGGCCCTGGTGTTCGAAGATATGATGTATGGCGTTTTTGGAGTTTCCTATATTCGAACACCCTAATTTTTTATTCATTTCATATCACAGGTTTTATTTTATAACCAGCGTTGTGTAATATAAAATTCTCCGATTACAAACTACGCATTTCTGTGCGTTTTACGTAATTTAATTACCCATTACATTTGTCACACATAATTTAATTATCTGCGAAAAGCATTTGCAATGGGTATGAATGATTTACTTTTCTAATTGGTAATTAAAACATTTATAGTGAATTTGTTTTAAATTACTGTAGTAAGAAAATAGTGGATTTTTTAAAAGCTTTTCATTAAAAAAAAAAAATTTGAAAGCTTTGATAAATATATTATTATTTAACTTTTTGTTGTTTTGTATACAAAATTTTTTATAAATCCATTTGTCAGAGATAGGTAATGAGAAAATTCAATTGTTCTTAATAACTTACTAATTTTTATTAGATTGTTAGAACCTATGGTTTTATGTTTTCTGGTTTTTGAGAAAATTATTATTTTTTTTCAAAATATTTATTTTGAAAAAAGCCATTTCTGGCTTTTCAAAAATCAACTGTAAGTGCTGCCGTTGTTTTTCAATATTTTTGTTTTTTTTTTATAAAATTGCGCTTACTGTCCAAGTGGAGGAGATATACCCCCTCCTACAGGATTTTTTCTTTCTACATTCAACGCGAATCACATAAAGCATACCTACTATGGGGGATAAAAAAAAAAATATAAAAATATGGGCAGTTTTCTTTTCTTCATTTAGAGCTGATTTAGGCCTATATAAAACTAAAAAAAGCATGTGACGACTACCCTAGTATACATATGACTGTGAAATATGTATACCTACACATGGATATAAAATGTTTGTAAGATTTAAAATATAATTAAGTAGGTATTCCAGTTTTACCATTTTTTTATAAGCATTTAATATTAAATTACAAACTAATCAACAACCCCTTTTTGGTATAAGAACACACCTATTGAAATTTCGAAATATTTATTTAGCATTTTTCGTAATTTTAATTTTTGTTAAAGACAAAACAAAACCATTATAGTTTTAAGAATTCAACAAAAAAATATTAAGTGTCGTTTACTGATACAAAAATTAAACATTTATGTTTTATTTAAGCTTGGCATATAATCGCTTTTGTTGCACTTAAATATTTAGGTTTCATTTCAGCAAGCGGGTCTAAGAACATTAAATACTGAATGCCAAACTAGTAGGTACTTAACAACTTTAAATTCTGAAAAAATTTGGTACCTTCAAAACTATTCATCAGTGATATGACATTTTTTGAATCATTTTTCCAATTGTTTAAGTTTTTTTTTTTTTTTGCAATTTGTTGCTGCATTTTGCTCCTAATTTTATATTTTCTTTAAAAAATGTGTCCTTTAATTTTAATGAAAGTTGAATTTTATAAAAACAACTTAAGAAAAGTAAGCTGCTTGAGCACTCTCTTATAGTCGTAAATGTACCTTCCAACTTACCTACATACCTACCTATTTTATATTTTCTTGCATTTTGCTACATCATTAATATACCTATGTAGGTACCTTACCTACCTACCTACATTTATATCGAATGAACAAACAAATTACTTAAGATTGCAAATTAAAATACGTATTAAACACAGTAATACAATAACTATACATAGGTACATATGCACATTCCTAACTATAGATTTTCATAATGTACAATATGTACGTACCTACGTACTAAACCTATACTCTATACCTTTCATATCTCGCTCACATACAAACAGCCATAAGAAAAAATATGGGATACACCAAATAAAAACCAATCATCCCTTCTATCCTTTGAGCCGCGCGAGTTACATCCGCAACCTAACTTGCCCTCTCCCATTTCCGGCCAACAACCAACTTAAACCCATACAATAGATGTCATCGACCCAATTCCAGGAATTGTGCGAGCAGTATTCAATTTTAAATTATTAGGTTAAATAAACATTTTCCAAGTATTCCTTTTTTTTGCCAATATCCGCTAAACTTATTTTGTCAATTAAACATTTTACATTCTTCCATAAATAAAGCATTCTTTTCCTAGAAATACATATATTATTGTAAATAGAATTAAGTTTTCATTTGTTAAGTTGAATAAAAATGCATTCTGATTAGAACATTCAAACGTGGAGCAAGTGTTTTTTTTAAGCTCCGCTTCGGTCACAAACTTAACTGGCGCAGTCGTTAGTCCGGTGAACAGCTAAAATCTTATTCAAAGAAAAAAAAAAAAGAACCTTAATAAGTGCAAATAGAGATTAAAAGAAAGAAATAATAATACAAAAAAAAAAAATCAGTGCAAATATAAAATCTAAAGAAAACTTCAAAGACTACAGAACTATAAAAATATATACATACAAGTGCAAATAGAAAATCACAGTGAAATTAAAAAGATGACTCTGGATAACCAGTGCTTTATCTTGGAACAACCAGCTGTTGGGTTTTGACCCTTTATTACCGTTCACTGAACCTACAGAGCTACAAACGAAAATCAGTATGAAAATTCTTCTTGGGTGCATGTGTTTGTAAGTGCTAGTTTAAAAAAAAAAAAATCAATTAATCATTTCCTAAACATTTAATTAAAAATTTATGAAACTTATATATTATAATATACTTTTTAAACATATTACATATTATTTTCATCATTTAAAATCGCTCACATTTTTGTGAGATTATAAAATATTTAATCGTATAAAATTTGATTAATGCCTAAAGAAAAGGGACCTGTAAAACCACGACGCTCACTTTTCCCTTACAACTTCAAATCTATTTCTAGTAGTCTAAATCGCTTCTCTAAGAGCCTCAATTCCATACCCGAAGATACAGATCCTTCATTCTCTAGTACTGAATCATTCAACATGAGTTTAGAACAAGATAACACTACACAAAACACTAATCAAACCATAAACCACGGTGAAATTTTTAATTCCCTTAGGATACCTGATGCCATCAAAGACCTTCCCAGGTTTGATGGTAACCCTCGTCTCTTATACGAGTTCCTTAATAATGTAGAAGAAATTCTTCTATACATAAGAGGAACTGATAACACCCCGTATGGCCAAATACTCCTCAGGGCCATACGCAACAAGGTCGAAGGCCAGGCAAATGAGGTACTTAATATGTACGGGACCCCTTTAATTTGGGATGAAATAAAAACAAACCTTATCCTTCACTATTCTGATAAACGAACGGAAACATCCCTCATTAGAGATCTCCACAACATAAGGCAATTCAATAAATCGGTTCAATCCTTTCACGGTGAAATAATTGAAATTCAGTCTGCTTTATGCAACAACATCCTTATTCAGGAAGGAAGTCTGTTATCCAAGCGAAAAAGGATTTGTACTCCGAAATGTGCCTCAACTCATTCTTGAGTGGACTCAACGAACCACTTGGTTCAAGAGTAAGGACTATGCAACCCGATTCGTTAGCTACTGCTCTATCTTGTTGCATTAAGGAACAAAACATATCTTATCAAAGATATTCGCAACAACATAGATACAAACCATATACATACAATTCATACCAAAACCAAACAAAAACATATTATAATAACCCAAACCAATGGCGACCAAATAACTCAATCCCTAAATTACTCCCAATTAGAAATGCACATAACTTTAATGAGCCAACTCATTCTCGAACCTTCCACAGAAACGAAACGCAATTCAATAGATTTCAGAAATTCAGACCCTCGAATAATGCTTATCATAACAACAACTCCAATCCATCCTCAAAAATAAAAATCAGTCCTAGTCAACAAGTCAGAAATACAAATTTCAACTTCCAGGAAGTTGATAACGAAAACGGACGTTCCTTTCAACAATTAGATACATACTTCAATAACGAATCAACAAACATTTCCGATAATCAAAATTTTTCCAATGCAGACCCAAGGTCACACCCTAACACTCTACCATATATTAATATTTCTTCACCTTTTGGTAGACCCTTGAGGTTCCTCATAGATACGGGTGCATCAGCTTCATTTATTAACCCTGAATTCATCCCCGACGAAAAACAAATCAAATGCAATCCTATCCATATAACTACCGTTTTCAAAAAATACCAACTAGAAAAACAAGCTAATCTTCCCATTTTTACTGAATTTAATCAAAATGGATTTCTTAAATTTCTCATCTTCAAATTTCACGATTTTTTTGATGGCCTCCTAGGTATGGATACTCTTCTCGCAATTAATGCGAAAATAGACCTAGAAAACAAAATGCTCATAACGCAAAATTCCAAAATCAAAATTAATTTCAAGCCAAATTACTCTTCTGGCAAACTCACTATCCCAGCAAATAGTAAGACCCTCGCTAAACTTCCAGTTAAAGATGCCAATGGCAATATAATTATCGAAACTACAGAACTAAAGCCGGACTTTTGCATTACACAAGGTTTATACAATGCTGAAAACGGTTATAGTACTGTAGAGATAATAAATTACTCTAATACCGAGCAAACAATAGTAATAGAAGCGCCATTAGAAACTGAACTGTATGAACCAAATAATTTCATAGAAATTAACAACTTTAATGAAGAAACCATGAAATCCATTCCCCCAAAAGATATAGCTCAATTAATTAGAACCGAACACTTAAACGTTGAGGAACGAAAACAGATAATTAAAATCTGTAAAGAATACAATGATATAATATATATAGAAGGGGAACAACTAACTTTCACAAATCAAATTAAACACAATATTAACATGACCAATGAAGTCCCAACCTATACAAAATCATACAGATATCCCTTCGTACATAAAAAAGAGGTACAAGAACAGATATCTAAAATGTTAGATCAAGGCATAATACGCCATAGCTATTCTCCATGGAGCTCTCCTGTATGGATCGTTCCCAAAAAACAAGATGCTAGCGGGAAACAAAAGTGGAGGTTAGTTATAGACAATAGAAAAGTCAATGAAAAAACCATATCCGATCGATACCCACTGCCCAATATAAGCGAAATATTAGACAAGCTGGGAAAATGTCAGTACTTCACCTCACTTGACCTCGCAAGCGGATTCCACCAAATTGAAATGGACCCAAAACACATACAGAAAACTGCATTCAATGTCGAAGGGGGGCACTACGAATTTCTTAGAATGCCTTTTGGCTTAAAAAACGCCCCATCTACATTTCAACGCGTGATGGACAACGTTTTAAAAGAACTAATTGGCAACATATGTCTTGTGTATTTAGATGATATCATCATCTACTCTACCTCCCTTCAGGAACACATACAAAGCATAAAAAAGGTGTTTGAAAAGTTAAGAGAATCAAATTTCAAAATCCAAATGGATAAATGCGAGTTCCTCCAAAAGGAAATTGCCTTTCTGGGACATATCATTACTCCAGAAGGAATTAAACCAAACCCTTCCAAAATTCATGCCATAAAAAATTTTCCTATTCCAAAAACTCGTACCGAAATAAAAGCATTTTTAGGATTGATAGGGTACTACAGGAAATTTATCAAAGACCTAGCCAAACTAACTAAGCCGTTAACAAATTGCCTTAGAAAGGATGCTGAAATCAAACTAGACCAAAATTATATTGAAGCTTTTGAGACTTGTAGACATCTCTTAATAAATGATCTTATACTTCAACATCCCGATTTTACCAAAACATTTGTCCTAACAACAGACGCTAGTAACTCCGCTCTAGGAGCAGTGCTCTCACAAGGTAAAATTGGAAGCGACCGACCTGTCTGTTACGCTAGTCGAACTCTATCAAAAAGCGAATGTAATTATTCAACCATCGAAAAAGAACTGCTAGCAATTGTATGGGCTACACGCTATTTTCGACCCTACTTATTCGGAAGGAAATTCCAAATAGTAACGGATCACAAACCCCTACTTTGGCTTATGAATCTTAAAGAGCCGAACTCTAAACTTGTCAGGTGGCGCCTCAAACTTGAGGAATTTGATTATGAAATCACGTATAAAAAGGGTAAGGCTAATACAAATGCTGATGCCCTTAGTCGCGTAAAAATTTATAATCCTGAAAACAAAGAACTTTTCAATAATAACGAAGATTTAGAAACAGTTCATAGTGCTCAAGAAAATTCAAACGACGGAATCCCAATATCTGAGTAACCCTTAAATGATTTTAATATCCAAGCAATTTTAGAAGTCAGTGATAAAGGACCTCCAATGACAGTCGAGACTGTTTTTAAAAATAGACAACGAAGAACCATAAGAAGAACATTTTTTGATGAAAACGCCATGATCTCCATTCTCAAAAATTTTTTCCCACCCAATAAGCAAACCGCATTATATACAACTGATGAAATCTTTTCAATAGTACAATCCACATATTCAAAATATTTCGCTCGAAATAAAGCATTCCGGCTATTAAGATGTACGGAAATCCTTAAAGATGTTAAGAAACCAGATGAGCAAGAAGAAATCATTCGAAACTATCACAACCGTTCAAATCATAGGGGTATAAACGAAACTCATCTTCATTTAAAACGGGAATATTATTTCCCTAACATGAAAGAAAAAATCACGAAAACCTTAAGCTATTGTGATCATTGTAAGATGTTAAAATATGATCGGAATCCCCCAAAAGTTCAATATGTCCAACCCGAAAATCCTCTTAAACCTTTGGAAATTCTACACATGGACATATATACGATAAACAACAATCAAATACTTACAATAATAGACAAGTTTTCTAGATTCGCATGTGGATACACCCTGAACTGCAGAGAAAGTGTGACTATACTTAAACATTTTAAACAATACATAAGCCTTTACGGCATCCCGCAAAAGATCATATGCGATCAAGGTTCCGAATTCATCGCAAATATATTTCAAGACTTTTGTAAACAACACGAAATCAATCTTTATTTTACATCCTTCCAACAAACTTCTAGTAACTCTATAGTTGAAAGTTTTCATTCTACACTAACAGAAATCTATAGGGTTATTTATACAAAAAGAAAGGAGGAAAAACTAAAAATTGAACACGAAGAAATTTTATCAGAAACTCTCATTACCTACAATAACGCCATACATTCTGCTACAAAACATACACCGTATGAACTATTTTTTGGTAGGCCATACAAATTTCTCAAAACACTTACATTCTCCAATGAGCATGAATACCTTCAAAAATTGAATGAGTTTATCAATAACATCTACCCTAAAATTAAAGAAAAAGTTGATACTATAACAAAAAGCAGAACCGAAAAGCTGAATAGTAACAGGGAAAAACCAGAAGACTTAGAAGCCGAAGACACCATCTTTCGCAAAGAATGTAGACGAAATAAGCTCACACCTAGATTTTCTAAACAAAAAGTAAAACAAAACAATAAATTCACTATAATCACTCATAACAACAAAAATTACACAAAAGTAGAATCAGAAGAAACACAAAACAATAGAAACAATTAAACTATTCCCTTAACATTTACCTCTCTTTTCCTCTCCCTTCTTTGTCTCAACCTACCTTGTTTGAATCGTGGTATTAGAGGAAACCCTTAATCGCATAATAACTTAATGAAGAAATTAGTGCATTAATTTATAGAATATCTCCTAGCCAAGGCATATGGTTAGAGATTATCTACAAAAAGAAAAAAAAAAGGGAAAGAAGAAAAAAAAAAAAAAAACAATAATAAATAAATCATAATAAATAAATACATTCACGGCATATGAATGTAACATGGTAGCGAAATCACGGCATATGATTAGAGGCTATCCAAACAATATAATAATAATAATAAAAAAAAAAAAAAAATATATATAAAAAAATATATATAAAAAAATATATATAAAAAAATATATATAAAAAAATATATATAAAAAAATATATATATAAAAAAAAAGAAAAAAAATAAATAAATAAATAAATAAAAAAAATTCTGTATACATAATGTTTGAAGAAATTTTTTGACTCTATTACTTATAATCCCTTTAAAACATATAAGCAATAATAAATAAATACATTCACGGCATATGAATGTAACATGGTAGCGAAATCACGGCATATGATTAGAGGCTATCCAAACAATATAAAAAAAAAAAAATATATAAAAAAAAAAAAAAAATTGATTCTATTACTTGTAATCCCTTTTTACAGCATTCCACTAGTAGTAACCCAATTAATAGAAATCTTCAATTTTCCGAAAGATCGCGGCATACTAACCCTCCGACTAGGACCCTCAAGAACTATTACTAACTACAATAATCTAATCCATATCGTTAACTTAGAAGATTATCAGTATAGCATCCAACAGATAACTAACACGCTCAATCTTTTTGAAAAAAGAGCTACATTTACTAACCCAATTCATGTAACAAAACTTAAACTAAAAGAATTAAAAAATAAATTTGATACACTATATCCGTTAAAAAGAAATAAAAGAGGTCTTGTCAATGGACTTGGATCAGTTATTAAATTTATAACCGGAAATATGGATGCGGAAGACGCACAAGCTATTAACGAACAAATAGAATACCTTAACTCAAATCTTACTAACATTACTAATAAAATTTTATCCCAAAATGCCATTAATTTTCAAACAATAGAAAGATTTAAGAACATTACATCACACATTAATAATCAACAAAATAAAATAGAAGAATTCCTTTCGGAAACATATAATGCTGTAAAAAGAGAAAATCATATCTTTCTTGAAACACAATATTTGAATGAAATAAACTTTAACATCGACCTACTAACAAACCATATATCAAACATTGCTGAAGCAGTTATCCTTAGTAAATTAAACATTATTCCAAAATTTTTATTAAATGCGCAAGAACTACATCAAATAGAAAACAGATTTACAAATCAAAATGTCAAAATTGAAAGTAATGAACAAATATACGAATTTCTTGGACTACAGGCATATTACAATAATTCTAACATTATATTTAACGTGCGCATTCCTAACATATCTAATGAAAAATACTTTTTTTACCATGTCATTCCCCTTCCAATAAATGAAACAAAATTTCTTACAATCCAACCATATGTAAACATTAATGAAAATAAAATACAGCACTTTACAACACCTTGCCCCAAGATAGAAGGAACGTACTACTGCATAAATTCACATCGCGAAGAAGACATCAATAACTCTGAATGCATGGGGAAATTAATGAAGAACGAAGCAGCTAACTGCCCTTTCACTGATGAAGGAAAATCATACGAAATTTCTCAACCAGAGAAAAACTATATTTTAATATTAAATGCACCAAAATCTCTAATAAACTCTACTTGCAGCACAAAGACATCTGTCATAGAAGGCACAACACTTATCCACTTCCAGAATTGCAACATAGAAATCAACGGTCTCACATATGAAGACAGTCCTGACACTTTTTGGGACGAAATCCATATTCCACCACCCCCAAGTAGTGACATCAAAGCTACAATAATTAAAGAAGTCCTGAACCTGGAAAAACTAAAGGAATACAACTTTATCACCAACTCAAACCTTTCAAAATTCTATGCAAAAACCGAAGTCCTTCATCTAATATCAGCATCAACAGCAGTCTACGTCTTCTTAACCATAATGGTTATCACCATCGCCTTCACCATCATAGAAAGAAAGAGAAAAACCCATCGCATCAAGGATCAACAACCCACACTACAATCTTTTGCTCCATCCCCAATGACGTCATTGTGGCCGTCGCTCTATTCTAAGGGGGGAGGAGTTACATCCGCAACCTAACTTGCCCTCTCCCATTTCCGGCCAACAACCAACTTAAACCCATACAATAGATGTCATCGACCCAATTCCAGGAATTGTGCGAGCAGTATTCAATTTTAAATTATTAGGTTAAATAAACATTTTCCAAGTATTCCTTTTTTTTGCCAATATCCGCTAAACTTATTTTGTCAATTAAACATTTTACATTCTTCCATAAATAAAGCATTCAATACATTGCTTTTTCCTAGAAATACATATATTATTGTAAATAGAATTAAGTTTTCATTTGTTAAGTTGAATAAAAATGCATTCTGATTAGAACATTCAAACGTGGAGCAAGTGTTTTTTTTAAGCTCCGCTTCGGTCACAAACTTAACTCGCGCGCCGCGCCATCGCTCAAAAGCATTGGCATCAGCTGTGTGCATGAAGACACAAGAAATTAAAAAAAAACAACGTTTTCCAAATACTTTGCAAAACTCCAAATATAAACCACTTCTCCCTTTATCCACAAAAAACCCATCAAACAGAAAGAATACCCAAAATATTTTTTATTTGACACACTTTTGAATTCTTTTCATCTTATCTCATCATAAAGGATACAAAAATGTAAACAAAACTAAGCCAAAGCAAAATCGACTATTTTCTTCATTTTCATCTTATACTCAAAGATTTTTATGTATATTCTCTTCAAAAATGCTCTCTACCTGATTCAGTCTCACCCTAGTAAATTCTAAATACGTCTTTCCCGTTCAAATCATAATCTCAATTCTCAAATTCTCAAGCATTCGCAAGTCTCCACCCAAAATTGCATCTCTCCGCTACAGGGTTCCCCATACTGCCTGTAGATGTCACCCTCTTCTAGTGCGTCCATGATAGTACTATGATTTATATACAAAGTTTCCGGTACGAAGGTTATTATGGGTATGAGTTTTGGCAATTGTACTGCCGGTATGAGCTGTCCAGGTATGGGTTGAGGCTTGGATTCACTTGCGCGGATTGAGTTGAGTGGGTATAAGGTGCCTTGGGATGTGCTGCATTGACACCGAGGACTCCGTAGCCACTTATTTATGTGGTCTTTTAGGTGGTAATCTGAAATGGTTGATTTATGTGGACGCGTGCGGTTCATTTTGAATCCTTTGATTTATTTTCCAGAAAATAAGTGCAGCTTTGTTTGCCTTTATTTCTTTATAAGTTATAGTTTAAACAGAAGGACTACGAAAAATTAAACAACTATGATTATGGAGAATTGCGTGCAAAATGTTTCTTATGTTAATGATTATTGATTACTTTAATTTAACTGATAATGAAAACAAGATTTATAAGAGTGACCGTAAAACTGAACTTAGAAACTGCCAATCGATCATCATTCCAGCTATGATAGTTTTCGAATTTTTCTTCTTTTAAAAGTAACCATTTGCTTAATCAGAAGATTGTTTTCGTCTTCTTTATTGTTGAAAGGGTCCCAGAGTCTTAATCGCCTAGGTATGTAAAATAATCCAATCAGCGTTATAACTGGAAATAAAAAGAAGAAATGGTAAGATATTTAATATGTTTTGCTATATGAAAGGTGCATTATTGTTTGTAGTTTAAAGCATAGTTTACAGTCCCCATGCTAAAAAAAAAAAAAATTTAAAATGTCCACCATAATGTATAATATTCCAGGGAGTCTATTCTGGTTCTATGAAAAAGTGAACCGAATAAATAGTTTTCACATTCGCTGCCGAGCATTGCTTTAATTTTTTCGGTTCATTTGGCTCAATTAAGCGATTATGGTTCTTTGAATGAAAACTATATTATCGATGCTCGAACCACCTTACTATTTTTCCTGAAAACTGCAAAATTCTCTCAAATGTCCTGTGTTTTTAAGGAGAACAGAGAAATGCATGAGATGGAAACACTTTTTTCTTTAAAAGTAGAACATTTGTATATATAAATCATAGTACTATCATGGACGATTTTTTTTAGGAGTACATACTGCCAGCGGAGGTGCCACATTCGACCGCAAATATTGTGGTGGAGACATGTGTGGAGACAACAATTAAAGAATCGAAGATAAGTAGTAAGAGCAAGAGGATTAATTATTTCCATTCTGGTAAGAAATAAAGGGAGTAAGTGAGATAAGCAAACCAGCTGATTGTGAAATGACACAAACTAGAAAAAGGTGAAGGAAATGAGAAAATGTTTCTCGTATCCTCTTTCAATTCAAAATTAATTGCTTTATTTATTTTTGAAAGATATTTCGTATGTAGCCAGAGTAGCAAAGAAAAATTTAACAAGGGGTGAAAAGAGACACCTGAGACCTGAGCGAGCTGCTTGCATCGTCGCCACGTCGGTGTCGTAGGTAGTAACAACCAGCAGAAAAACCTTTCTGCACAGATTTTGTTATAGACGCTGGGAATGAGAAACGTAGGTGTGTATATTTTCTCATAATTTTTATTGAGAGTAGGTTTTGTTTTTTGGCTGATTTAAAATTTTAGAGGAAATTTTTTCAAAGTTATTTAGATATAAATTTTCTTGTATGATTTTGATGGCAGGATACCTATAATTTTTGGTGGGTATTTTAATAATTTTGAATTGTAATCTTTATTTTGCGAGGGTATGTATAGGTAGGTATATAGAAGTTATTTAAATAAAATATGTAGGTTAGATATTCTTATGCTAAATTCAGAATTCGGCTAAGGTAAAGAACCCTATTATCTTTTGGAAAGATAATAAGATATTTTTGTTGAATATGGGGGTGGGTTTTTGTATAGGTACCTAGGTACATATATATTTCCTTAACTAGATAGGTAGGTATTTTAATAAAAGTTTGTTTTGCTTAAATCTAGGGTAGGGAGGTACCTACTTATTAAATTTATAAAAAATATAGGCAGTAGTAGAAATAATTTTGTGAAATGTTTTTATTTCTTCAATGTTTGTACGTAAGTGGGAGTGCCAATGCATTGAGATATGTATACCTACAATTATGTAGGCATACTTCCTAAACTTTTTATCCAAAAAAAACCTTTTTAAATTTATTTTGAATGCGTTGATTAGTTGGTAGGTAGGAACATAGGTAGGTACCTAGTTATTCAAAATAAATTTCTTAAAATGGTAATAAATAAAGGGTGATTTTTTAAGAGGTCTAGAACTTTAAAAAAAAAAAACACAAAAAATTCGAAAAAATGAATAAAATATTTATTTGAATCGATAGTTTGAACCTTGCAATTTAATGTTTAAAGATAATTTCATGCAAATGTTGACCGCGGCTGCGTCTCAGGTAGCCCATCCGCTGAGTCCAATTTTGGCATACTCTTTCACACATATCGGCCGGTATCTCACGAATGAATGCATGGATGTTGGCTTCCAGTGCGTCAATCGAAGCGGGCTTGTCCCTATAGACATTAGCCTTGACATACCCTCACAAAAAATAATCTAATGGTGTCAAATCGCACGATCTAGGCGGCCAATTGACCGGCCCGAAACGTGAAATTAACTGTTCACCAAACTCGCCTCGCAATTGCGCCATTGTTTCGCGTGCTGTGTGGCATGTGGCACCGTCTTGTTGAAACCACATATCATGCAAGTCAAGAACTTCCATTTCGGGCAAAAAAAGTTTGTTATCATCGCTCGGTAGCGTTCACCATTGACAGTAACGCTGCGATTCGCATCATCTTTGAAGAAATATGGCCCAATAATGCCGCCGGCCCATAAACCGCACCAAACAGTGGCTTTTTCGGGATGCATTGGTAGCTGTTGCAATTCTTCTGGCTGATCTTCACTCCAAATGCGGCAATTATGCTTATTTACGTACCCATTCAACCAAAAATGAGCCTCATCGCTGAACACAATTTCCAACATTTTGAACATTTCGAGCCGAGCACGAATTTTGATAGTAAAATTCAATAATTTGCAAGCGTTGTTCATTTGTAAGACGATCCATGGTTAAATTGCAAACCAAACTGAAGCTGTTTGACAGTGACACAAGGTACTAAACACACGTCAGCTGTCAAAACCAGTGTTGCCAAAACCAAACCAGCTAAGAAATCACCCGTTAGATATGACCAATAACAATACTTATGAGAATGATTACTGAACATGTTTAGAAGGTGGTTTGTTTTCCTATATTATGTAAGAGGGTCAATTTTCTAGGAAATTGGCTTAAATTTGATACAACAACGTCAATACATACTTACACTTTCATGCGAAAGCTTTTTTTCAAGCTAATACCTAATATTTTCTCTTTATTTCTTTTAAACATTTTTTTATTTATTCCAAGACAAGCTCAAAGTCCTCTTGTAAATTCAGATTTTAATCCAAAAACTAATTTTTATTAAGGTGTATGGAATACGTACTAAACTTGAATTTTTTTAAACATATTTTAACACATTCCCTCTCAAATTTCATAACTTTTTCAAACATACAGCCACTGTGTGTCCAAAAAAATTATTACGGGTATTCATGCAACTTCGTAAAACCCTAGATAAGTTTACAAATTGGATAAATTTATCTTTTGGTTAATGAACTGTCAAATTTTGTATGGGAAATGATTTACGCAATTTGGTTAAACTTATCAAAGGATTTTGTTGCGTAAAATTAACCAAACTGGTTAAACTTATCCAAACGTCATTGTGACTCTTCATCATCATCAAGTCCTGAAACCCCGATTGGGGCATAGGGCGCCAACAAATCGTCTCCATCCTTCACGGTCTGCAGCTAGATATTTTAACTGTGGCCACGTCTTTCTCTGGGATTCTGCTTCTGCTAGGACTGTTGATTTCCATGTTGTTCTTGGTCTTCCAACCCGCCGTGCACCCTGAGGATTCCATTCAAAGGACTGCTTTGCAATTTCATCGTTTGGTTTCCTCAGTGTGTGACCAATCCATTGCCATTTACGCTTTCTTATGTCAATGTCCAGCCTCTCTTGACTTGTCCTGCGCCACAATTCTTCGTTTGATATAATTTGCGGCCAGCGAATTTTTAGAATATGGCGTAGACAGCGATTCACAAAAGCCTGCCATTTCCTCGAGATGGTAGTCGTGACTTTCCAGGTTTCGCAAGCATATAATAGCACGGATTTGACATTGGATTCGAAGAATCTCAACTTAGTGCGTAGGGAGATTTGACTGGATTTCCAAATTTGGGACAGAGAACCGAAGGCTGCGCGAGCTTTATTTATTCTAGTTAGAACGTCCAGATCAGTACCACCATTTGCTGAAACAATACTTCCAAGGTAGTTAAACTGTTCAACCTCTTCGACTGGCGTCTCCTGTATAAAAATACGCTGATGTGTGGAGCGGCCTGTGAGCATTATTTTTGTCTTTTTACTGTTTATTTTTAGACCACTCGACTCTCCTTTCACCTTCAGAGCTTGACACATCCCGTTCAGCCCGCTGATGTTATTTGCCAAGAGACATATATCATCGGCATTGTCTAAGTGACTAAGCCTTTCAAACGGTCTCCATTGAATGCCCTGTCTCTCAGCTGTTCCAACGCTGGCCGTCAAAACATCATCAATCGCCAGTAGAAATAGAATTGGCGACAGAACATCCCCCTGTCTCACACCCTGCCGCACTTCGAAAGAGTCGGATAGCTGCCCATTGTGTAAAACAAAACATCTTGCATTGTTATAAGACTCTCTTATAATGGCAACAATTTTTGGGGGAATTCCCCTACCAAGCAGTGATCTCCATATACATTCACGGTTATCTCGGTCAAAGGCCTTCTCAAAATCCACGAACATGAGGTAAAGCGGTGATTGAAACTCCGCAGACTGCTCCAGAACGATACGCAGAGTGTTGATATGGTCGACACACGACCGCCCACTGCGGAAACCAGCTTGATGCCTCTTGAGTGTAGACTCGATTCTAACCTTTATCCGCTCGAGAATGATGGTTGCCATTAGTTTTGGAAAAACGGACAAAACTGTAATACCTCGCCAATTGTTGCAATTCTTAAGGTCACCTTTCTTTGGCAGCTTAACAATCACACCATCCTTCCAGTCGTTGGGATAGATCTCGTTTTCCCACACAGCTTGTATCAACGGGTGTAGAATACTAGCTGTTCTGACTGGGTCAGCTTTCAGGAATTCAGCTGGTATTCCATCAAGTCCAGCTGCTTTGTTGTTTTTGAGAAGAGATATTGAAGATTGGATTGGATTTCTCCCTATAAGATCTACGCATCTCGTTCAGCTGGGGCACTGCAGCACTCTGCTCAACGGAAACCTCATTAAGCAAGGCACAAAAATGATCCTTCCACCTGCGTAGCTGATCCTCAATTGATACCAAAAGTGTGCCATCCACATCCATTACAGGATGATTGGTGTTGCTTTTTTTCCCGACAACTTCTTTGGATATTTGGTACAATTCCCTCATATCTCCTCTTCTTGCAGCGTTTTCCGCATTTTCTGCGAGACCGTCTAACCTCACCCTCTTGTCACGTCTCACACAGCGAGAGATCATCTTATGTGCTAGGCGATACTCTCTTCGCAGTTCAGCCTTCCGTTGAGCATCTGCTTCGGCATTTATTTGCAACTTCAACGACTTACGAAGCTCTATTTTATCCCAGGTGTCTTGGGATATCCAAGAATCCCTTGCTCTCGTCCTCTTGGGTACAGTTTCGGATCCAGCCTCCATAAAAACACTTTTTATATCACCCCACATCTCATCAATTGTTGAATGTTGAATTCCGCTTAGTGACGAAGCTTTGTCGTTAAGGTTGGTGACATAGTTACGACATATGTTGGGATCACTTAAAGCATTCGTATTGAACTTCGAACTCCTTACTGCACCCTGTGATTGTCGTTGTACAGCTGCGGTTCGTAGCTTAAGACTCAAGAGAACCAGATGGTGGTCGCTTCCCACGTCGGCATTTCTAATGCTTCGAACATCGCACATTGACTTCCTCCATCGCTGCTGAATCATGATATGGTCAATTTGGTTTTCGGTTTGACCATCCGGATGTACCCAGGTGATTTTGTTGCAAGACTTATGTTTAAACACGGTCCCACCCAGTACAAGACGATTAGCGTTACAGAAATCGACCAGCAAATCGCCATTTTCATTCCGTGACCCCAAGCCATTTTTTCCCATCACGCGTTCCAGACCATAGTTGTCTGGTCCGACTTGGGCATTGAGATCTCCCATGACAATTATAGTGTCGGCTCTCAGAACACCTCTGTAAACTGAGTTAAGATGAGTGTAGAAAGCGGTTTTGTCTTCCTCGGTCGCTTCATTTGTGGGGGCGTAGCACTGAATTATTGTGACGTTGCGAATTTTTGAACGGAACCTTGCTGTCATTATTCTTGCAGAAATGGGCGCCCAGGAAATAAGACTACGCCTCGCTTCTTCGTTCAACATAATTCCGACACCATGCAGCCTTTGGCCACCCTCTCTTTCATCCTCCCCACAATACAGCATTCTCGATTGTCCAGTGTCTGATCTGTACTCGGCTCTTCCTCTCCACCTAGTTTCACTGATGCCCAGGATACTGATCTTAAGGCGAAGCATTTCACGCTCGACCTGCTCGTATCTACCTTCGCCGTACAGGGATCGAACGTTCCATGCTCCGATTTTTGTACGTATGCGGTAGCCAAAATTATCATTTGCTCTCGTTGAACGATTTCCTCAATTTGTTGACGATTCATTTATTTTTATGGCGTCTTGATTGACACTGGTACACGAAAGATGCCGCACCCCCAAATCCGATGTGCGGTTTACAGCAGCCGAAGCTGCAGAAGGATTCTCCATTAAATGGTTACCTTTTGGGGACTCATTTCCAGTTGTTGTCATATTTCATGTATAGGCATATATCCTTCCACCATGGTGTTTTCCAAGATATGATAAATAACATACATAAGCTCGGATTTGACAGGCACACCCGCCCTTTGTATGGTCAAACACATAGCTCCTTGAGGCCGCCCACTATGGGAAAACAGACGCCTTTTGTAGCCGCCCAATATGGGTTACAAACGCTACTTGCTGCTGCCGTTGGCCTTTCAAAAAGGCTCCTCCGCCATCAGACTATCATGCCGTTGACCGCCACCTGCAGTTCATCCGCCTTTAGGGGGCTTTTAACCATCCCGAGGACAAGTTTGTGCCCTGACCAGCATTGCTGGGTTGTCTGCTTATACCGGCATCCATTCGGTCCCCCTGCACGTTAGCGTTACCCACCCTCTACCACGTGGAGGTGTGCATAGGGATTTTCCTTTCATTGAGCCTAGGGCCATAGTGGCGTCCTAGAAAAAGCTCTCCAGTACTTTTAGAGAGTCTTATTCTGATTGAATTACCTAGCATTTAATCAAATATTTAAAAAAGGTCATTCATGCAAACTTTGCGTAAACTTATTATTTTATACAATTTGTAAACTTACGATGTTACATGAATACCCTTATTATGTTTGTTCCTTTACTTTAAATTTCTGTGATTTTTTGTCCAAACTTGTGCCAAAAAAAAATGTATATGCATTTTGACAGAACTTTGGACTAATATGCGCAGAAATGCACAAAAAAAAGGGTTTAAATTAATGCGATTTATAATAAAAAAACTTCAACGAACGTCTCGGGAAAAATTGTTTTTTTTTTTTTAATTTAACTTAACTTAACTTGCAAATAATGTTTTGTAAGTTTATCATTTTATTATATCAGTTTATAATATTGCAACAAAAATTCCAATAAAAAGTTAAAAGTAACTTGGAAACTAATTTTTATCGAGTTTGCCATGTTCGAACATAGGCAACTGCCTCTTTGAAAGTGATCCTGTTTTCGAACAGATGTTTTCAAAAAGGTTGTCTTGGTGTTCGAAGATATGATGTATGGTGTTTTTGGAGTTTCCTATATTCAAACACCCTAATTTTCTATGCATTTCATATCACAGGTTTTAAATTTTAACCAGCGCTGTGTAATATTTATAAAATTCTCCAATTACAAATTACCCATTACTGTGCGATTTACGTAATTTAACTACCCATTACATTTGTCACACATAATTTAGAACTTTTAATTACCTGCGAAAAGTACTCGTATTTGCAATGGGTATGAATAATTTACTTTTCTAATTGGTCTGTAGTAAAAAAACAGTGGATTTTTTAAAAGCTTATCATTAAAAAAAAAAACTTTTTTTGAAAGTTTTGATAAATATAGTATTATTTGAACTTTTTGTAGTTCTTGTATACAAAATATTATATAAATCCATTTGTCAGATAGGTAATGAGAACATTCAATTGAAAGTTCTTAATAACTTACTAATTTTTATTCGATTGTTAGAACCTATGGTCTTATATTTTCTGGTTTTTGAGAAAATTATTATTTTTTTCAAAATATTAAGTTCGAAAAAAAGCCATTTCTGGCTTTTCAAAAATCAACTGTTAGTGCTGCCGTTGTTTTCAATATTTTTGTTTTTATAAAATTGCGCCTTCTGTCCAAGCGGAGGAGATATGCCCCCCTCTTACAGGATTTTTTCTTTCTACATTCAACGCGAATTACATAAGGCATACCAACTATGGGGGATACAAAAATATAAAAATATGGGCAGTTTTCTTTTCTTCATTTAGAGCTGATTTGGGCCTATCTCATCTATATAAAACTAAAAAAAAACATATAACGACTACCCGAGTATACATATGATTGTGAAATATGTATACCTACACATGTATATAAAATGTTTGTAAGATATAAAATAAAATAAAGTAGGTAATTCAATTTGAGCATTTATTTATAAACATTTAAATATTAAATTAAAAATTAATCACCAACCGCTTTTTGGTATACGAACACACCTATTGAAATTTCGAAATATTTATTTAGCATTTTTCGTAATTTGAATGTCTCTTAAAGACAAAAACCAAAACTATTATAGTTTTAAGAATTCAAGAAAAAAATATTAAGTGCCGTTTACTGATACAAAAATTAAACATTATGTTTTATTTAAGCTTGGCTTGGGCTCCTTTTTTCTCTGCATAAACTGTCATATAATCGCTAATGAGGCACTTAAATATTTAAATTTTATTTCAGCAAACGGATCTAAGAGCAATAAATGCTAAGAACTTTGAATTCTAAAAAAAATGGGTAACTTTAAAACTATCCACCAATAATATGAAAATTTTTGTATCTTTTTTTAAACTGTTTGAGTTCTTATTTATTTTATTTTGCAATTTGTTGCTGTATTTTGTTCATAGTAAAATATTTTCTTTAAAAAAAGTGTCCTTTGATTTTAATGAAAATTGGATTTTATAAAAACAACTTAAGAAAAGTAAGCTGCTTGAGCACTCTCTTAAAGTGGTAAATGTACCTTCCAACTTACCAACATACATACCTTCCTATTTTATATTTTCTTGCATATGTGCTACGTTATGAATATACCTATGTAGGTACCTTACCTACCTACCTACATTTATATCGAATGAACAAACAAATTACTTTAGATTGCAAATTAAAATACGTATTAAACTACACAGTAATACAATAACTATAGTAGGTACATTCTTAACTATAGATTTCCATAATGAACCTACATATGTACAAACCTACCTACTAAACCTAACTCTATACCTTTCATATCTTGCTCATATACAAACAGCCATAAGAAAAAATATGGGATACCTACCAAATAAAAATCAATCATCCTTTCTATCCTTTGAGCCGCGCGCACCGCGCCACCGTTCAAAAGCATTGGCATCAGCTGTGTGCATGAAGACATTAGATATTAAAATAACAACGTTTTCCAAATGCTTTGCAAAACTCCAGATATAAACCACACTTTATCCACAAAAAAACCCATCAAACAGATAGAATACAAAAATGTAAACATAACTAAACCAAAGCAAAATTGACTATTTTCTTCATTTTCATCTTTTACTCAAAGATTTGTATGTAGCTTTCTTTTCAAAAAATGCTCTCTACCTGATTCAGTCTCACCCTAGTAAATTCTAAATATACGTCTTTCCCGTTCAAATCATAATCTCAATTCTCAAATTCTCAAGCATTCGCAAGTCTCCACCCAAAATTGCATCTCTCCGCTACAGGGTTCACCATACTGCCTGCAGATGTCACCCTCTTCGAGTGCGTCCATGATACTACTATAATTTATATATACAAAGGTAGAACTAGAATAGGCGGAAGCTGTCGGAAGCTTATGTCAAAACCGACCAAAAAGTTGGCTTTCCGAAACGTCAATTTCACAAGTGAGTCATAATGCACAAGTGGTAGAAAGTGAGAAAAGTAAATAATTGTTTGTTCAATGTTAGTTTTCTTTTACTTATTCACAGCACAGGGTGATAGGCTTTTAATTATTTATTTTGCAAAACCACAAAATTTAATTACAAAAAATAAAGATTTAACTTCACTCATACATCAAACAGAAAATAAAACAGCTGAAAACTATACACCAAGCGCCAAATTCGTTTCAGTTTGCTTCCACCATTCTTATTTTGTATACGTCCACTTACGAAAGAGCGGTCGGCGAGCGCTCTCTCGTCCGACGGCTAAAGTTAACGAAAACTAAACGAAGAGTACCACTACGCAATGTGTGCGTTATATGAATTTCTTGTTCACGCTCGGTTTCGTACGACCACGTTCACTGGTTTTTACCTATTCTAGTTCTACCTTAAGTATTTGACAGAGAAAGAGATACATTTAATTTGTCATTGTTTGTTATTCACGTTTTCATTTTGGATATTCACTCCCAAATGACGGCGTGCAAGAAAATTATTTATCTGAATGTTTTTGATGTTTGGTTTCACATTTGCATAGAACGAGAATCGGAATCAGTGTGAAAGCATGAAATGTTTTTCGATTCACTTTTTCACAGAACAAGAATCGGCCCCCAGGCGAAAAATGTTTGCCTTGGCCTAAGCCACCCATTCAGTCATGAATTTACCCTTAATTAATAAATAGAGAACACTTATTTTTGGATGCTCAAATCATTTGCAGGCAAATAATGTCTTGAGGCGAATATATATTTTTAATTGGAAACCGACTTAAACAAAAAAATCATTGTATTCACTACTTTTTTCGCATGCAAAACAATTTTCGGTCTATTGTTTTGCATGATATTCCATGACAGCAATGATTTTTTTTGAATGAATACTATACACCAATCATGCTAACAAATAGTTTTGTACTTCACCTCAATAATATTTGACATGCACAAATGTTAGCATACATTTTTTTTCGCACGGGAACCGTAACTTTTTTTTGGAAACTGTAGAATATAGATATGATTTTTAAAAAAGGGTCAGGTAGAAATTGCAACATTGAAAAATGGTATCTTAATGGACAGCCCATTGAAATCGTGAAAGCATACAGGTATCTTGGAGTAACGATAACTAATAATCTGAGTATGGAATCTCACTTAAAAGAAAAACTAATAGAAGCTAAAAGTGTCATATCTGCTACCTGGAAGAGGTGTTTTTCAAATCAATTAGTTGACCATAATGTCAAATATAAAGTTTTTCAGTCTGTATCTGAGTCGGTGATGTTGTACGCAGCACAATCTTGGGGATAATGCCAGTATGAAACAGTGGAGAAACTGCTGAGGTACTACATCAAAAGATGCTTCAATCTGCCAAGCACAACGCCAAACTATATGATAAACATTGAAGCAGGATTATCACTTTTCATTAAAACTTAAAAATTACACGCAGAATATGTAATTAAAGTCCTGCAATTGCCGGATGAGAGATTTCCAAAAATTATTGCAAGAAAGGTAATAGAGAGAAAAACACTGTGGTACAAAAAGTTAGAAGAGCTTGCAACATACTGCGGAATGGATTTCAATCGCGTAAATGGAAACGAAAGGTACTGTAAAGATGGAATCAACAACTTGCTTTCAAAAGTAGATGAGCAATACAGGGCTGACTGTTTAAACCTAGCTACTTCGTCATTACACAAAGCTACATATAGTATTTTGAGGCATAATTTAAATGAAAAGAACTATTTTCGTCAACAAAACAGTAATGAAATGATATCGGCTATCTTTAAAATGAGAGGAGAACTTATTCGACTTAATTACAAACCCGCACTGCACTGATTTACCAATCTACTGTAGTCTTTGTAACCTATCGGAGAGAGAAGATGTCATCCACTTCATTGGCAGGTGTCCAATACTAAAAGAAATCCGACGATATTTCCTTGAAAGCTACGTAATACCGGAAGAAGAAATTCTAGCACATCTCAACTGCGAAAATGATATAAAGCTATTGTTTAACTTTTATAAATCAGCTATAAAATACAGAAACCAAATTATTAATGAAGACTTTTAACTTTTGCAAAAACAGAAAACAGAATTGTATATATTATATATAACATTTTTATTAATTGTGTAAAAAAAAAAACTTGTTATAAAATGTTTAATTTCATGTCAATCAAGCAGACGGCAAAGCCATGCTTATGGATTTATGGGAATATTATTTCTGTACAAAAATAAGAAAACAAACAATAAATCTATCTAAATCTAATCTAATCTATATATATATAATATTAAACAAGAGAGTTAAGGCGCCTTTATACGATTATAGAAGTCATATATGATCTCTCATATGACCTGTCAAAAAAATCATACCAAAACGTCTGAACACACTCATAGATGATTTAAATTTAATTTTAAGCTTTTTTGGTCATTCTTATCTTTGTGCAGATAAAAAACTTTATTCCATACTTTTACCCTTCGTTTCGTTGGATTTTTCCAACTTCTTCAGGAGTTATTTATTAAATTTGATAATAACAAAAAAAAAACGTTTATATGTTTAACACAATTTTTCAATCAAATACACTTACATGATGTGAATAAGTAATAATAATTACATCGATCTTTTTGATGAATACTAACTTTAAATTAAATTAAATTACACATTTCATTTACTTAATTGCAAAATATATCACGCACTATATGACAAACAAAACGAAACAAGACTTAAAAATTTATTAACACACTATTTTATAGCCATATCACGTATGTTCTTCTCTTATCGCCAAAGCGTAGCTCACGATAGTCTTGTCTCTGTCCTCTTGTGTGTTCATTGTTTTTTTGAATGCGTATGCTTTCTAGTGTGTACCTCTTATTTTGTCTTTTCTTTTTACCATGATTTTTATGTTGTCAAAGTCTGCAGAGTGTCCAGTTTCTAGTATGTGTATCTTTTGTTTCTTATGTTAGCTTTATGCTCCGTTAATCTTGTCTCCAATTATCTCTTAATTGTCCCAATAAGGGGTTCACATTCTCAAATATGCTTGACAAGAATGGCTTGATTGGTTGTCAAGCACGCTTGACGGATATCAAAATATTTTGATATTTTGCTTGCTTGACAAGCATATTTGAGAATGTGAACGCATTCTTGTCAAACCAAGAAGAAATTTCATTCTAAAAAGAGTTGTCAACCTGTACGCATCCAAAGAAAAGAAAAAAAAAGAAAAAATAGCTGCATGCGTAAATTCTGTATTTTGGAGAGAATTTTTTGAAATTTATCGAAGTTTACCCAAGACATGACAAATAAAAGTGAAGACTATAAAAACAAAACTAAAAATATAAACCATATGTAATTCTTTTGGACAAATTTAAAGATATAGAGACAAATGCAAATGTGGACGCGATGAAAAAGAAAATTAATTCATTTCGAACGTCTTTTCGCAGAGAATTGAAAAAACTTCTTCATCTTCTAAAATTTGATCTATTACAAGAGCTGCAATTAAAACATCCGCCATGGTTAAAATTCTAAAGAGAACTGATGCTTGACAGCATGCTTAACAAACGCGAACGCAAATGGCTTCAATCCATAAAACATCATCAAGCAAGGCTTGTCAAGCAAATTTGAGAATGTGAACCCACTGCATCCAATTTATAGACTATGTCATGATGTTGTTTTTTTTCTATTTTGGTTTTTGTGTTGGTGAATAAATGTCTTATTGTAGTATTTGGTTTGTGAGCGAATATGGTCACGGTCACACAATAACTCGAAAAAGTACTACTTAAAGGCAAACATATTTTATTTGAGCATGAAAGCCATCGCTAAGGCTCATGTTATGTACCAAACATTTTTTTGATGCCTTTTATAATTTTTAAGATACAACCTTTCAAAGTGGCTGATAACGTTATATGTTTTCGGAAGTCGATTTTAACATTGCTACACATATTGTTAAAACTCTGCGAATCTAGGGTACCGATTTCATTTTTTTGTTTGAGGGATTTAAGATTAATATTCATTTTATAAATTTACGTTATTTTTACATCGTACACAAATATTTTTTGTCGGTTTTTGGACTAAAATTGGTGTCTGATAACGTTATAAAAAAAAGTCTAGTAACGTTAAAGTTCTAATTTCTTTATGATTAATGGGAAAATATAATGTATTTGATAGTGGAAAAAAGAAATATAGTGCATAAGTTACTATAAAACCGCGAAATATTGAAATTCTGGAATTAACCAGTCAAACTTAGAATCTTACAGCAGCATTGGTAAAAGTTCGAAATGATTTGTTTTGATAATTCATTTCGAAGCCTTTTCAACAATTTTCTTCGACAACAAAAACTTGCGTCACTTCACGAGATTATATGGTTTAAATCTCTTTTTGGGTCCTCTTTTATCAAGACTGAACTTTTTCTTTTCAGCGAGCGTGGAGGTCCTTCCAAAGCTTTTCCTACCACTACTGCTGTGTCGTCACAGTATTGCAATTTATCCCCATAGTGCATAATAATAAACCAATAAATAAATAAAACCAATTTGATATTGTTTTTTTTAGACTTCTTATTTACAAACTCTAACTATGTCATCCAAGTGCGGAAATCCAATCTGTGTCAACACCGATTCCAATGCTGAGTGGCATCATCTTGGAAAAAGGGGTTTAAATAGTTTTATGGTTTATCTGACGAACTATGGGTTTTACTGAAAAATTAGTTAAAAGTTTTTGTTGCAAGTAAGATTATCTACAACTTTTGTTAATTAACTTTTAGTTGTAGAACCAAAAATAAAAACTTTATATCTAACAAATAAAATTGCGTCCTCTGACAAATGCACGCAAACCAAAAAAAAATTTAACAATAACGGACTTAAGAAGTGTTAGTTTCATTTTGAGCTTTTTTTATTTTATTCCGTAGGTTTGCACATTCGCGAGTTGCATCACGGAGTTAAATGATATGATAATTATACGAATTTTATCGATTTGTTTTCAGCGTTCTTCTTTTTAAGATTATAGTTAGTTTGGCTTACTGCCTGTTTTTTGCTACTTCTCTCTATTTTGGAGTGGTTTTGAGCTTGGCGTGAATTTTGTTTTGTTCTTTTGAGCCTTGCTCAGTAGTTTCTGAGATAAAATAACGAGTTAAAAGTAAGACATCCTTACCTCATCAATTTTAATAGAGAAAAGTGTTATAACGTTGCACAACTTTGATTAACGTTGCAGCTAAGAGGCTCAGTAAATTCAAACAATTTTTTTTTAAGCATAAAGTAGATGAAAAATACTCAAAAGAAATTTCACAGGTTCAGGTTTATAGTACGTTTTATTATGCGTAAAAAAGCTTTTTACACATTTTGTCTCATAATGCTTAACAAAAATTGAAGTGTGCTTGTTATATCAAACATGTAGTAAATTAATTATTTTTCGTTTGAAAAACTGATGTGTTTAGCTGAAGGTAGTCATATTCTACCGAAACAAATGAAAAACATAGCAATAAAAGTGAAATAAGGAAGAATAATGACTTTTGTTCAGAAAGGTACAATTTCCAAGCATTTCCGATCAGCAGAACAAACAATTTAGGGTGTAGCTGAGATTCAAACTATAAAAGCTCTTTATTGTTTAAAATTTGTGTTACTCGTTACTTTTGGATGTCACCTTTCTAAATAATAGCTAAATATCGGCATACATAAAGTTAATTTTTTTTAGCTTGGGTTCATTTTTCGTGGCCGCGACCATATGATGTTCTCTTTTTTAATAATTTTGTTTAAGTTTTTGCTAGCTGTCAAATTGTTTATATATGTAATGCCATAGTATTTAACAGTATGATTCTTGTGGATGGTTTTTATTTTTGTTGGATTTTTTATTTTTTTTTTTATTAAATTGTTGATTAAGTAATGTGGAGAATTATTCAAAAGTAATGTTGTTTTAATCGTTTTAAGATTGTCCTCCTCGAATTCCTTATCACCTATGTTTATAATTTCGTTTATGAAATTGTTAGCAGTGTTAAGTTTTTGTTGTAAGGGTTGCGAGGAGAAGTAATTAATCAGTCTACCAGATGACGTTGGTTTCGAATGCCCTCAGCTCTGGCGAATCATGTTCTAACTAACGGCCATTTTAACATCAGTACGAATAATTTGAAACTAGTTCGACAAGTGAATGATTCTAGAACGTCTAGATGCTTACGAAAGCTATTTCATTCTAAAAGACGAGGGATCGATGAAAGCTGACAGAGTGGAAATGCAAATTCTTGTTTGTTCCGATTAATTTAAAATAGCTTTTATCTTCTGACAAGTACACCTCTCACAGTGATGCATGCATAGGTTAACTTTTTCGAAAGAACATTTAACTTCGATCACCGCCATCAAATCGCGAGTTATTTACCAAAACAATGAATTGCACTTTGGATCAAGGATGCTGCAAGATAAAGATGACACTTTTTTATCATCAGTCCTGTACCCTGATACGCTGATGATGATAGACAAGCTCATCGAAACGCGTTCGTTAATCGTCTTAGAAGTAAATTAAATGTAGTTTTTTTTACGTTTAGTTTATTTTTTATCGATCAATAAGTGTAATCAATGAGGTAAAAGTGTTTTATATAATTATTAATAATGATTACACACCGTATATAGGGTATAATAATAACTAAAAATTGATATTATACCTAATAACAAAGTAATGATTAAAAAAATTACAATTTTAAATTTTTTAAAAAAAATAGTAATTATGAAGCGCCGACGATTAACCTAGGCTTAAAAGTTGGTAAATTGATAAAAGTTTCAAATAGTAAATTTTCAAAAGAAAAAACTAAATATGCACTTGAAAAAGGATTTAAGACTTAAAATTTATAGAAGGAAAAGTTCAATTTGAAAAAAATATTCAAATTGGACTTTTAGTAAGAAAGTTATGAGCAATTAAACAAAACAAGAGCGATTTTTTGAAAACTTGATATCTTTTGAACGGGCTGTCAAGAAAATCTAAAAAATACTAAAAAATATCAAAAAATTGGGATAATCGAAAATAAATTTTTCCAAATTGTCCGATTTGGCATGGAATGTCTAATGTAAACCCAATTTGACAGACATCAGAAACTTAAACAAAATTATAAAAAAAAGAGAACACCAAACAAAAACCAAAATAGAAAAAAACCAACAACATGACACAGTCAAAGAAGAAGAAGTAAAGGAAACGGTATATCGTGGAAAAAGTGAAGCATTTTTCAAAATCGTGTTAGTTACACAAACACAAATGCATTGCCACAAGGTCACATTGCAGTTACCCGGCTTAGTACTGGGGCGCAAGATAAAAAAAAGAACCATTGAGATGCATCTATCATTTTGAAAAGCTAAAGGAAAGTGTACAAAGGTTTTAAATTGTTAAAATAGTGAACTGTGATAGTGAATTGTTAAAATATGAACTAAATAAAAAAAAGTGAAATAAATTTCAATATAGTAAATACTTTCCAATCATTTATTTAAAATATATATATATTGTCAACATATCTGTAATACGTTGTATACATTTTTCATTTCACTGGTTACTTTTGTCCTATATTCTACTCCATAAGGTTATGTAACGTGATTTTTTTTATCGTAGAGTACTTTTAAACTGACAAACACTTCCTCGCGAAGATACAAAACCAACGTTATAGGTGGGGGCAGCAGCAGAAAAGCCTTTTTAAATATTTTATTTAAGGCGTTAAAAAATAACTTAGGGCTACGGGCGCTAAACGGATTTAAGCACCTTGTCATCACCACTAAAAACTAGTTCGAGCCTGTAAAATAATTTCTCATTTGACAGAAAATCAACGAAATCACTGAATTGAAGTATATTTTTATTTTCAATCAATTTGCTTTTAAAACAAATTGCCGTAAAATATCAATTTTAAAGTATTCTAAAATAACTTATTTATTTACCACACTAGCACATTAATTTACGTTGCTTTTTATGGAAATATCAGACAAAACTTGCTTGTGAAATAAAAAATGTGTACACTCCTTAATATAGGCGTTCTTACACAATTAAAACCAGCACCGCATGTTGTTTTATATTTTGTTTAATAAAGTATTGAAAGTATTCAAAATTCGAGTGACTGTGCTAATTCCAAATCGAAACTTGAATAATCTTGGCTGAAACTATGAAGTTTTGTTTACAACCTTTGGGTCGGAGTGACAAGTAGACTAAAACAATAACAAAGTTTTAGCTTTACCTTTACGGGTGAGTTCATTTTTAGTAGTGTTCTGTATAGCTGTCCTTGGATATTATTCATAAATTCTTCCTCATCTGTTTCTCTTTTCATAAGCAAATAATGTCAAGGTCGAAAAAAGTTACACATCGTCATCATCATTCTACCTAACACTTACTCATCCTTTTGGATTGTATTTTGAAAGTTTTATACATTAATAAATATCCGAACCTTTCTCTGAAAGGTTTTGTGGAAAAAATAATCGGTACACTACTGAAAGATGTAACCTTTGTATATATAAATCATAGTACTATCATGGACGATTTTTTTTAGGATTACATACTGCCAGTGAAGGCGCCACATTCTACCGCAAATAATGTGGTGGAGACATGTGTGGAGACAACAATTAAAGAATCAATGATAAGTAGTAAGAGCAAGAGGTTTAATTATTTCCATTCTGGTAAGAAATAAAAGGAGTAAGTGAGCTAAGCAAACCAGCTGATTTTGAAATGACACAAACTAGAAAAAGGTGAAGGAAATGAGAAAATTTTTCTCGTATCCTATTTGAATTTAACATTAATTGTTTGTTTTTATTTTTGAAATATATTTCGTATGTAGCCAGAGTAGCAAAGACAAATTTAACAAGGGGATGAAAGAGACACCTGAGTGAGCTGCAGAAAAACCTTTCTGCACAATTTTGTTGTAGACGATGTGAATGAGAAACGTAGGTATGACTATAGGTATGTATATTTTCTCATAATTATTATTGAGGGTAGGTTTTGTTTTGTGGCTGATTTAAAATTTTCGAGGAAATCTTTTCATAGTTAGTTAGCTATAAACTTTCTTGTATGATTTCGATGGCAGGATACCTATAACTTTTGGTGGGTATCTTAATAATTTTAAATTGTAATCTTTATTTTGCGAGGGTATGTAGGTATATATTTTGTTAGTGGACTAGTTTCTATTTCAATTAGGTATAAATAATTTTTGTATTATTAGTTGTTTCGAGGATATGTTTTTTAGAAGGTATTTAAATAAAATATGTAGGTTAGGTATTCTTATGCAAAATTCAGAGTTAGGCTTAGGTAAAGAAACCTATTATCTTTTGGAAAGGTATTAAGATATTTTTGTTGAATATGGGGGTGGGTTTTTGTATAGGTACCTAGGCACATGAATATTTCTTTTACTAGGTAGGTAGGTATTTTAATTAAAGTTTGTTTTGCTAAATTCTAGGGTAGGGAGGTTCCTACTTCTAAATTAAAAAAAAATAGGCAGTAGCAGAAAGAATTTCTCTTTATTTCTTTTAAACATGTTTTTTTTATTCCAAGACAAGTTCAAAGTCCTCTGGTAAATTTAGATTTCAGTCCAAAAACTAATTTTTGTTAGGGTGTATGGAATTTTTTTTCATACATTGACACATTTCCTCTCAAATTTCATAACTTTTCTAACACATACAGCCACTGTATGTGTCCAAAAAAATTATTATGTTTGTTCCTTTACTTTAAATTTCTGTGATTTTTTGTCCAGACTTAAGTCAAATGAATTTTGACAGAGCTTTGGACTAAAATGCGCAGAAATGCACAGAAAGAAGGTTTTAAATTGATACGATTTATAACAAAAAACTTCAATGAACGTCTCGGGAAAAATTGTTTTTTTTAGCTATTGATTGATTAACTTGCAAATAATATCTTGTAAGTTTATCATATTAGTACCTATATCAGTTTATAATATTAAAACAAAAATTCCAATAAAAAGATAAAATTAATTTGGAAACTAGTTTTATCGAGTTTGCTATACCCAAACAAATGTTTTGAACATAGGCAACTGCCTCTTTGAAAGTGATCCTGTTTTCGAACAGGTGTTTTCAAAAAGGTGGTCCTGGTGTTCGAAGATATGATGTATGGCGTTTTTGGGGTTTCCTATATTCGAACAGCCTAATTTTCTATGCATTTCATATCACAGGCTTTATTTTATAACCAGCGTTGTGTAATATAAAATTCTCTGATTACAAATTACCCATTACTGTGCGTTTTACGTAATTTAATCGCCCATTACATTTGTCACACATAATTTAGAACTTTTAATTATCTGCGAAAAGAATTTGCAATGCGGGTATGAATAATTTACTTTTCTAATTAGTAATTAAAACATTTAAAGTGAATTTGCTTAAAATTACTGTAGTCAAACGATAGTGGATTTTTTTAAAGCTTTTCAATAAAAAAAATTTTGAAAGTTTTGATAAATATATGATTATTTGAATTTTTTTTAGTTTTTGTATACAAAATTTTATATAAATCCATTTGTCAGAGATAGGTAATGAGAAAATTCAATTGTTCTTAATAACTTACTAGTTTTTATTCGATTGTTAGAACCTATGGTTTTTTGTTTTCTGGTTTTTGAGAAAATTATTATTTTTTTTTCAAATATTAAGTTTGAAAAAAGCCATTTCTGGCTTTTCAAAAATCAACTGTAAGTGCTGCCGTTGTTTTTCAATATTTTAGTTTTTTTATAAAACTGCGCTTACTGTCCAAGTGGAGGAGATATACTCCCTCCTACAGGATTTTTTCTTTCTACATTCAACGCGAATCACATAAAGCATACCTACTATGGGGGATAAAAAAAATATAAAAATATGGGCAGTTTTCTTTTCTTCATTTAGAGCTGATTTAGGCCTATCTCTTCTATATAAAACTAAAAAAAGTATGTCGCCTACCCTAGTATACATATGACTGTGAAATATGTATACCTATACATGTATATAAAATGTTTGTAAGATTTAAAATAAAATTAAGTTGGTATTACAATTTGAGCATTTATTTATAAGCATTTAATATTAAATTACAAACTAATCAACAACCCCTTTTTGGTATAAGAACACACCTATTGAAATCTCGAAATATTTATTTAGCATTTTTCGTAATTTTAATTTTTGTTAAAGACAAAACAAAACCATTATAGTTTTAAGAATTCAACAAAAAATTATTAAGTGTCGTTTACTGATACAAAAATTAAACATTTATATTTTATTTAAGCTTGGCATGGGCTACTTTATTTCTCTGCATTAACTGTCATATAATCGCTTTTGTTGCACTTAAATATTTAGGTTTCATTTCAGCAAACGGGTCTAAGAGCATTAAATACTGAATGCCAAACTAGTAGGTACTTAACAACTTTAAATTCTGAAAAAATTTGGTACCTTTAAAACTATTCATCAATGATATGACATTTTTTGTATAATTTTTTTCAAATTGTTTAAGTTTTTATTTTTTTTTGCAATTTGTTGCTGCATTTTGTTCATAATAACATATTTTCTTAAAAAAATGTGTCCTTTGATTAAAATCAAAGTTGAATTTTATAAAAACAACTTAAGAAAAGTAAGCTGCTTGAGCACTCTCTTATAGTCGTAAATGTACCTTCCAACTTACCTACATACCTACCTATTTTATATTTTCTTGCATATGTGCTACATTATTAATATACCTACGTAGGTACCTTACCTACCTACCTACATTTATATCGAATGAACAAACAAATTACTTTAGATTGCAAATTAAAATACGTATTAAACTACACAGTAATACAATAACTATACATAGGTACATATGCACATTCCTAACTATAGATTTTCATAATGAAGACTATGTACATACCTACGTACTAAACCTATACTCTATACCTTTCATATCTCGCTCAAATAACTACAAACAGCCATAAGAAAAAATATGGGATACCTACAAAATAAAAACCAATCATCCTTTCAATCCTTTGAGCTGTGTGTATGAAGACATAAGAAATTAAAAAAAAACGACATTTTCTAAATGCTTTGCAAAACTCCAAATATAAACCACTTCTCCCTTTATCCACAAAAAACCCATCAAACAGAGAGAATACCCAAAATATTTTTTATTTGACACACTTTCGAATTCCTTCACCTTATCTCATCATAAAGAATACAAAAATGTAAACAAAACTAAACCAAAGCAAAATTGACTATTTTCTTCATATTCATCTTATACTCGAAGATTTGTATGTATATTCTTTTCAAAAATACTCTCTACCTGATTCAGTCTCACCTTAGTAAATTCTAAATACGTCTTTCTCGTTCAAATCATAATCTCAATTCTCAAATTCTCAAGCAATCGCAAGTCTCCACCCAAAATTGCACCTCTCCGCTACAGGGTTCCCCATACTGCCTGCAGATGTCACCCTCTTCTAGTGCGTCCATGATAGTACTATGATTTATATATCATATTTATTTATATATCAACAAAAAGAAAAATATCCCTTGCAATTGTAAAGGAATGAACTCAAAACTAAATGTGATGAGTGCTTTTTAGATTTCCACGCACAGTGCGTTAATGTTCTGAAAGAGGATATTGATTTCTACAAAAAAGCGGTAAATCATTTCGTTGCAATTTGTGTACAACTATGCGTCGTTGATCTTTACATTATTGAAATTGTTGGCCTTCTAAAAATAAAAAACACCAATGCCTTATCGCAATCTCTTAAGCTTTTTTCGTCTGGGCTTGAAACTAATATTACCGAAGAACAAATTGGCAAAGTTTATATTAAAAAAGTTAACATTTTAAAACATAAGCCGTCTCCCACGATTGATGGTATTACGGACGATAGCAAATGTAATACCGTTTGTGTTAACTTTGTCTTTCATCAAATCAAGGAAAAGCTAACGAGGAAAAGAAAGAATTTTACCGATCGTCTTAATGGAAGTCTGTTTGGGAATGAATTTGCTAACAACAGAATTTATTTAAATGACAGTTTTTCACCGTAGATAAGAGAACTGTGGAAAGCTGCTGCGGAATCTAAAAAAACTAATAACTTTAAATATTTGTGGCTTAGAAATTATTCATTGTTTATGAGAAAAAAAGAGGGTAACAAACCTATTATTATTAATTGTAAAGAAGATTTACTTAAACTTATTTCAAGTGTCTTTCAAAATGTTTGATAATTTATATTCTCAGGTCTATAACAATTCTCTGTCTAATTTTGACTGTGAAGTTCCGTATATAAAAAACATCTTTTTATTCATCAACACACACAGTCTTCGAAAAAATTTTGATCTTTTGCTGATTCATATACATAGATTCCTGTGTAAGCCTGATTTTATATTTCTTTCTGAAATTTGGAATTTTAGCGATGAAATTGATGACTTAAGTATACCATACTACGTGCAATGATTCTTACTCTTCTGGTTGTGTTGCTGTCTTTTTTTAAAAAAGTTTACTCTTGTGATGTTTTAAAATTTAATTTTTCTTCCCAGGACGTTCTTAAAGTTGTTGTAGAGTTTAATAATGGGACATGACTAGCCTTCAGAACATAGGAGTTGAACTGGCCAATGATGGCGCTTCATTTATTAAGTATATACACAAAATAGACTTTGACTTACTATACTCTAAGCTTCGATTTGTGGATTGGGACACTGTCTACAATGAAACCGATCCTTAAATAGCCTATGAGAACTTCATAATTAAGCTTAAATTCTTATTAGAAAGTTGTTGTATGATCAAGACTCAAAATTGTAAATCTAAGCGCCTTGAGCCTTGAATTACAGATTTTCTTTTACGTAAAATATTTTTTAAAAACAAATTAATTCACAAATGTAAAAATTTCCGAATAACCACTTATTAAGAGAAAAATGTAAAAAAAACATGTAAGGAAATTTCTATTGAAGTTAAGGTTAAAGATAAAAATAGAGGTATACAATATATATACCTCTATTTTATAATATATAAAGTTAAAGATAAAATAGGTATATATAACATAAGAGGGGAATGGAATGTTTTTAATAATATTCTTAATATTCTTATTAAAAAAATGCGATAAAAAGCAAATTGTGATTGAGAACCCTTTTTAAACCTATTTTCTAGTCACTGATAGTTTCAATAACTTTTTCACTTCAATAGCCAATAACATTGTGAATGGTAGCCATGATTCTGATTTTATTAGTTGCGATAGTACTTCAGTTATTGAAGAGAACCACTCCAACAGAAGCATATTTTTGATCCTATTACCCCGCATGAATTACAAAGAATTATTAATTCCCTCAAGAACTCTAATTCTAAAACCGACGATTCTTGTTCTAATAATTTATTAAAAAATATAGCCTTTAATGTTGTTGATGTTCTCTCACACATATTTAATAAAAGTGTTTTTGGAGGTGTTTTTCCTGATGCTTAAAAGATTGCCGAAGTCATACCCCTTCAAAAAAAGTCTAATCGCAAGTACAGACCTATATCTCTACTTCCAGTTTGTTCTAGAATTTTTGAAAAGGCTATAAAAAGAAGGATTTCAGTAAAAATAAATTTTTTGATGACAGTCAATTCGGTTTTCGAGCTGGTAAATCGAGTGAAGATGCACTTTTAAAGTTTTGTGGTGAAATTTATGAAGGTATCAACAACAATTTAAACACTGCTGGGCTTTTTATTGATTTGACAAAGGCTTTTGACCTTGTGGATCATAAGATTCTTCTTAATAAGTTAAGTGCAGCTGGATTCCGTATTTTTGTTCATGATTGGTTAGCTTCATATTTATAAAAACGAAAACAAAAAGTTAAACTTGATGAAAGCTATGGTAACATTTATATGACATAAGCACGGGAGTTCCACAAGGATCTATCCTTGGACCTTTATTTTTTTTATTTTTTATTTCAATTCAATCTTCAAACAGCACAAACAGCAAGGTATACTTACGGCATTTGCGGATGATATTGCGTGCTCTTACGGTGAAAAATCATACCTAAACCTAGTTTCTGATATATTTTACGATCTTGATATCATCAGACGTTGGTTTCTTGTTCATAAAATGATTTTAAGTAACAACACCAAATTGATGTTTTATAGTTTACAATCCCTCTGGATCTTTAAATTCAACCGAACAATGCTCTATGAACTGCTTTAAAATTGATATTGTTCAATCTTTAAGTTTCTTGGAATTCTTCTAGATAGTAAAATGAATTGGCTTCAACATACCGAAATATTAAAGAAATATTTGTTGAATTGTACTAGGCAACTTTATAGTATAAGAAATTTTTGTTTTTAAAAAAGCTTCTAATGATTTATTATGGGGTTGTCTATTCTAAAATTCAGTATGGTATTACATGTTGGGGAGGCACATAATTCAATAAAATGAATCCTATATTCATTGCACAGAAACATGCAATACGTATAATTTGCAAACAAAATCGTTTTTCAGGTAGTTTAGCTCTATTTCGACAGTTAAAAGTTCTTCCTCTAAGATATCTGTACTTCTATAAAGTCTTAAGGCTTTTTTCTTGTGGTTTTCTTTGCATTCGTGATAACATTAACTAATTACAACTCAAGATTAAATTCAAGTAATTATGCTCTGACGCCTATTTATAAAAATAAATCTTTACAGGCATTTCTTTTCTTTTTTTGCTCCCACAGTTATTAAAAAGCTTCCAGCTGCCATCAGAGTTTTAAGATGTTTTACGACCTTTTCTAATGGAATGAAATTATGGGTTTTTAACCTTGATTACACGGAAATCGAAAATGTTTTGAAAGTTCAACACTTCAAATTTACTTAATTTATTTATTTATTTTTTATTTTAATTTTAAATTTCCTAATGGATCATTCTCTACTAGTCCTGCCTTAAGCTAGGCTAAAGATTGTTTCCTTTTATTCCTTTTTTTTTGCTATCTCCACTAAATGAGTTATGAAGAACACTGTGTTGAATTCTTCTTTTTGTTTTTTTAAATATAACTTAAATATTTATTTCACTGTTTTCATTTATAAGAATTTAAAAATTTAAAAAAATTTTATAAAAAGAAATCATAAATAAACAAAAAAAAAAGTATTTTCTAAACTAACCCTTATTTCACTTTATTATTTTGTTTAATAAACTTTTTTCACTTGTTTAACTATTTACATTCTATATTAACCTCACTTTAGTTCGGCAAAATAACAGATGAATCTCACTAGCTTTTTTTTTGTATTTTTGCTGCTTCCCTCACGTAGACTGTATATGTGACATGGGCTATAAAATTGGATGCAGTGGAAAGTAAGGGGATACGTGCAATTTGATCTACATTGGGACAACTAAGAGATCATTGGAGACAAGATTTACGGAGCATAAAGCTGACATAAGAAACAAAAGAGAAACCGGTTTATCACAAAACATACTAGAAACTGGACACACTGCAGACTTTAACAACACAACAATCATGGACAAAGAGAAAAGACAAAATAAGAAGTACACACTAGAAAGCCTACGCATTCAACAAAACAATGAACATACAAGAGGACAGAGAAAAGACTATCGTGAGCTACGGTCTAGCTATACAATACTGTGATAATAAATGTTTTGAATGAAATGTAATCAAAAAGATCGATGTAATTATTATTACCTATTCCCATCATGTAAGTGTATTTGATTAAAAAATTGTATTTAATATATAAACATTTGATTTGTTATTATCAGATTCAATAAACAACCCCTGAAGAAGTTGGGAAAATCCAACCAAACGTAGGGTATAAAGTTTTTTATTTGCATAGAGATAAGAGTGATCAAAAAAGCCTGAAATTATGTCTATATAGACTTTGGTGAAAAGAACGCGGTCGGGACATTTCAACATTTATTTAGTTTAGGCCTTGGTCTGTGATTTTGTATTACCACCTAACCAATAAACATTTGACATTTCATATATATATATCGATAACACAATGCTTGTCTGGCAATACCGTTTCTATCAGGACAAAAGTTAAGTCCACTTAATTATCTGGACTGGACAAAGCTAACTCTGTCAGTCGATCTCGTACTGTGGAAGAGTGAAGACATTTTCGGCTTTCCTGTTTATTCAAACTAAGTAGTTCAGGGTGACGTAGTCAAGTTTAATTTAAACGAAGCGATTGGCAACAGTATTAATAGCACAGAAGTAGAGGTGTCAGACTGAGAATTGTTCGAATCCCAGTCGACCAAAAATTATTAAGCTGCTTTTTTCAACAATCGCGAAGGAGAAAACTTCATTAATTGGGAAGGGGACATCGAAAAATGTCCCAGTAACAACATTAAAGCAAGCTAGAGCACAGCCAGCTAAAGGTACAGCTAGTGCTGTAGCAACAACAACAAAGGAAGCGATGGCACCACCAGCCATACTTTCGTCTAGTGCCATAGTACTCGTAACAACGAAAAACCCTCCAACGGTACCAACAGAGTACACCAAAAATAAGAGAAGAAGGAGGATAAGCTGTGTGCCGAACCTCGTCAAGCTCTGCCCCACCACCGTGAAGGAAACTGCTTGCACATCAAAAATCCAACAACTGGATACCTCGCCGACGATGACATCGAGTATATGTCCGGTGGTGACGGGGGATAAAATCCCTCAACAGAGGATAGCGACAGCAACTGCTTATGGATCTAACCTCATCAGAGGCTTCCTCCGAAGAGGAAAATGAGACGCAAGAAGCAATTGATGAACAAGCCATCATTCAAAATATCGATGAAATTCGGGGGGAGATGGAACGACTCAATTCCATAGTTACCCCTCTTATACAAGCCCAAAAATGGAAACAAGAAACTCGAAGAGCACGAGAGAGGCAGGAGCACGAGCTGAACGTCTGGAAGACGCCACAAAAAGGAGGGCCATAAGAAGAGCAAACGAAAAAAGCGCAGCTAGAGCAAAGGCAAGCTCAGCAGCAACAACATCACCTGCCACAGCAGAATGAAGAAGAGTAGCAAAATCAACAGCTGCCAACTGAACAACCACAACCGAAGGTGCAACGCAGAAAAAAAACAACAGCAACAGCAACAACAAAAAACACAGGAGCAGAGTCAGCAGCAGCAGAACGAGTAGCAGCAGGGAGTTCATCAGCAGCAGCCACAGCCGCCCCGAAATAAAGAAGAAAAGGTTGATTAGTGGCACCTAGTGGCATACATATATAATGGAGCTCCAAGAAACCGTAGACCTATGTAAGTCGGCCATAGGCCAACTTTTTTTATATTTGTATGTTTTATGACCTTTTTAACTTGATATATTTTGTTGTTGGTTTGTGAGCTATAGGTCAATTTTATTCAAAATTAAATTAAACACAAAATATTGTTTAAAACGACGTTTCGTTCATGATTATGAACATCATCTTTTATTTCTATTAACACATTAAAGAAAACAATTGGGATGAGTATAAGTTGCAAAGATTATATAAATTTAAAATAGGCAGGTTTGACTGTACTATCAGTTCGGGGTTTTCTTGCAGTACTAAAAATCTAAGGCTGTTAAAGTTAATTTGTTTAAATCACGCTTCAATAAACAATAAAACTATAAAAGAACCTTAAGGCAATAACGCTGTATTTTTACTATGTATCCAGCATGAATTTCTGCCCCTCCTTGAAAAACTACTAAATTGATTTTAACCAAACTTTTCAAAACGGTTAATGTTAAATACAAACCATTCTCCGAAAATTTGAGCTCAATCAGTTTACTGGTTTCGAAATCAATAGCATACATCATGGGCACAATGAATTTAGTAAAAAACAGAGACTACCTCATTCAAACAGGTATACTTTCGGTAGGCTAGGGCCTGTTATACCAAGTTTTAGACATGACACAAACCAACCTGTGGAGAATTTTGGTGAGCTTACGAACTTGCAAATTGAAAGCTTTGGAAAGGGAAATTTATGGGAAATTTCCCCTATGGAAAGCTCTGGAAGCAAATACTAGAACCTTACAATTTTTTTCCGGAACCTTGTGAAAAGTATAAAAGCATATATCTGACCGGTAGAGGACGCAGTCTCAGTCCAGTCAGTGTGCATCGTGCAGTACAGTTAGATAGATAGAGCGGACGAAGTTTATTTTAAATTAAATTAAATCTACCCCGTGTTTAAAAATAAAGGGTCAAAAAGAACAGGTATACCTGTGGGCTACCTGATCTTATTGCCCTACAGCAAAAATTAAAAGGGATTATCCCAGCTACCGATAAATGTGGATTAAGGGTGTCAACAAAAGTTTTTATTAAAATAGTGTTGTGCGCGTTTAGTCTGAACTAATAAAAGTGAAGTGAGTTCTAGTGAAGTGTTAATCCCGATCTGCATCCCGATCATCTTTATTATGGAAAAATTAACACCAGAAACGGCTTGGGCTGCATTAAGGGTTCTCCTTCTACGGATGATTCAAGACCTGGGACCGGGATACGGGAACCAGATCAACAGTATTGTTCAGGAGATCCACACCAAACATTTTGCCAATGTCAAACCAAAGCCAATAGAGGAACCGCAGCAAATGGAGGTCCCACAACCAATGGAAGAAGCTCTTCCACCGATGGGACGCCCAGAAGCTCCCATGAAGTAGAAAATATAATTTGTCTAACAGGAGACAAGCAAGGACAATCCGACACCGACAGCAACCAGTCGAACTTTGAAGAAGTCACTGGGAAAAAACGCTCGAAGAAAGCCACCAAGGAAAAGGACCTGAAGAAGAAGAAAGAAGACTTACCAAATAAGACTACTGGATTCACACTTGAGCCATCCATCAAAAAAGTCGTGAGCACCGCATCGGTTCCAGCCATCCCTCCACCGACTGCGAAGCCATCTTCCATAAAACAGACAGCAATGCCAAATGAGACAGAGACAACAAAAAAGAGTGGGATGCCTCCTATTATTGTATTCTTTGGAAACATAGCCGAAATTCACAGGTTTGCTAAAGGGAAGCAGCTGAGATTTACCCTGAAAAGCCGAACACTACTACTACAACACTACGAAGACAATTATCAATACGACACCAAGAAAAGACTACGATGAAATTAGATCCTATTTGAAGACAATGAAGATTCAAAACCTTTCATTTACCCCCAAGGAAGACCGGAAAACTCTTCAGACTACGAAGACAATTATCAATACGACACCAAGAAAAGACTACGATGAAATTAGATCCTATTTGAAGACAATGAAGATTCAAAACCTTTCATTTACCCCCAAGGAAGACCGGAAAACTCTTCAGAGGCTCAAAGGAGTACACCATTCTTACACTGCCATCGAAGTGGAAGAAGAACTTAGACTTGAAGGACTGCCAATAATAAAAGTTTCTCTTTTCAGATCAAGGAAGACAGCAATCAAGTCATTCAACTGCTTTGTGGTGGAACTAAGCAAGATTTGTGACATCGCTGAAGTGTACACAAAGACACTGATCATGAATCAAAAGGTGCACTGGGAGCGACTTAAGGCTAATGATGTTATCCAATGCAGGAACTGTCAACGTTTTGGGCACGTCGCCACTAACTGGGGGATGAACTACGTTTGCGTGAAGTGCAAGGACAGCCATCTTCCAGGAGAGTACAAGCGCAAAGATCGATCCACCTCAGATGTTTGGTGTGCCAACTGCAAGCCCGAAGGACACCCAGCAAGCTTCAGAGGATGTCCAGTACTGAAAGCGAAACAAGCTCAGAAGAAGCAAGCTCTTGTCAACAAAAAAGTGCAACAAGAATTTGTGGCGAAATCTGCATGCACACTTACGAAACTAGCCATCAGTTTTGCAGCCATGGCCAGAAAAAGCATCACACCAACACAGAAAATCCAGTCAGTGGCGAAGATCCCAGCTAAGAAGACACCTGCACCATTCACATCAGCATAACCAACAATGAAGGCCTCCCCCAAACCAAGCCTAGCCAATGAAGTAAAACGCATGTTTGGTCATGGAGAAAGTCCGGAGTTCCGTCCCATCCAACTATTCGCAACTAAGTGCATAAGTCCGTGGCCCATGCCACCTGTATTTTTCATCTGTGCAGCGCGTAATGCGCATCAAAAAACTGCTTATAATTGCTTATAATGGCTTATAACGTTCACCTTCAACCTATTCCTGAAGAAAAACACCCCGTATATTGATCTTATAAGCGAAACAAACGTCACAAAGAGGAACAACATTGACTTCACCAACTACAAAACCTTCAGAAACGATAAAAAGGATGGAACGAGAGGAACGGCTCTCTACCTAAATAAGAAGATCTCCCACAGTGCGACTGAAGTGGTTATTTCTGGCCTGAAATGCTTTGAAGCTACCTCCATCACTCTACAGCTGGGAACAAACGAAACTCTGACGATCATCAGTTTCTACAACAAGTGCTCCGCAAGGCTAGCAGACATCAAGGACGATATACATATCATGAGCAGCATCATAAACAGCAGTACTTATGGGCTGATAGGAGGGGATTTCAACGCAAGACATCACCGATGGATGGACACACAAGATAACAACAAGGGGAATACTATGTGAACTGGCTGGATGCAAGTCAGTCATCCTTCTTCCAAAAAATAGAAATCTGCAAGATTCTAAGATTGATACAGCAATAGAGGCCCTGGAAGACGTAGTCAGCAGCTCACTTGAGAATCAAAAACAACCAATAACTTCTCGGGAAAGGTATCATAATTTGCCAATTTATACTCAAAACCTTTATCTCCACAGACAGCGACTTAGAAAGTTGCTTCAGAGAAACAACAAAGACGGATACAGGCCCATCTCACTTCTCTGCAACATGAGTAAGATACTCGAGAAGCTAATAATCAGACGACTCAAATCTTTCTGGAGCGACAACCGCATAATTCCAGATATGCAGTTTGGATTCCGGGAACATCACTCAACACTTCATCCACTTTTAAAGCTCCAACACGATGTTGCCCTATCCCTAAATTGTCATCAAGTCACTGTTGGATGCTTCCTCGATATTGAAAAAGCATTTGACAGCGTATGGATACAGGGACTTGTTCACAAACTTTTCCAATTCAGATTTCCACATTCATTAATCAAAATTATTTACAATTTTCTTCATTCTAGATCGTTCTTCGTTCAAATATTCTTCTTCAACATATATACTTAATACCAGCCACAGCCAAAATACGCCCAGACTCTCCTCTTCGCCGACGACTCCCTCACATACCCCAAGTCCATGTCACCGATATTTGCAGCTAGAAGAGTTGAAGCCCACGTCAGACTACTACCATCGCTGGGGCTTCAAAATAAATTTGGCCAAATCCGAACTGATCTGTTTCAGACGACCAAGTGGCTCAGGAAGTAGAAGAGGACGCTCAGCCACCAATTGCAGGAATACCAAGATAACCCTTTCCGATGGAACTCAACTGTCAGCAAAAAATAACGTCAAGTACATGTGAATACAGTTTAACGAGTTCTACCGATTTAATCTACACACAGCAGCTGTACTAAGAAAAGCCAACTTTGCCTTCCATTGCATCTATCCACTTATGCGAAAACAGAACGGACTAAGCCAAAAGACGAAGCTTCTCCTATACAGGCAGGTCATCAGACTAATCATCACCTACTACTTTCCCATCTGGTACACGACAGCAAAATCACAAATGAAGAAACTTGCAATATTCGGATCTGCACAGGACTGCATTTCGACAGAATACGAAGAAAACACGTCAGCAAAAAGAGGCTCTATGAAAAGGCCAATATTCTACAACTAGATACTCGTAGATACCTCATCCAATCCAGCAGAAGATGTCTACAAAACCTGATGAACCACCCGAACCCTCTGATAGAAGGAATTGTAAACCAGCCACGACATCCCAACTAGCGGTACCTCGATGGAACTACTAGATGAGGATATTATTTCAACAACTGACGAAGAGATCATTCCCTTCTACGCCGACCCAAGGTCAGCTCACTACCGTGGCTGAAAGCTTCACTCCCCCCTACCCAACCAACCACATCAAAGACAACCGGATCTGAACACTCCGAGGAATGAAGCAGCCATTAGATTAAGATAAGATATAAACAAAATGACAATTAAATGTAAATTAACCAAAAAATTATCAATGTAAAAAGTAAGACCCCTATTGTGCCAAAAAAATTTTAATAATCAATGTATACTTTAATAAAACTAACGTTAAGCAAATTGTAAATATTAACCGTTCAATAAAAAATCTTGTCAATCTTGCAGAGGATGCAGTTTATTCTTAATCGTGAATGAATAAAGTTGGTAGTAATAAAAGTAAAGTGGTGAATTAATTCCAGTGGTGAACAATAGTTGTTTTGTGGTTGTAAAGTAAAGTGTTTTATTTTGTAAGGTAAATAAGTGGAAAATTTAAATAAAGTGAATAAGTTTTATTAACGAACCTGAGAAAATATTACAATAAATAAAATGTCTATTTCCGACTGACTATTGTTGTCACCGGCTACCGGGCTATAAGGAAAAAGAGAATAACTTCTTTTAATAATGTAAATAAACGCATTTTTTTCAGTGAGAATCATTTTGAACTTACTTTTAATAAAAAAAAAAACAATTATTTCTAAAGAAACGAGTAGTAAAATACTTTTTAAATTGAAATTAATGCAAATATTACTTAAAAGACTCGAAGGTACTTGAAAGTACTTGAAAATACTTGTAAGTACTTGTATGTACGTGAAAGTACTAGTCAAGTACTTGAAAGTACTGCTCAAGTACTTTGGTACTTAAGTAAGTACTCAAATACCAGTACCAGGGTACTTAAGTACATGTACTGGTACTTGAGAGTACTGAAGTCCTGAAATACTTAAGAAAATACTTTACAGGTCTGCCCAATAGGTACTCATTAAGAAACAAAAAAAAAATTCGACGCAGTATTTTTTGTAGATATTTCGAATTATTTAATTTCATTTTACTGGACTAATACATTTTGTCTGTATGAAGGTAGTGGTAGGTTGTTTCTAGGTAAATGGTCATCCAAGTATTGGTACATTTTGTTCGTTTGTCATGATATTATAATAATGGGAAGGATTTGCTTTATTCTATAGGTAATTTCAGCTTTGAGAATTTTTGATTTTGTGCCTGAGTCTGATTTCGATAGAAAAAAAATCAAAGGAAATTGACACTTCTTGATAGAATAGGTAGTTAGGTACAGTACATAGCTACCTACCATTTTTTTTTTTATAAAACATTAGTTGTTTTATAAATTTTTGTATGGTTCTTACATCTATTTATTCATTAAAAAAATTGAAATAGGAACGGTGTGAATTACTTAGGTTTTGTCAAGTGATGAGGCCTTATCGAGTAAAAATGGATGCTATAACATGCTAAACTAAAATAATTGACATATGTTCTACATACGAATACTTAATCAAGTAAAAATATTTATACATTATTTTTACTTGATTAAGTATTCGTATGTAGAACATATGTCAATTATTTTAGTTTAACATGTTATAGCATCCATTTTTACCCGATACATTATTTTTACTTGATTAAGTATTCGTATGTAGAACATATGTCAATTATTTTAGTTTATCTCCTAAGCGTTCTTGTACCTACCTACTTCATGTTTCAATAGCAATTCAATTGAATCGACATTAGATTTGTGAAAATTAAAAATATTTCTTAATTTACAGGCATTTATTGAAGTGAAAACCACGGAAGGTAAATTTTGGTATAGCTTAATCTTTGAATAAATTATTTATGGGTGATTCCATAGAAAACGATCCTTTACGAAAAATTACAAAATATGACATCAAATTGAAAAAAAACCGTTTGATGATTTTTAAAGATTTTATGTTTAATTTAAAAGTGAAATTATCAATAATTTTTTTACCGTCGCTTATTTCACAGTTGAGACAACTTAGCAGAATAGGCCTTCATAAGTCATTTTTTGTTATCAGAAGCTCAATACGATGTTTTCAATAATCAACTGTTTTTTTTTCAATTTGAGAATCGGTGGTTATTATCCCTTATCAGAAATTTAAGCATGTTTTCGTGAATATTTAGTTAATCTATAGTAAATACAAACTGAGTTTTTCGGCAGTTGATTCATAAAGTTGTTATTTTCACACCCATAACAAAAATATTTATATTTTTCATAACTAGACGAACAAAATTTTATCAAAGTGATAAATTGTGAAAAAAAAGGACAGTACTACGATCTACTGTCAGACGAAATTGCAAGAATTTAAAATTAATACTGACCGTATAAAAGAATTTAAATCTACGCCACACCCGTATGGCATTTCAAAACATATTGTAACGACCCTCACATTTATACTATAACGACTCTCGAATGAACTTTAACGACTCTCGAATAAAAGAAGCGCCAAGTTCCGGATTGTATATACATGACACAACCCAACCTACGAACAGCTTTGGTGAGCTTTAGAACTTCTAATAATAAACGTCAGAATGAAAGCCTTGTAAAGGGTAATTTATGGGAAATTTCACCTATGGAAACTCTAGAAGCAAATACTGGAACCTTCAAGCTTTTTCGGGAACCTGTGTGAAAACTATAAAAGCACATGTCTGGCCGGCTGATGACACAGTTAATTTTAATAGTGAATGAGTAAAGGTGGGTGAAATAAAAGTGAAAAGTAAAGTTGGTGATTTAATTTCAGAATAATTGAGTGGTGAATGATAAATTGTTTTGTAGTAAGAAAGTAAAGTGTTTTGATTAACCAAATAAATAATAAGAAGTTTAAATTAAATAAATAAGTTTTATGAACGAACCTGAGAAAATATTACAAAATTACAATATTATTTCTGTTTTTCAACTCATTTTTAGTTTTGTTGCTCCCAAAGCCTAGTACGCTGCTGATACAAAACGAAATTTTTAGTTGGTCTCCAACAGGACAACGAAATGCTTACGAAAACACAGCGAGACAAAATATTCGTTGAAAGTTACACCGCAATTCAAAAAATTAAAACTAATGAAAATGACAAAAAAAAAAAAAAACATACAGGCAGCCACGCTATAATGAAAGAAACAATGAAAGAAACAACAAAATAAACACGAAAAAACACAAATGTCATTTTTTTGCACACAATAAATGGCCTGAGTTATTAATTGTATAAAAAAAAAGAGTGTAGATTTCTCCAAATGATCTGGTACAGTAATTAATTTCATTCATCGAAAAGAGTACTGCAGAACGAAAAGTAAAACTAAATTCTCCGTTGTGTCACTTTGTATGGGATTTTTCATTTCGCATCAGCAGCCTTACAGAAAAAATGTCAAAGACAAGTTGTAGCTTAGAAAATATCCCAAGAAAATTATTATTTTCCGTTTTGGAGATAACAACGGTCTGCAAAAATTAACTTTTTTTCGCCTTCAAATAATTTTTTGAAATTAATTTTTTTAAATATAAATCTGGTTTCAGAAAAAATTCTATCACATACAGTCTTTTTTATTGGTTTTTGACAAATAATATGAATGATTTGTAGAATAGAGCATTTAAGAGTAGGTTGATCTAGGATAAAAATAAAATTACTGTGCCTATTCAGCTCAAATTTGGAGAACTTATTCCATTCTAAAGCATTTGATAAACTTAGTCACAATATTATTTTGTTTAAACTTAAAGCTTTCGGCTTTCCACCTTTCTTAATAGATTGGATAAGATCGTACCTCGAAAATAGATCCTACCAGGCAAAATTTCGATACTCTCTCTCAAACCCATTTAAGACTCTCTCGGGTGCACCTAGGGGAAGTCATTTGGGCTCTTTTCTATTCATTCTCGCTATAAACGATGTTGTGTCATGTATACGTTTAGTGAAATTCCTATATTTGCGGATGATATGAAGATTTTCAAGAGTTGATCATGACCACGGTCTCTTGCAGGATAATATTGACAGTTTTACCCTATGGTGTGATAAAAACGGTCTTAACCTACGCCCAGTTAAATGCCAAACAATTACTTTCTCAAGAAAACGAGTTGCAAGTGCTTTTAATTATTCTATTTCGCAGCACAAACTATGCCGTGTCTTTAGCTTCAAGGATTTGGGTGTTCAGTTTAGTTCTAATTTAGAATTCACAGAACACATTAATTACATTGTAATTTGATTTATAAAACGTTGGGCAAAAGATTTTAACGACCCGTATATTACCCTTTTTATTAGATTAGATTACAACTTTTATGTAAGACCTCATCTTGAGTATGCCTCTCAAGTTTGGTCACCTTTCTATGAAATTCATAAAAGTCGTATTAAATCAATACAACATAAATTCATTCGCAGTGCTCTGAAAGGTCTCCCTTGGGCTGATCCCACCTGCTGCAGGTCCAAACTTTATATCATTATATCAAAGGCGGGTTAATAATGACTTAATATTTCTTCAGCAACTTTTAAATGGAGAAATTGATGCTCCTGACTTGTTAGCCTGTATTGGCATAAATTATCGCAGAGGATCTCACCACCTGCGAAGATTTGAACTTATACATGTCGATTTTCATCGTACTAACTACGAAATTCATGAACCTTTAAGCCGAATATGTAAGCTTTTCAATTTAAATGCTTCCTCCGTTGATTTTAATATAGGTAAAATGGGATTGAAAACATTGTTTCGAACCAGTGCTCCACAACCGTGACCGTCTTATATATCTATTAGGATACTTTAAATGTTTTTTTTTTAATTGTATAATTTTGTATTTATATTAGGTATTTGATTTTTGTAATTTTGTACACTAGTTGTATTGTAATTATTTGTAAGCATGTGTTAGTTTGCATTATTTTACTAACCACTAACACATGCAATTATGATGAGCCCTTTTTTGTAGGTTGCAGCTAGATCTAAGCTCTCTACACCATAAAATCTCAAGTGTTAAAATAATAGGCGCGTCTCACCAACTAAAATCTTACTGAGACTCAATGTCAAGTTGACGGAGGCGGAATGCTTTGGTAAGACAAGATTCTCCATTGAATTGTATTAAAAATATGTGTTATAATTTTTGAACCGAAATCCTGGAAACAAAATTTCAACTTTGCTTGAAATATTTAAATTTTAAAGCACAACACTTTATGAAATTATTGAAAAATAATAGCAAATTCAATACATTTTCATTTTTATTAACATATCACATTCATTTTCTATATTTTATCGATCTTAGCATTTACAGATCACCGATAAATTGCAATTTAGCTGTCAAATGAACAGCTGTTTTAGCTGAAAAAGAACATTGAGGAATGAAATCCGAAAATTTGTGTCTCAGTAAAATCCTTAAAAAAATTATATGTGTTTTTCGTGTTTATTTTTATTGATTCTTTCATTACAGTATGGCTGCCTGTGATTTTTTTTTGCATTTTCAATTGTTTTGATTTTTTTAATCTGTGCAACTTTCAACGATTATTTTTCCGCTTCGGTTTCGTGAGCATTTCGTTGTTTTGTTGGAGACCAACAAAATATTTCGTTTCGCATCAGCAGCGTACTAGGCTTAAAAGTTGACAGTTGGGAGATATTCTTCAAATCCCACTTGGGGGGCCTGTGACTCCCCGTAAAAGTGTAAGCGGCGCTCATATCGATGGGAACTTCTTACAGTTTAAGGAGCCTTATATATCTTCTCCAAATATGTATACTCTTTTACGACTTCTATGGGATCGCCTTCATAGTTCGTTCCACCGTTCGTTCTTCAAATATCTCCCGCGACCATTTTTGAAAACAATCATTTTCGTCTTGTCAAAATTCACGGATAAGCTCCATTTTCAACAATTATTTGCCGGTCTTAGCAAAGAGGGCAAAATGATCTGCCTACATTAATGCAAGAATGTTTGTTTTATTTATTCTGATACACCTCCATTTTTTTCCGTTATAAGAATTTGATGCATTACCCCTAAATCCCCTTAAATTTACGTTATTACCCTTTGTGGGCAAAATATTTGAGTGGCAATTTTTTTTTTATCAGAAATTAAAATAGCGTCTTCAAAGAAGTTTTTTTTTCGAAAGAAGTCATGCTAACTTACACCTAAATTTTAATTTGTGGGAAAATTATTAAGGCTTTGTTTTGTTTTCACGGCAGCTGAAGTGAACGAAAATTTCTATGTATACAAAAATTCACAAGTAAAATTATTAAAAACGAAAAAATTTTGTTCTGAAGTAAGCAGTACGATAAAGAAAAATGCCAGCAAATGGGAAAATTGAAGTAGATTACTATATCAAAGTCTCCAATTGTTTTCCGTCCACTAATTATTTGCCGTCACTTTATTGATAACGAATAATTGACAGCTAAAGTTTTGATTTGTTTGAATCTTATTAAAAAAAAGTAAAAGGAAATAATTTGAAAATCGATTTCATTCGGGTTTTAAAGAAAGATTATGAAGAAATTCAATCAAATTTTAAACATTTCTCATAGAGTAATGATTTTGGCAAAAGCGATGATGTGCCATTGATAAACTGATACCTACATCATTTTAAAATGTCAATATTCTTGTAAAATTATGATGCACTAAAATTTTGTAATATATGTATTCATTTTGACATGTGATATTAAAACGTCAGTGAAGTAAGCAGAACAATTTTAAGCTAGACCACGGCAGGAATTTGCAGTTTTTTGTTGCATTTTTTATGCATTTCTATTCCCGATTTTCAGTTCACCAAATAGTGGGTGTAAGCCACTGTACTGCTAACTTCACTGTGAAGTTAGCAGTGAATGTCTTTTTCTCAGAAACCGGGCTAGCTGTGAATCTGAAATAAGGCCCTGAATTTGCAGTTTAGGTAATTTGTATTTCAAGAAAAGGATAACCCTAAATATTTGACGGTGTTCACATTGGATTGAAAAACTGGATTTTTTATGACGTTTCAGTATTCACATCTCGCTCCTACTTCTTCAGTAAAGGAAGATGTAAATACTGAAACATCAAAAAAAAATCCAGTTTTTCAGTCGAATGTGAGCACCGTCTTTAAGACCTTAGATACAAAAAATTTCATACTGCACTGCTAACTTCTTTGTGTTAGAAGTGCATGTCATTTTCTCAATTAGGGAGCTAGCTAGAAAATTGCAGCTAGGCTCCAAATTTGCATAGCAAAAAATAAAGTACTTATTTGAAAAAAATCGATCAAATTAATTTTTCACTGTTAACTTCACTTTGAAGTAAGCATAAGCAGAACAGTCCTTTTCTCAGTAACGGAGCTAGATAGAAATTTGCAATTAAGTTCCAAATTTGCAGTTTTTTATGAATTTCTAGAAAAAACGGAGTTCAAGTTTTGAAGTCCAAATTTGACAAACAAAAATCAAAAATTCATCTTGCACTGTTAACTTTACTCTGAAGTTAGCAGAAAAGTCCTTTTTTCAGTACCAGAGCAAGCTGGAAAATTTCAGTAACGTCTCAAATTTGCAAGAAACTTTTTATGCACTATTTGGTTAACTGCGAAATCCGGAATAGAAATTTGGACTCCAAAATTTGAAATGAGTTTTTCCTTGAAGTACATACAAATCTAACTAACTAACCGCAATTTTCTAGTTAGCTCCGTTACTGAGAAAAGGACTATTCTACTAACCTCACAGGGATGAATTTTTCGATTTTTTTTGTCAAATTTGGACTTCAAAATTTAAACAGATTTTTCTTGAAGTACATACAAAAATGCAAATGCAATTTTCTAGCTAACTCATTTGTTGAACATGTCCTTCTAACTTTACAGGGAAGTTGACAGTGCAAAATTGATTTTTCAATTTTTTTTGTCAAAGGAGAAAAGGACAAAACGGTCTACAAGACCAATTACAACGAGACATATGGCGTGGGAAAAATATTTTTGTGTACACAAAACAAAATTTATAAAACACCTGTAAAATTAACACTTTTTGATGATAAAAGTTGTCCAACATTAAAATTATCACCACCTACATGCCAATCATATCGTTTTGACATTTATGTAGTGTTTATTTAAAAGTTCAGATTATAAAAATAATATTAAAATATCAATACCAATTTGATAATTTAAATGTTATATTCAAAAAAAAAAAATTTCAAATTGATATGATTTTTAACATAACAAAATGTTTATTTAACATTTTTAATGTTAAATTGAGATTTTTAAATATCGAATTTATATGAGAAAATTGAGATTTTTAACGCAGTTTTAACATATATCAAATTGATATTTTGTAAGTATTTATCATTATCAATTCAACATTTTACTTCTTGCCTTTTAAGCTGTGCCAAAGTTCTGCATTTCTCCTATCGATAAAATTTGCCGAAAAACGTTGACAAATGGAACAAAACTCATGTATTTGGTTTCAATTTTAATCATTTCTCGAACGATTTTATAGATGCGAGAGTTACAGAACGTGGGCACTGGTAGACTATTTCATTTGTTTAGCATCTCAAAAATTAAGTTTGTTGGGTTTCCAAAATATTATCAGCCGAATTTATTAGATTTACTTAAAATGCCTTTTAGGGATCATTTAGTTTAGTTTGCTTAAATATTTAAGTTGCCTTTAAATAACGTTACTTAAATTCTCATCTATAATCAATAATCCATTGCTACTTAACTAAACGTAACGTGAGAAAACTTTCTAATACATGTTCATTTCAGCTGTTTTTTGACAGCTTGCAAACAAATGCAAACAAAAGCTGAGCACATGTATTTATAAGAAAGAAAGAGAAGCAACTGGCACACTAAATGCAAACGAAATGAAACATGAATACATTTTGGCTTGAGATGCTTTGATGTTTGTGTTCAGAAACTCTATTATTCAATTTTTGAATCCACATAGATAGAAAAATATGTTAATAAATCGAAAAAATTTATTTTACAATTTATTTTATTAAAGGAAACCACAAATGTTACTTTTATTAGGTACCCACAGCAAAAATATGAAAACTCTCCCTACATACATACTCGTACATGGGTATACCTATATTTCAGAAAAAAAAAACAAAAACAATTAGTCTCGGATGTCAAAATATGTTTTAGATGGCTTTAACTTAGCTTTAAACGCGGTAAATGGCGTTTAAGTTAAGATGAATTTAAGTAACGTTGCTTAAAAGTGAAAATTGATTATAGATACCGATTTCGCACTTAAATGCAACTTAGAGACATTTTAAAGTTACGAACCCTTTAAATTTTCTTAATAAATACGGCTGATATTTAAAAATTTGCCCGCAACCTTTAAGGGTATCCCAAGCTAACGTGACATCAGAAAGAAGCATTCACACAATAACAAAAGACAGATACACAATGCTAAATAACAACAAAAAGAATATCGTCAGCAACTAATTATCATTGATTAATGATAAACATTGTTTGCAACTCCTAAAAAACATTGTAGTGGGGCGGTTTAGCTATTCAATTGTGCACTTTGTAATAAAAGCAAATCATTTCAACCATTGTTAGTACATTATAAAAGAATGATTTGAAGATATTGGGCCACTTCGTATCTCCGCCCATTAAGGTGGGTGGGGCAGTTTCGTTTTGAAAATGACTTGAAATGGAAAAAAAAATATTAAAAATAAATTGCAAAACCTATAATATTTTCCTATACCTTTTTTAAAGTCAAAATACCGTTCTTAAATTATGTTTTAAATTAAGTTATTTTAGTAAATAGTTTTCGAAAAAATTAATTTCAAACTCAAAGTTTCGAAAAAATTGGCAAAAATGGATGTATTGATTTTTTTTTTAAATTTACGTTATTGTATAAAAAGTTATTTTTTTATTTTTCAATGCTCTTATCAATTATGGGTTTAATTTTGAAAACCAATTGATTGCAAGTCCTATAGTTCTTGAGAAAATTACAAAAAATATTTTTTTCTTACACAAATATTTGTTTGAGTATTTTTTAAATTCCAATCGTCATTTTAAATCAAAAACACCCTGGATTCGTACTCATAGATAAAAACAGTAATGTAGATCACCAACTGTCTAATCCCCTCCCTTCTGGCTGTATTTGGGAACTTTATTGTCCTACAGAGGCAGTTTGATTGTCAAATTAATCAACTTGACTGCCAAAATCCGGAAAACATAAATAAAATGAGATATATGTACGACAATTCTTTTTATTTAATGACTTTAAACAAAATGAAAAGGAAAGGAAAAATTCAATTTAAAGACACTTTATTACATATAGGGTTAAAACAAGCTAAATTATATTACAGACTGCGTACATATGCATACATATTCCACTTAAAATAGTATATTTTTACACCCACTTATAATAGATATTTATGAGTAATACATAATGAGCATACATGTTAACATCTATGTCGAAGCTTCCGAGGTCTTATCGAAACTCTACCAGCTGCTCCAGTCGTAGGGGTGCTGTCCCTACTCTTAAATATCGCAATAAAAACGCTGAAATGTGACCTAACCTACACCTGTTTGGTACATTCTAATAATAATAAAACTTTCTACCGGATTTGCAGCTACGGGTTATTGTCTTCAGAATATTGTCTGGGTCAAGTTCAGTTGTGCAATGGATGGGAACCAAGCAAACATTTTTTGACACCCTAGCCCTACAATGTTCCAGATATAAGTTGTTCTTTCCAGTATTCTACATGAGAGTATAAAAATAAGATTTAGTTGCAGGACATTGTGTTAACTAGTTATTGATTATAAAGGAGACCTTTAAAATCAGGAGCTTTGACTCAAAAGATTTGACTCCTTCCTGGTGATAAACTCTGAACAAAAATATTGCTATTATTGTGAAAATCTTGTGTTTGACGTGTAACTATTAAAGCACCCATGTAACAGAAGTAAACAAATCTTTCTCGGCACTGGAAATTTTTCATTCTAGGCATCTGGCATCTTGAAAACTGCAATGCTATCTCGCAACTGTGCATTTTCTTGAATCTTCTTTATCCGACCATCCCTTTCTAATAGGGTGCGAATGGGCACCGAGCAATCTAATGTTCCATAATTTGAAATGTTTACTCATTAATTCGATCACTGATGGCACTTCCGTTTTTTTTATAGTTGAAGGTCAGTAGAAGATAGAAAACGATGAAGAATGTCTTGTTGATACCGTTTTAAACAAATGTGCCTTAAACCTACGATGAAAACCTTCATCGACCTTGAAGCAGAACTACATGACACATTAGTTTACTCACAGGCAGAAAACTTTTACTTTACTTTTAACCTTCTCGTAGAATCTTACCATAGAGTTGTGTTTTGCGACTAATTTATACCTCATGTAAGTAGAAAGCTCTGCATTACTTCTCAAGACACAAACGAGACGATGTAACAGTTGGTTCGGGTTTGTTTGCACAGTGATTTCCTGGAATTTTGTCGTCTGGGCCAAACTAAATAAATAAACAAACTATAATTTTCGTCTTTAATGAGCATCGCTAAGACGCTGATCAAATATTTCTTTCATGGCTTTTAAACCTTCAGCGTTCCTAAGTTTTGATGGCATTTCACGAATTATCGCCAACACAAAATATGTAGTCACAGATACAAGAAGAGTAGTTTCCTCAAACCGGTTGTACAAACGTAGCCAGTATGTCAAGTTAAAAAAGCCTCCATTATGCCTAGGTTTACCGAGAATGTCAAAGTTCAACATATTACTTCATAATAATTAGTTCTCTTTTTTCTGGGGAAACACCACTGAATAGCAATGTGTGGTTATTACGCCGATCATGGCTGTGCTCATTGAGCAAAGGGCATCAATATTGTTTAATATGGAAATAATTTATTGAAAAATATGCATATGGCAATAAAAACGTACCAAACGGGTGAAGGTAAGGTTATTTTTCAGCGTTTTTATCTCGATATTTAGGAGCAGGAGAAGCACCCCTACGACTGGAGCAGCTGGTAGAATTTCGATAAGGCTTCGCAAACTTCGATAATGAAGATAATTGATAGAAAAATATGCCTGTGGCAATAAGAGCGTACTAAGCTGGTGAAGATTAGGTCACATTTCAGCGCTTTTATCTCGATATTTAGGAGCAGGGGGAGCACCCTTACGGATGGAGCAGCTGGAAGAGTTTCGATAAGACCTCGCAAGCTTCGACATAAATGTTAACATGTATGCACATTATGTATTATTCATAAACATCTATTGTAAGTGGGTTTAAAAATATATTATTTTAAGTGGATTATGTATATGTACGCGGTCTGTATTATAAATTAGCTTGTTATAAGAGGCCTCTGCCCAAAATGTCGAACTCAGATTCAAAGATCGAAAATTCGAATAAAAATAAAAACAAAAAAAGCCACTCCGCATGAGAGAAGGAAAAAGGCAAACGATACACAGAGTTATAAACGAGTAGGTAATATACACACACAAGCTTCTTTTCTTTGCTTGTTTGTTTTTTATGTGGTATGTGCACTGATCTCTATAATACACTGGGTAGCGTATCGACACAAGAAAAATGCTTCCATTTGAAGAATTGTTATATTATGAAGCTGACCACTTTTTTGTATAACAATATAACTGTACAATAAGTTATACGAAATAATCCACTATGAAGACGTCAAATCTCCGTTCGTTGCTCCCCCCAAATCTGTTCGCTAACATTGTTGTGTTTGTAATTTTATTTCATCCACAAATGGTTAAATGAAATGGAATTACAAACGTAGAGTGTGAGAAGGAGGTAAAATCATAAAAAATCACAGACTATGTAATTGCATTCTATTCATCACACTTTTGTTTTGTTCAACTTGTTTGCAAACTGAAATGATGAACGAAGTCAATGGTTCCCATCTACATATTTACTTTTACCTATTTAAACACCTTTCTAATGATATAATTCTAGTGCCATTGGAAAATAATAGCACAAAAAAATGCACACAGTGAATAACTTAATGATAAAAAATACTTAAACAAACTTCACAAAGTTTTTCCCTTTTATATCATTGGTCTGTTTCTCTTTCTCTTTAGATTAACATCTTTGAAACACGTTTTTTTGTGTAGATGTAGACGTCAAATTATGAAGCCGACCACCTGATTGTCATCTTCAAATCGAAGCAAAAAAAACTGTTATACATTATAAGGAATACGCTATCCAGTGTAGTATAGAGATCACTGGGTATGTGTATATAATATATTTTTTCATTCGTAGCGAGATCGTGGAACATTTGAAGAACGAAAAATGTATTTTCTCTACAAACATAAATGGAAAATTGGTGATGTTGACCTTGATTTATATTTAGCATTATGCTCTTCTGCTTTTACTGAAATTTCAAATTAAGTTAGTCAGTAACATATTGTATTTTTTTTTGTTATGTACTCTACATTTTAATGAAATAGTGAAAACTCTTTTGCATGGAAAAATATAAAGTCTTTTTACCTGTCTATAGGCTTGTGTAGATGTTCAAAGGGTAGACACGGTGCATTCAAGAGGACACAAGCGTCCACAAGCTTTTTTACAAAGCGAACCTCTGTCTATCAACTCCTACTCTCACCTCCCCGTGGTGAACATCGAGTGCCTAGTACCTTTAGCTGAAGATGGGGTTCAAATCCCTGTGGACGGTTTTAGGCGGCAGCAAACGAGAGGGGGGGAGGAGTGTTCCCACTAAGGCACTTCTCCTTTATCCAGGCGGCAGCGGAAGAATTCCCCAGATGGAATCAACGGTGGCGTCTACAGTTCCAGTTAGGTTGAACTACTTAGTGAACACCTTATATGGGCTACTACGACATATTCGTAGCTCAGGCCTATAAGGAGCGGTTTACCGGCTCCCCACCCTTGGAGTTATATTAAGGGTCTGGCCCTCCAGGTCGGGGGTTGTGCGTCGGGGTAATTTTCCTCCCACGGAAATCAACAACGGTTCCGAAACAACAACAAGCCTCGGATATGGATGATCTTAATGTTGACGACCCCAGCAAACGAATCAAGGACAATGAATTTCGCATCTGCACGTGGAATGTCCGGACCTTAAACAGACCACGTGCAGCCGAACAATTAGTGGAGAACCTGGATAGGTTAAAGGTTGATATAACAGCCATCCAGGAAGTGCGATGGGATGGAGAGGGCATACGAGGGATTAAGTCGTGTGACATCTACTTCGGCGAGTGCTGCAAGGAGCAGGGTCAGCGGCTCTTTGGTTGTGGTTTTGTGGTAAGGGGAAGACTTAGGCAAGAAGTCTTGGGCTTCAGAAATGTAAGCGAGCGTCTGGCCACAATCCGCATCAAAGCTAAATTCAAAAACATTACGTTGATCTGTGCCCACGCCCCAACGGAAGACAAAGATGACTCAACCAAAGAAGACTTCTACGATCTCCTCGAGAGTACGTATGATAGGTGCCCAAAGTACGACGTCAAGATTATTCTTGGCGACTTCAACGCCAAAATCGGAAAGGAGGGCATCTTTGGTTCGATAGTAGGAGGACACAGCCTGCACGACAACACTTCCGGTAACGGACTCAGGCTGATTGACTTTGCGGCGGGGCGGAATGCCATCATAGCTAGCACTCGATTCCCACACCTCAATATACACAAAGGTACCTGGGGGTCGCCAGATCAACGAACCGTCAACCAGATTGATCATATTGCGATAGACGCCAGACATACTTCCAGTATCCTGGATGTCCGAACGTTCCGAGGGGCCATCGGACCATTACTTGGTTGTAGCCCAACTACGTATGCGGATATCTATGACGCCACAACAGCGAACGGATGATGTGAAAAGATTTGATGTCGCAAAGTTAAAATCGCAAGAGATCGCTAGGACCTTTGCGGACAGAGTCTCCCGTAACCTTTCAGCAGCTCTGCCACCAGCACAAACTACAGAGGACCAGTGGAAACACTGTCAACAAGCCATTAGAAGTGCCGCCACTGATGTGCTGGGTTTCACTAGGCGACCACAACGAAGCCCCTGGTTCGATGAAGAATGCCGGCTGGTGCATGCAGCCAAGAACCAGGCCTACCAGTCAATGCTGCAAACTAGAACCAGAGCTGCTGAGAGGGCAGCCCGTGAGCTCTACGGGCAAAACGAAAGGAGGAACGCCGACTTTTCAGAAGGAAAAAGAGAGAGCATGCGAAGCGGGCGGTCGAGTCGGCAGGGGTAACGTTCGAAAGTTCTACCGAAGGGTGGGGCAATCTACCCAGGGTTACAAGGCTAGAACGGAAGCCTGCCGATATGAGAGTGGGAATATGGTGGTAGACACACAGTCGGTGCTGAGGATCTGGAAACAACACTTTTCTAGATTGCTAAATGGCGATGATAGTCCAAATTCCGCTGTGAGGCAGAATAATCCATTCAAACTGGACGACGATGGTGAAAATTTCCGTCCACCCGACCTAAATGAAGTGCGGTTAGCGATAGCTAAGCTTAAGGCGTTCAAGGCTGCTGGTGCATATGGCCTGCCAACCGAGCTATTCAAAGCAGGGGGAGATGACTTGGTAGGGAGTATACACCAACTTATCTTCAAAATTTGGTCGGAAGAAAGTATGCCCGATGAATGGAACCTCGGTATAGTGTGCCCCATCAACAAGAAAGAAGATGCTCTTTATTGTTCCAACTACAGAGGTTTAAGTCTCCTCAACGTCGCATACAAAATTCTGTCATCTTTACTGTGTGATCGCTTAAAACCATTTGTCAACGATCTGATCGGCCCCTAACCAGGAGTTTCAAATCGATACACACCATCTCTTTATCGATTTCAAATTCGCGTATGATAGCGTAAGCAGAGACGAGCTGTATAGAGCCATGTCGCATCTCGGCATCCCTGCTAAACTCGTACGCCTATGCAGGATGACGATGGAGAAATCTCGCTGCTCCGTCAAAGTCGGTAAGAACACCACCGACCCCTTTGATGTCGAGAAAGGTTTGAGGCAGGGCGATGCATTATCATGCAACCTCTTTAACATCGTACTTGAAGCAATTGTACGCAACTCGCAAGTCAACAACCGAGGTACAATTTTTCAAAAGTCCGTTCAGCTACTTGCTTATGCAGATGTTATTACCATCATGGGAAGAACAATGCGAGCTGTTACCGGCGCGTTTGCAAGTATTGAAGCGGAGGCGACGAAAATGGGTTTGGCTGTTAATGAGGACAAGACGAAGTATATGCTATCATCGAGAAAGGAATCTCAACATCGGCGACTCGGGCAAAGCGTCACGATGGATAGGTACAACTTCGAAGTTGTCAAGGACTTTGTCTACCTGTGCTCCACTATTACATCGCAAAATGACATCAGTGCAGAAATCAAACGAAGAATTACTCTGGCCAATCGCTGTTTCTTCGGGCTAAGAAGGCATTTGAGTAGTAAAGCCTACCCTCAAAGAACCAAGGAGACTTTATATAAGACCCTAATCATCCCGGTCCTGCTGTACGGGGCAGAAGCATAGACTCTGTCAAAAACGGATGAGAGTCTGCTTGGGTGCTTTGAAAGGAAAATTCTTCGGGTGATCTTCGGTCCAGTCTGTATCGATGGAGTATGGAGGAGAAGATTTAATAATGAGCTCTACAAGCTATACAGCGATGTCGACCTGGTCAAAAAGCCGAAAATACAGCGGCTGAGATGGCTGGGTCACGTGGAGAGTATGGACACCTACGCACCAGCCCGACAAGTCTTCGAATCCACCCCTGATGGTCTGCGCAGCAGAGGAAGACCCCACCTAAGGTGGCGCCCACAAGTGGAGAGCGACCTCAACCAACTTGGAGTGCGTAACTGGACGCAGTTAGCTAGGGACCGAGCTGGCTGGAGGGACTTGTTGGTTGAGGCCGTAGTCCATCCTGGACTGTGAGCGCCATCTAAAGTAAAGAAAGTAAATAGGCTTGTGTAACATAAGACATGTTTTGGATTCGTGCAAAAAAAATGGACATAACAATCAAACATGACACGACGATGATAGAGAACACTAAAAAAGCGGTTTTCACAATTCTGTCTGTCTGTCTACAGCCTAAGCAGCCCGATCGATTTTCTTCAAATTTGGTACAGTGGTTTTCAAAAATTGTTGAATTTTGCACTTAGCAATTATGAATACTTCCTGTCATAGAACGTATTTTTTATTTAGAATTTTCTCATTATCGGGTGAACGGATTTAGATAAATTTTTGTATACACAAATTTCAGATAAGATATAATATTGCATATCGAAATTTTCAAAAAAAAAGTTTTTGAATTTTTAAAAGAAGTTACAAATTTTTTTTTGTAAAATTCGATATTTCAATAAGGAGTTGAATTTTTTTTTTTAATTTCAAATTTTATGTGAGGTTATGTGATGTCGCTTGTTTACGCAGATAAGCCCGAGACGATTGACATCTTGGAAGAGAATATTCGGTGCGCGCTTGCTGACATACGGCCCCAATTACTGCAAAAAGTGGTCAAAATTGGGCCGCTCGGCTGGAATTTATTTAAGCCAGCCATGTTGATCACTTACCCGAAATCATTTTTAAAACATAATGGCAAACCCATATCTTTATAATAAAGCAAAATACTTGGCTATTAAATTACATTATGCGCGTTTTATTTCTTCTTGAAAACCACACGTCTAAAAAAACTCCCTTTACATAAAAATATCGTATCATGGTTTTTGTGGTCGAACTCCTCTGAAACGGTTCCACCGATTCTTATGCAACTTTGTTTGTTTTTTTGGTAGGTATAAGAATAGGTCGTAAAATATTTTTCGTCTTCCTTGCTCCACCTACCATTTTTTAATCGCAATTTAACTATTTTTGTATGTTGCTTTATGTGACACACTTTTTTTACCCAATTCATCTGTAGGTACTGTATCCGATGTGTGCTCGGGGTAAGAAATCTGTGCCTATGTTCTGGAACTATCGCATCTATGAAATTGGTCGAGAAACGTTGAAAAATGGAACAAAAATCATGTAGGTATTTTGTTTCAATTTTGATCGATCCTCTACCGATTTTATAGCTGCAACCAGGGCCCGATGCAGCTATAATATAAGCCGCCTGCAGAGATGGTTCGATTTTTAACCGGCTTTAAAAAAAGGAGGTTATAATTTCGACCAGTTTGAATGTAATATGGTTGGAATTGTGTAACATGCACATCAATTTAAAAGTTAGTCTACTGAGCTTCTTAACGAGTATTTCAAATTTTATGTGTGTATATGATTTGTTGTTTTTTAAATTTTTCAGAATCGACTCATCTTATTGACGTTTCGGCTATTGACATACAATTGATTAAATTAATTAAAATTAATGAATAATATTACAGAAGACATGATTTTAACATTGAAAATGTTTATAGTGTCGTTTTGGATAAATTATGGTGTTACTAAAATGAATAAAGTGAATAAATGTGTATATGAGATGAACGCTAGCGTATACGGGGGGTACGATCGAATTTTTGGTTGGTGTTACCAGAGTGAATAAAGTGAACAGATGAACGCTAGCGTATACGGGGGGTACGATTGAATTTTTGGTTGGTGTTACTAAAATGAACAAAGTATGGAGATGAATGCTAGCGTATAGGAAGGGTACGATTGAATTTTTGGTTAGTGTTACTAAAATGAACAATGTGTATGAAGATGAGTGGTAGCGTATAGGAAGGGTACGATTGAATTTTTGGTTGGTGTTACTAAATTGAATAAATTTTTATAGTTATAAATGCAGTCAGCAGTTTATTGTGCAGCTTTAACTATGTGTTGGCAGTTTAAAAAAAATGGCTTGAAAAGAAAATGTATGTAGAAGTGCAAAATTATGTTTTTTTTTTAAATTTGAATTATAGAATAGGGCTTTTATGTGAAATGGTCGAAAAGCCAAAAATCTAAATGAGATGTGCCAGAGTGACAATTTTTTTGTTAATCGATAGTAACGTTTGATATAACAATTTCGTTCATATATTTTGAAATTCCAAGAAATCTACGAAATGAGATATTAAAGGTTGTAACTTCAAAATTCAAAAATAGATGGTTCATAAATTATTAACTACACATTAGGGCTAGGTCTGATTGTAATAAATTTTATAGTTTGAGAAAGATAATAAATAATTAATTGTTTTTCTTTGAGGAAATTTTTATTAATTTTTTTTAAATATTTTTTACAATTTTTTTTAAATATACTAATTTTTGTTGATCGATTTTTGGCAGTTATATTTTTTGTCTTTTTAACGATTGTATTTAAAAATCTCAAATTCATACAGGTGATAGATTACATAGATCTACATATAATATGTAAAATTTGAATTTTTTGAAAGTATTTCCGTTGACATAATTACATATTACTGTTCATTAACATACCACCTAATAACTCATTGGTCTATGCACCTATACAATTAGTTTTTTTTTATTCGCAAATTCAATAATTGACAATTAATTTGATGTATCATATGTAGTCGTAGGTTCTTGAAAAGCCTCACAAATCTAAAATACAATAATTAAAAAGTGGTACTTAATATTCAATCAATATTCCTATAGTTCATCGTCATCGTTGATTTGCAAGTTTGTGTGCGGGAATCAGCCCAAATAAGAAGAACACAAATATTTCCCATAGTGCCACAGTTCATTCAAAATGCCTCTCTCTGTCTGTTATTATGTTTTTTGATTTGTTTCATTATTTGTCTCTCTGTCAGTGAATTACTGAAGAAAATGACTTTTCATTCAAGTTCAGTATTCATGTTCACTCGTTCAATGTTCTTGTCATAGATAAACTAATAAAGATGGCAATCCTCAGCTGTCAGTTTGATACTGATATAATACCCGTGACAAATAAGTGGTACGGATATTATAGTGTGTCATGTTCATGTTATAAACTACGAGAGCAAAATGGTAAAAGCATGGTTTCAAAACTTGAGTTTTTCTTGTTTACACGAGCATTGATTTTTTCGGGAAAGTGTTTCTCACTGGGAAACTTATGAAAATGATGCAGGAAGCTTGAATTTTGATTTAAGATAAAATTTGTGTATTCTTTTTCACAAAACAACTGCTCTAGCGGGAAACTTTGTTTTACTTTTGTAATATTGCAAAAATAAAAATAAATTTTGGTTAAGGAAAAAATTTTTATATTCTTTTTCATATAACAACTGCTCTCAGGGATATATTTTTACTTTGGTAATTTTGCAAAAATGTGCCACTGTAATGTCTGTCCAAGTACTCCCAAAAATACAAATTTCCACGAATTTAGCCCAAGTTCTGTTCAAGCTCATATAAAATAAATAAAATTCGTAGTTATGGGAAGTACATGAACAGACTTGTAGTTAAAGCTAAAAACGCAATCTAATACTACATTCCCACGAAACCGATCTAGAGTTTTTATTGAGATTTCATGAAATCTTGTTCCATATACTTGAAATATCAATAGTTCTTGACCACAAGCTCGAATTTCATTTTGGTAGAAACATATAGCGACAAATTGTTTTGGTCTTTATTTTCATTGGTGTTGGGTGTTTACACGGGATTATTTCTGCTATTACACGATAACTTTTGAGTCACTACTTTTTTTGAAATTAAATTAGTGCAAACTGTGAGATATTTGTCTCGTTCGTATTTATTTAAATTCACCGAAATTGCACATTTCGAAATTTCAAAACTGTATGGGGAAATGTGAAGATTCGGACTGAAATGTCCGGTTCCACTCCTAAACCAAAGCGAATGCGGGGCGACGACGATTTTTTGTTGTTTTTTAGCATTGTGTATGTGTCATATTTTGAGCTATTGTGAATGATTCGCTGCAAATTCGCATTGGTTTGGGAGAGCCTTTAAAGTCTCTCCCAAACCAACGCGAATGTGGAGCGATTCGCAGCGAATCATTCACTATAGTACAAAATATGACAAATACACAACGCTCAACAACAACAAAAATTCGTCGTCGCTCCGCATTCGCGTTGGTTTGGGAGAGCCTTTATACTGCTACACACTAATTAACGCCAAATACGTACCAATGTGGACCGGGCCCTAGTTTGGTTTCTATTTGTTGAACACGCCCCGTGGTCAGAATTATTCACCTCGGTCTGTCAATTAGATGTCAAAACAAAACCAAATACGGGGTGTCCCCTATTTCATGCAGGATAATTTATGAAATAATATTTTTAGAAAAACAAATTGTTTAAGAGGGGCCCCTTCTCCCCTTTTAAATAAGAAATAAAAAAAAATAAAGACCAATCAAAATTAAATATTTTTTTTTTGAATGAATGAAAATAACTTAAAAATATGGCAACGGCTACGAGATCATGCATTAATTTTTTAAAATCATTCTCGAATCAATTTTTCAAATTAAGTTGTTTCGTAATGATTTTTTAAAAAATAATTTTCAAACTTTAAAGTGTAAGAAACAAGTTAGTGTTTTTATTAAAACTTTTTAATTTTTTTACATTGTGAATTATAATTTCAGTAATAAGTATTCAATACTCCTATATTCAACACTCAAAACCAAATACTTAGATGTCGTGAAGTTTAAAAAAATCAAAAATAGCTATTTTTATTTTATTATTTTCGAAAGAGATGCGCATCTGGATTACCTTTTAACACGTGCAACAAAAACGATTTTGAAAATTCCTCAGTTACCTTTTTTGTACTTAAAGTTAATCCAGATCAATACCCGAATCCCGACAGAAGATAATTAAACCCACCTAATATCTACGTTAATACTTCTAAAATGGAAATTGAGAGTTTAGTGGAATTTAAACAACAAATTGAAGTTCCGGGTGTCAAATTGCAGAAAAACTATTTTTTAATTTCGTATTTTCTTAACTATTTTTTTCCTTAGAATATATCCAACAATAATTTTAAAATTATTCTGGATGAAGAAAGGGCCACCCTGTATAATATGCAAGATGCATTGAAGATGAACGGAAATCTGAGTGATAGAAAACAATTTATGGATTAATTTTTTGTATTTTATTATAATTGTGGATGAATATTAACTATTAATTACAATATTTTGTATACATTAAACAAATTCACAACGATATATTTGTTTTTAACCGAAGAATTCTCAAAACAATTTTCCAATTTTCAAAGAAAAAAAAAACTGAGCTGTCAAAACAAATAAATCTCACCGCGTTACATTGTTGTTGCGATTCACATCTATTCATCGACACGAAGTGAAATTACAAATACAACAATGTAAACAAATGGGTTTTGGAGGGTGAAACGTACGAAAGATTGGCTTCTTGGTAATTGATATTCTCTGGTTCTTGTGTTGCTTGTTCACTGTTTCTTTTGTTCAGTCGTATAGATGCTCCGATGAGGGAAGGTTTGTTCTGCTGCTCGGATTTTTTTTTTTCATCTAGTACCTAACTACGAGTAGTTAAATTAAATGCAATTTGCGTTTGTGTTTTGTTACTTCGTTGGTAGTAGGGTTAGATGCTTATGGGATATGTTTGGTTAGTAGGTAGGTAATTTAGTAAGTTAGATAGGATGCTTGTGATATTTGTTGGAATATTTTTTGTTATATACATTTTTTTACTTTTGAGTTTTATTTAGCTATGATAAAAAAGATTAACTAAGAAAATTAAAATATGAAATAAGAAAACAAGCGGAAATAAAAATATAGGTCAATAAAATCTGAAAACTAAATTATTTTTAAAGTTAAGTCAACCGCATATTAAATTAGATTTTAACGGGTGATTTTTTAGCTGGTTTGGTTTTGGCAACACTGGTTTTGACAGCTGACGTGTGTTTAGTACCTTGTGTCACTGTCAAACAGCTTCAGTTTGGTTTGCAATTTAACCATGGATCGTCTTACAAATGAACAACGCTTGAAAATTATTGAATTTTACTATCAAAATTCGTGCTCGGTTCGAAATGTTCATCGCGCGCTGCTTCCATTTTATGGTCGGCATTCTCGACCTTCTGAGCAGTCTATTCGGAAGATTGTGACCAAATTTCGCACCAAATTTACTTTGTTGGACATTAAACCACCAACACGTTTACGTACTCTGCGTAGTGAAGAAAATATTGCGGCCGTATCAGCTAGTGTGAAAGAAGACCGCGAAATGTCCATTCGGCGCCGTTCCCAGCAGTTAGGCCTTTGTTACAGCACTACGTGGAAAATTTTGCGGAAGGATTTGGGCGTAAAGCCTTTTAAGATACAGCTGGTGCAAGAACTAAAGCCAGCCGACCTACCACAACGCCGAATTTTTGGTGAATGGGCTCTTGGAAAGCTGGCCGAGGATCCGCTTTTTTATCGAAAAATTGTGTTCAGCAATGAGGCTCATTTTTGGTTGAATGGGTACGTAAATAAGCATAATTGCCGCATTTGGAGTGAAGATCAGCCAGAAGCATTGCAACAGCTACCAATGCATCCCGAAAAAGCCACTGTTTGGTGCGGTTTATGGGCCGGCGGCATTATTGGGCCATATTTCTTCAAAGATGATGCGAATCGCAGCGTTACTGTCAATGGTGAACGCTACCGAGCGATGATAACAAACTTTTTTTGCCCGAAATGGAAGTTCTTGACTTGCATGATATGTGGTTTCAACAAGACGGTGCCACATGCCACACAGCACGCGAAACAATGGCGCAATTGAGAGGCGAGTTTGGTGAACAGTTAATTTCACGTTTCGGGCCGGTCAATTGGCCACCTAGATCGTGCGATTTGACACCATTAGATTATTTTTTGTGGGGGTATGTCAAGGCTAATGTCTATAGGGACAAGCCCGCTTCGATTGACGCACTGGAAGCCAACATCCATGCATTCATTCGTGAGATACCGGCCGATATGTGTAAAAGAGTATGCCAAAATTGGACTCAGCGGATGGGCTACCTGAGACGCAGCCGCGGTCAACATTTGCATGAAATTATCTTTAAACATTAAATTGCAAGGTTCAAACTATCGATTCAAATAAATATTTCATTCATTTTTTCGAATTTTTTTTTTTTTTTAAAGTTCTAAACCTCTTAAAAAATCACCCGTTATATGCGGTTGACTTGTTAGAAAGTTTTTTTAGAAGTCCTTAATTGTTGGAAATATGCCTTATAATAATACAATAAAACGTCAATTTAGACAAATCTTAGACAACCGAAGTCTTTGTCTAAGTGAGACAACTTTATGACAACAGTAAACAAAGTTTACTAATAACTTTTTTCAGTTGGACGGCTGCCTAAAGATAGAAAAAGTTTATAAACAAGACTGAAAATGTGTTTTCTATTTTTGAAAATGAAGAAATGTCCTTATAGGGATAGTTTAAAAAAAAAAAACTTGTTTAATAGACTAAAAGTCGATTTATCGCTATTGTGAATTTAAATTGGTAAATACTTTTATATATGATTATCATGTATTCTTATATTTTCCTATTTAATAGAAATTTGAAGTCCATCAAGAATTTCTTACCGACTTTTGTCCTTTCGAATTTTTCGGAATAGACTCGCAAAAAGTCCCAAAATTAAAAAAAAAAAAAACACAATGGTGAAAAATTGCGGAAACGTTACACTCACCAGCATTGAATATTTGTTTGTAGGCATATATTTGGGAGAAAATTTATTTGCTAGCGTTGCCTACAACACACGTCATAAGAGCTACGAAAAATAAATTCAAATACAAGAAAAAAGTAATATTGAATTTTTGGTTGGTGTTACCACAAAGCTAAATCAAAAACAAAAATAAAGTTACCACACAAAGAAAATGAAAATATAAAGATAGAAGACAAGTGGGAAAAATAAAGGTCAGTAAAATGATAAAAGGTGGGAAGTGTACAGCCTCTCTGTTTAAAAGAAGGTTCTTTATTGTAATTTTTAAATGAAACAAAATTAAAGACCCACAAAAATAATAAGTTAAATAATATGTTGTGCAGACGTAACAACCCCTAGCATTTAATGTTTGTTCGTAGGCATGTATTAAGAGGAAAATTAAATTTAAGTTAGCGTTGCCTACTACAAACTTTAAAGGATTTAGGAAAAATAAATACAAATACAGACCGAAAAAAAAACAAGGAATAAGGGTTGAAATTTTGAATTTTTGGTTGGTGTTACAACAAAGCTATAGAAAAAAGAAAAAGTGAGTTACCCCACAAGGATAATACAAATATGAAACTAGGAGACAAGTGACAGAAAATATAGGTCAATAAAATGACATAAGGAAAATATTAAATGTCTTTTTTATTTTTGCAAATGAAACAAAATTTGAAAATAAAAAGCTACAAACGAATTGGACAAATAATATTTGTTTGAGACGTAACAACTACCAACATTGAATATTGTATTTTTGGAAAATCAAATTTTAGCTAGTGTTACCAAAAACGAGGAAAAACCAATACACAACAAAATAACAAAACAAAAATAGCAATACATGCTAGCATCATTTTGTCCATAGTCAAAACTTTGTTGATGATAAAACAAAGGGAATATGAAATATTTAATCGAATTTTAAAAGAAAAAGTAAACGAAAATCATGCAATAGTATAGCCTTATTTTGGGTGTTGTATCATCTTTGTATATTTGGGTATTTGATAATTTATTTTATTCTGTTTTATTTGTATGAAGCAATGAAAAGTTCAGATGATAAAACTTTTGTTGAGACAATGGCTCAAGAATGATCAAAATACGCAATGATGAAATGGCTTCAAATTCCTTAAGTGTTCTTCTTAGAGCTGTAGAAAAAAATCTATTTATGTGTAACTATGTATGTGCAAGTAAAGATAGAAATCCCAAATTAATTTTGGTTAAGAATTTTTTTAATTTTTTTTCAGTTCAATATAATTTTTAGATTGGTCTTAGTAAAAATCATGATTAAAATTGGCATAAATTGATGTGCTTGGAAACCGGTAAAGATAACATTCAATATACAAGAAAGATTACTAATTATAAAGATTAAAGATTTATCTAGCACAAATAAGTCATTTTCAATGTCCCCATTGTTACTCAAGGAGTGAAATCTGTAAATTTTTTAAATTTTATAAAAAAGCACAGAAATTATGTACAGCCACAAAACGAATAAGTAGGTAAATCTTCTAAAAAAATAAATCCAATCATTTTTTGAGAATATTCAAGTCTCCTTAGTGATACTAAATTAGATTTCTCAAAACTTTTTGTTCATCTATATTTTTAATTATTTTCAAAAAAATTATATAATAGTTACCGCAAACATTCTATCCTGTAGAAATCATAGTCAATCCATATAATCTTTGAACATGACACAAATAGACCGAATATACTTTTTTTTATTTAAAAAGGTTTCTTGCTACTAGTCCTCATGGGTTAAAATGCGTCTATTAGAACCAAAAGCAAGGTATTCCACTTTTCGAAAAAATGTTAACGGTGCAGTTTAACTAATTTTTTTTAAAAATCTATCCTTGGATGTTTTCGAAAGTGTAAGATGGCAACCCTAATTCTATTATTCTATTACTCTATTACTATTATTTCTACGTTTAATACCTAAATTACTTACATCAATTATTTGTGAAATCACTTGAATAAAAACCATCCTATAAGTTAGTCGTGCTCTTCTTTTATTTTTGCTTTCCACCTTTTTCGCTGACATAGGTTATGGGCCCAGTGCACGTATATTAAAGCATACATTTTTTTACCTTCAAGGAGTTAGACATTTTTTCATTTTACACGCGGTAAATTTTGAAAAATAATTTGTTCAATAAATTAACTAGTACATTGTGTCTTATAATTAATTTAATTGAAAAAGAAATAAAATGTCTGTGTCACCGATGCAAATCGATAAACTCGACGGTGATAACTACACATCTTGGTCAGTCCAGATGAGGAGCCTGCTGATAACGCTAGATTATTGGCATGTAGTAGAGAAGGTAAAAGATGAAAAGCTGACTGCTGCGGAAAAGGTTGCATGGAAAAGGACAGATGCCAAAGCGTTGGCAATGTTAACTCTATGTGTTAAACCTTCTGAGTTAATACATTTGAAGGGATGTAGTTCTTCGAAGACCGCATGGGATAAACTATCGTTAACCTACAATGGAAAAGGGCCTGCTCGTAAGGTAAACTTATTTAAGCAATTGGTTAGGTTTCAATTTAAAGTAGGACAAAAATTCACCTCTCAAATAAATGAATTTTGTTCAATTGTCGATGCTTTAAGTGAAATTGATGTTCAGATGCCTGATGACCTAATGAGTATTTTGATGCTGTGTAGTCTACCAGACGAAATGGAGAATTTTGTTGTTGCGATCGAAAGTCGCGATGATCTGCCATCAATAAGTCAGTTAAAGATCAAAATTTTGGAGGAAGAACATCGGCGTGGTGACAGGGGTGAACCAAACGAACAGGTTTTTTCGGTAAAACACAAAGAGCAGAAGAACAAACCTCAACAATATGCAACCAGAAACAGCGACAAACGAGGCAGGCGAAACGTCAAGTGCTACGGCTGTGGAATGCGAGGGCACATAAAATCGCAGTGCAGAAACAAAAGCTCGGGTCAGTCCCAGGCGCATGCTGTGGTTCTCAGCGCATGTACTCAAGAAGGAACAAAACTTAACAACAACTGGATTTTGGATAGTGGTGCATCATCTCACATGTGCTCTGATAAAAAATTGTTTTCGTCACTGAGGAAGCATACTCAGAAAGTTTTTATGGCATCGGCAGACAATGTTGAAGCGAATGGGATAGGTCAAGTAACATTGAAATCAGATGATACCAACATTACCTTGACCAACGTGTTATACGTACCAGAGCTTAATTCTAATTTTTTGTCCGTCAGCAAGATAATTAAGAATGGATGTCATGTTCAATTCACAGATGATAAGGCTTTTGTAAATTCCAAAGATAATAAGTCAATTTTTATTGCGTATTTGCAGAATGGAATATACTCTACGAAGATGTCGTCAGAACATGAAATGGTCTTTAGCGCTCGTCAAGAAGGTGAATCTGTTACTTGGCACAAACGTTTTGGACATCTCAATGTGGGAGATTTATACAAGATGTCACAGAAAGAGATGGTTCGCGGTATGACTGTAAATAAAACAGATGGTTTTGAATGCGTCACATGTACCTTGTGCAAAATATGTACAAAGCCATTTAATCCTTATAATGCCTTATTTACTTCCAGTTTGCTTGATGTGGTTCACACCGATATATGCGGCCCTTTCCGTGTTACATCTCAAGGTGGATCGATATATTTTATCACCTTTATAGATGACTTCTCCAGATACACGACCACATATTTTTTGAAGAAAAAATCTGACGCCCTGAAGGTATTTAAGGAATTTGTAGCTGTTACGGAAAAGCAAACTGGAAAGAAGGTAAAATGTATTCGTAGTGATAATGGGCAGGAGTATACTAGTGGTGAATTTGATAGCTATGTAAAACTGAACGGAATAGTTCATCAAAGGTCCACAAGTTACACACCCCAGCAAAATGGAGTCGCCGAGAGGGCAAATAGAACCCTTATCGAAATGGCACGATGCATGCTGAAGGACTCGAAGTTGCCACAGTATCTATGGTCGGAGGCCATAAACACGGCCACATACATCAGAAATCGTTCGCCAACAAAAATTTTGAAAGACAAAACGCCATACGAGTGTTGGTTTGGATATAAGCCATCTGTGAACCACATGAAAATTTTTGGGTGTGATGCCATTGTTTTGTTGAAGCAACCTGGTCGGTCTAAGTTGCAACCTAAGGGTAAAATGCTATCATTTGTTGGTTATGCTGATCATACCAAAGGGTATAGGCTTTATGATAAACATTTAAAATCAATTGTCATTTCTAGAGATGTTACATTTTTTGAAGAAAAGTTCTCAGAAGCTGAATGTGACAGTAGGAGTGCGTCGAACAATAAAGCAGGAAGTACTAATTCTATTTTTATTTCGTACCCAGATGATCACATTGGCGTTATGGATGAAGAAGTCTGCGAAAATGATGGTAAAGATGCTGTTGACGATGTTGCCGTTGACGATGTTGCTATTGATGATGCTGCTGGAGATATTTACGAAGATGCTGCTAGTGATATTCCCGAAGTTGCTGCCGGAGAAGATGCTGCTAGTGATGTTGACGAAAGTGCCAATGAAGATTTTGTCGATGATGATGTGTTCGTTGAAGATGTTGTTGTTGATGAGGGAGAAGTGCCTGTTAAAGAAAAACCTAATGCGAAACCCAGCGGAGGAAGACGAAGAATCTTGCGTACAGGTAATCCAGGACGACCAAGGAAAGTTTCTGCTTCTAAAGCTAGTCGAGAAGTTGCAAATAAACTCGTTTCAACTGTCCCAGATCCAATCAATGTCAAGGGATCCCTACAATGTGCTAACGCCATGAAATGGAGAGATGCCATGCAAAAAGAGTATTCTACATTGGTCGAGAATAATACATGGGATCTTGTCAGTGAACCAACACACCAAAATATCATCGGTTGTAAATGGGTATTTACAACAAAACAAAATGCAGATGGAGAAATAGAGAAGTTTAAGGCGCGTTTAGTCGCCCAAGGATGTTTCCAGAAAGAAAACGTGGATTATTTCGAAACATATTCGCCTGTTGTGCGACACCCTACTATTCGTCTCATTTTGTCAATTGCTGTGCAAAAGAAACTTTTTATAAATCATATTGACATCGCAGCTGCCTACCTCAACGGAGATTTGGAAGAAGAAGTCTATATGCGCCAGCCGGAGGAGTTTGTAGACCACAATCAACCACAAAAAGTTTGTAAGCTTAAGAAATCTCTATATGGCCTAAAACAAGCCGGAAGAGATTGGAATAAAAAGATAAATGAGGTATTGGTAAGCATTGGTTTTGTAAGGTGCAAAACAGATGCCTGCGTGTATGTTTTGCGAAACAAACAACATATCACTATAATTGGATTATACGTTGATGATTTAATAATAGCTTACTCATCTGAAGCAGTGTTTTTAGCTATCCTGCGTAATTTAAATCGGGATATGGAGGCTGTTGACCGTGGACCGATCAAATTTTATCTTGGAATGGAAATTGAGAGGGATGGCCCACGAGGTAGTATAGCTGTTCACCAAAGACGATATGTTGAAAACCTGCTGACTCACTGGGGTATGGAAAATTGTAAACCAGCTTATACACCACTCGCAAGTGGAACCGTTTTAGAAAAATGTTCTAAAAACAACTGTACTGCTATGAACATCAAAGATTATCAATCACTTATGGGTGCATTGAACTACTTGGCGACTATTTCAAGACCTGACCTTACTCATGTGGTCTCTAAGTTGTCACAGTTTAGTTCTCATCCGCACAAGGAGCACTTTATAGCTGCGAAACATATACTTCGTTACTTAAGAAGCAATTCGAAGGTTTGTTTGAATTTTAATGGTAATGATAATTTTGTTTGTTACACAGATGCCGATTGGGGTTCAGATGCAACCGACCGTAGATCCTACAGCGGTTACGTTGTGTATTTTGGTGGCGGTCGAGTGGCTTGGGAATCCAAAAAGCAGCAAGTCATAGCACTAAGTACGATGGAAGCGGAGTACATCGCTATGTGTCAAGGCGCCAAGGAAGTCGTTTTTCAAAGAAGTTTGCTTACAGAAATGGGTTTCTCGAAATATTCTAAGGAAGCAACTACCATGTTTTGTGACAATCAAGGTGCCAGTTTTTTTGCTTAAAATGAAATTACACATAAACGTAGTAAGCATATTGATATAAAATATCATTTTTTAAAAGACAAATGCTTGAAAAATATATTATGTATTACTTATATACCAAGCAATAACAATGTAGCTGATATTTTTACAAAATGTTTAAACAAAAGTAAGCATATCGAATTGTCAAAGAAATTACTTCAAATTTAATGAATATCTTGTTTATATAAATTTTAAATTTTCTCATTGTGAATTTCGGTTGAGATGGAGTTTGTAAGATGGCAACCCTAATTCTATTATTCTATTACTCTATTACTATTATTTCTACGTTTAATACCTAAATTACTTACATCAATTATTTGTGAAATCACTTGAATAAAAACCACCCTATAAGTTAGTCGTGCTCTTCTTTTATTTTTGCTTTCCACCTTTTTCGCTGACAGAAAGTTTCAAAAGTCATTTATTCCAGAGTTATTTTGATTTGAATATAGGGGTAAGAATCAAAACCAACGTGTTCCTCAGACTCTTTTGAATCAAAACAACAACAAAGTAGCTTTATTCCAACCCAAATTCAATTTTTGTTTGTGTTTGAATCAAAACGAATGTATTCCAATTTAGGCGCGAAAATGTATTACTATCGAACATTCATGCATGAATTTAAAATTTTCGGTTTGTTCTATTGTGTTGTTGAGAGTAGATACTTTTTGAAAACAGTAAGATTTTATCTTAATCCGAAAAAAATTCCGTTTTAGTTTCAAAGACAATCTATTCTGAAAAGAAAATTTCAAAACGCATCTATTCCGGATTTGGATTTTCAAAACGATACTATTCCAAAATGCATTGTTAAATAATTCAAAGACGTTTTGACCACCAAAAAAAATCGAAAATCTAAACAAAAACATAAACACTAAATAGTTCCAAGAATAATTTAATTATCTCAAAACTAGAAAAAGTGGAATACATTCCTTAAGATTCTAACGACCATATTATTCACTCGTTAAATCCAGATTTAAACTTAAATCTAGATTAAAAGTCATTTAAATACAAACATTAAATCCAGTTCCACAATATTCACTCTTTTAATCCAAATTTAAATTCAATCTCGACTAATCCAATTAGATTCAAACTGCCCCCCGGAGGTCAGTTTAGTTACTCAAATCCAGATTAAAACTCAATTTCATATAATTCACTTTTCTTTGTTTAGCGAGCCAAAGAACCATTTACTTTCAAGCTTTTTTACATACCTATTCTTATTCCTACGATTCTAATGACAGGTGCTAGATTTTAAATCTGAACAGTATTTTCTTCACCATACCACAGTGACACCCCCTAATATACATACATACATAAATGTAATTATTTCATTCTCTTCACACACATTTTTTTGATTCCATATTAAGTTAGTTTAAACACTTTTTTTTTCAATTAAACAAGCTCTGTCATTTAGATTCATATGTTTTTTTCGCTGTGCCCCGAGCCTATAAATAAATAAATAAAATAAACAATATATACACAGGTATATACATTTAAGTATATTCCCAACCAGAAGTTAAAACAGAAATTTATCAATTGACGAACATTCCATTTATTACTACATAATATGCACCTATTTTCCAATGTAACAACGTAGGAATTGACAACAAAAAACAACCGACACCAAGTCTACCAGCAATCATAACAAAAAAAATATATTCTCCACCCACATACGTGAAAAAAGAGAAATCCTTCAAAGAAAAAACTTTCCTTGAAACCTATCATCATATACATATTCATTTTGACGACCTACAAAAATTCTCAAAGAAAAATTTTCCAAGGATCGAGAACGATCGACAAAATTATACCTGCAACCTGCAAGTGTACCTATACCTACACACCCGCGCGGTAGAGCAAAAATTAAAAAAAAAAAAACCACCACCATTCATAAAATTCATTCACAGCAAAAAAAAAAAAAACAAAACAAATTCATACCCAAATACCAAAAACTAGACACAATTGTCCTTACCGTGCAAATACCATCAAGCATAAACCACCAATCGTGGTTTTACACTCATTTTATGTCTGCCTGATTCTGAATCACTCATACACACAAATACCCACTCGCATTTCATATTCATCATACTTTGCCAACATAAAAAAGGTATCTTCGAAAAAAAAAACCATCTAGTGGCAAATAGGTTAATTAATAACTGCCAATTTAATAAAATAACGACTTTTGATTGAAATTAAAGACTTTTATAAAATGTGTTATTTTGCAATAATTGGTAACTTTTTGGCATTTCTTTTGTATTGAACGAATTTTAGAAAACATATTTATTATTTGAAGAAAGTTTTGTTGTTATTTTTGTATAATTACACATTCAAAAATGCATTACAAAATGAGCAGTTTTGATGTTTTTCAAGAGATCATTATTCGAAAATAGAGCCCAAACTTAAAAATCCACTCCGACGTTTTTCTAGTCCTGTTCATTAGCTTTAAAATTAAATAAATATAATATATATAATATAAATACATATAATATGTGTTTTCCACTTTAATTTCTCAGAACCGTTGTTGAAGCTAAGCAGTTTTGAGAATTTTTCAGAAAGAGGTTACCAAAATATTAAAATAAAGTAAGAAAAAAGTAAAAAAAAAAATAAAAAAGTGGCTCGACGTTTTTCTAGTTTAAATGTCATTCTTTCATAAGCACTTAAGTTTTTTGCAATACGTGTTGTAAGGACTTCACAATCGTTGTTAAGATTTGACCAATTGTTGATCTATATCGTTGTTTTTATCTATACGTAAAGTCCAGGGTGTTTTTGATCTAAAATGACGTTTATAATTTAACAAATACTGAAAGAAATATATGTCTAAGAAAAATGATTTTTGTAATTTTCAATTTTCTCAAAAACTAAAGGACTAATAATCATTTGGTTTTCAAAATTCGACTCGTAATTGATAAGAGCATTGAAAAATAAAAATTTAATTTTTATACAATAACGTAAAATTAAAGAAAAAATCACTTTACATTTTTTTTTTCAAAACTTTGAGTTTGAAATTATTTTTTTCGAAAACTATTTACTAAAATAACTTAATTTAAAAACAGAATTTAAGAATGGCATTTTAGCTTTAAAAAAGGGTATGGAACGATATTGTAAGTGTTACCGTTTTTTTAAATATTTTTTTTTCCATTTCAAGTCATTTTCAAAACAAAATTGCCCCACCCACCTAAATGGGCGTAGATACGAAGTGACCCAATATCTTAAAATCATTCTTTTATAATGTACCAACAACGATTACAATTATTTGCTTCATATGGGAGCTAAGCCGCCCCACTATTGGAACTTACTTCGATGAGATGCTTCAAATGAAACTAACAAATGAAATTGTCTGGCAGCCTAGAAGTAAGAAAGTTAAATTGAAAATTATAAATACTAATATTAAAATATCAATTTGATATTAATAATGTTAAAGTATCGTTAAAAAATATCAATTTCCTCATTTCAATTTGATATAATGTTAAATAAACATATTGCTATGTTTGAAATCATATCAAAGTCAAATTTTATTTGTTACGTAAAAATTATCCTTCAACATTATATATAACGGGTGATTTTTTAAGAGGTTTAGAACTTAAAAAAAAAAAAAAACACAAAAAATTCGAAAAAATGAATGAAATATTTATTTGAATCGATAGTTTGAACCTTTAATGTTTAAAGATAATTTCATGCAAATGTTGACCGCGGCTGCGTCTCAGGTAGCCCATCCGCTGAGTCCAATTTTGGCATACTCTTTCACACATATCGGCCGGTATCTCACGAATGAATGCATGGATGTTGGCTTACAGTGCGTCAATCGAAGCGGGCTTGTCCCTATAGACATTAGCCTTGATATACCCCCACAAAAAATAATCTAATGGTGTCAAATCGCACGATCTAGGCGGCCAATTGACCGACCCGAAACGTGAAATTAACTGTTCACCAAACTCGCCTCGCGATTGCGCCATTGTTTCGCGTGCTGTGTGGCATGTGGCACCGTCTTGTTGAAACCACATATCATGCAAGTCAAGAACTTCCATTTCGGGCAAAAAAAAGTTTGTTATCATCGCTCGGTAGCGTTCACCATTGACAGTAACGCTGCGATTCGCATCATCTTTGAAGAAATATGGCCCAATAATGCCGCCGGCCCATAAACCGCACCAAACAGTGGCTTTTTCGGGATGCATTGGTAGCTGTTGCAATGCTTCTGGCTGATCTTCACTCCAAATGTGGCAATTATGCTTATTTACGTACCCATTCAACCAAAAATGAGCCTCATCGCTGAACACAATTTTTCGATAAAAAAGCGGATCCTCGGCCAGCTTTCCAAGAGCCCATTCACCAAAAATTCGGCGTTGTGGTAGGTCGGCTGGCTTTAGTTCTTGCACCAGCTGTATCTTAAAAGGCTTTACGCCCAAATCCTTCCGCAAAATTTTCCACGTAGTGCTGTAACAAAGGCCTAACTGCTGGGAACAGCGCCGAATCGACATTTCGCGGTCTTCTGTCACACTAGCTGATACGGCCGCAATATTTTCTTCACTACGCACAGTACGTAAACGTGTTGGTGGTTTAATGTCCAACAAAGTAAATTTGGTGCGAAATTTGGTCACAATCTTCCGAATAGACTGCTCAGAAGGTCGAGAATGCCGACCATAAAATGGAAGCAGCGCGCGATGAACATTTCGAACCGAGCACGAATTTTGATAGTAAAATTCAATAATTTGCAAGCGTTGTTCATTTGTAAGACGATCCATGGTTAAATTGCAAACCAAACTGAAGCTGTTTGACAGTGACACAAGGTACTTAACACACGTCAGCTGTCAAAACCAGTGTTGCCAAAACCAAACCAGCTAAAAAATCACCCGTTATATTTTATTGATCAATCAAAATTTGTCTACAAATTATGTACCTACAGTTTCATTACAATTCGAAAACATTTAGTGAGATAATTACTACTTTTTTTTTATATTATTTTTTGGTTTTACTCTTCACTGTAAAGTATAACAAACTGCACTGAACTCTATTCCAGGCGTACTAACACTACAACTACAATGGTTACACTGATCTCTATATACACTGGATGGTGTATTCCTTATAATATATAACAGGTTTTTTGCTTCCATTTGAAGATACAACTAGGTGGTCGGCTTCATAATTTTATGTCTACATGTACACTAAAATTGGTGTTTCCAAGATGTCAATCTGAAGAAAGAGAAACAGACCAATGATATGAAAGGGAAAAACTTTGTGGAGTTTGTTTTATTTTTTTTTTATTAAGTTATTCACTGTGTGTATTTTGTTTGTGCTACTATTTTCCAATGGCACTAGAATTATATCATTAGAAAGGTGTTTAAATAGGTTATAGTAAATATGTAGATGGGAACCATCATCCCATTATACCATTCATTATTTCAGTTTGCAAACAAGTTGAACAAAACAGCTGATAAGTGTGATAAGGAGAATGCGATTACATAGTCTGTGATTTTATGATTTTACTTCCTTGTCACACTCTTTACGTTTGTAATTCCGTTTCATTTAACCATTTGCGAAAGAAATAAGATTACAAACACAACATTGTTAGCAAACAGATTTGGGGGGAGCAACGAACGGAGATTTGACGTCTTCATAGTGGATTATTTTGTATAACTTGTTATACAGTTATATTGTTATACAAAAAAGTGGTCAGCTTCATAATGTAACCATTCTTCAAATGGAAGCAACTTTCTTATGTCGAAATGCTATCCAGTGTATTATAGAGATCAGAAGTTATTTTCTTGTTCCTTATAGCCCGGTAGCCGGTGACATCAATAGTCAGTCGGAAATAGACATTATATATATCATTAGAAAGGTAATTTTATGCACTTTCAGAAAACTTGGTATGAGAGGCCCTAGCCTCACGAAAGTATCTGACATACATGTTTGAATGAGGTAAACTCTGTTTTTTATAGAATTCATTGTGCCCATGTATGTATTCTATTGATTTCGAATCCAGTAAACCGATTGAGCTGTAAATAAATAAACTTTAATTATGAAAATAAATAAAATGCAGGGCTGGGTCGCACGAACTCTTATATGTCTAGTTGCTTTTTTAAACTTTAAAAACTTTTAAAAATATGCAAGTAATTCTATTCTAAAATTGTAGCGAATATGAAACTTGTTTTATCATAAAAACCAGTCAAGTAGAATTGAGTTCAAAAATCAGAATGCCATATGATTACTTGAAAAAATATAAATAAATGAAAAAAAAAATTAAAACGTTGAAGCGGTTTCATAAAAAAATATTTTTGTAAATGGTTAGCCGGTTTTGAGTACTTATTAGGTGCGTATTATCTGTATTTATAGCTAGCGCAGCAATGCACACACCAATAAAATAATGCTATACTCGCTTTAATATTTAACCCAAGTCAGGCACCACATAAGTATTAACTTAACGAAACTTTATCTCAACTTTTATATCCACCTTTTCACTGACTCATTTATCAACACTTTTGGGTTTGTTGTTGTTTGCCAATGGAAATTTTACTGTGCTCGCTATAACTTTTTCAATAAAATACGCCTATTAATATAGATTACAAAAATTAAATAATATATCAACCCGTTTTTGAAATATTTATTTTTGAACCAAAAAATTGTATATTTTAAAAATCCAAAATTTGTATTCACATAAAGAAGATTTTGCAATAAATTATGATTGAAATTTCCCCCTGGGAAATCGGAAATCAAAAAAATTGTTGTATCAAAGGTACCTACCGTTAATAACATTTTCTGTTAAAGTTTTTTCTTACACCATGCTTACACTAATATTCACAGATTTTGTTTTATTAAAATCGTCTTAGTTGTTTTTGACATCAATATGATTTGCCGTAACAGTTGAATGGCAAATGCCATTATTTTTGGAGAAAATTTCAAATATCAATTAACCAAGGAATTATAAAAAAAACTTCAAGTTCAAGTTGAAGGAAACTGTAGGTCGAGGTACAGATATTCGGACGGCGAGATTTCAAATATTCACTTTTATTTTATTTATTATTATTTTAATTCTTGAATTCAAAACTTGGCCTAAGGTACCTACTACGTATACCGCAAATTAGAGATTTTGTGTGTGTAGGCCTAAATGTATAAAGGAGTTTCGAGGACCAACTAACGTACCAGTTAAAAAAAAAAACAGATTTAAGGAAATTGGACTAAACGGGTTTGACTGTACTATCAAGTCATGCTTGTTGGCAGTTGCTACTAAGAGTAGCAGTATTTTTTAATCTCGTTTCAATTAACAATCTGTATATATAAAAATAAGTTTCAATTTTGTGTGTGAATTTATATCTCGAATACGGCTGGGTGGATTTTTATAATTTTTGTATTTAATGAAAGGGGATCATTTGTAGATGGTTTAGAATTTTTTTTATCCGTCCAGCCGAAGATTTTGTAGCCCAAATTTGTAGAGCTAAATTCCAAACGTGCACTTTGTTGTTGTAATGTTTTTGATCATTATGGTTTTGGAAGCACACAATCAAAGTCATAGAGCCTGTCTACATTGTCGTTGCGCTGAAAGGCATTTCTTTTTACATGCGTAGAAAAGAGATAGGGAGTCTACGCTTTTCTTTCGTACGCATGTTAAATAGAAGAAATGTCTTTATACATAACAATAGAAGGAAACGGCGTATATAGGGGGGTCACGGGGTTATGACACCGTCCCCCCAAGAACTCAAAAGATACGCCAAAAAAATATAAGAAAGAAAGAAATATTAGCAATTTTAAGATATAATTTCAGAAAATTTTCTTGTTACAGCTTAGGAATAGACTATTTATTATATGTAAAGAGTATCTACCTACTCCTATCACCATTTACAAGCCATTGCCCGAATAATATTTTGTATTTGATACCAATTTATGACCAATCTATTTATGATTTTAAGGATAACGTAAATTTTGACATTCATTCATCTCTCTTTATTTTAGATTAAGATCACGCCGCCTTGAGGCGATATTCCACTAGCATATAAATATGGCCAATTAGCCATATAAATATGGCCCAAAACAGTCATATAAGTGTGATTGTCATATTTATATGACAAAATATATATGACGCCATATATATGACCATTATTTTGAGACATATATATGACGCAGTCTAATAAGGAAACAAAGGCATTGTCATATTTATTTGGAAGTTTTGCGCCATATAGTCATATAAAAATCGGTTGATTTTATATGTTCATATGTTTGTCATATAATTCAAATATTTATTTATTGCTTTTGGATAATTGAATAGGATTCTTCATTGATTTTATCCTAATTATAATTGGTTTTTATTGAGGACCTGAGTCTATTTTTTGTTGGTGCATCTATGCACTTAAAAAAGTAAAGGTATGTAATATGTTAACCACTTTTGCTACCATAGTCGTGTTGAATGACAAAAAATATGTTTAAGAAAACGTAGAAATAATTGCATACTGTCCCTCGGGCGAGTTCAGTATTAGTGGGCACTAAACGAACAACTTTTTAAAAATTATTTCATCCGCGTCTGGAATAACGGTATGGATCCGCTTTAACGTCTATCGTTCTCATTACTATTTCAGCGCAATCAAACCCATTCAATTGCAATACACTTTAGTGCAGTGGTTTCCTCTAACATTCTATTAAAGAAAATTAAATTAAAAACAAAACCGTTAATTTAATTGCGTTATCCCGCGGTTGGAATTATGCATTGGTAGTCAAGACCTATCGATTATGATGTAATTACTGATGTAGTTTTGTCCTAGAATTTGTATAGAAAATAATCGCGATCGCTTCTGTCTGGGGTATTGGAGCCACTAAGAGGTATATGTCATGTGCATATTCATACTCAGGGACTCAACACTTTTCCTTTTTCCGTTACCTTCAAAGAAATAACTTCTTAAGTGCTATGGTGACATCTGTGAAAAATGCATTTTCAACACTGGCAAAAGAAAGTGTTGGTTTTTCGATTAATTTGTGATTTTTTGTTAACACCTTCAAGAGCATTCTAAAGAGTTTGTGACATTTAGCTATTACATACATTAATTTTCCTTCCACCGACCCCAACAAATATTATTAACTGCTGTCATTCGCGGAGCAAAATTTTTTCACTGCTTTTCCTTTTCCTCCTCCCCTGGTCCAAATAGTGACAATAATGGAACAAAAAGTTTGAAAATATTATTTATTTTGACAACATAAATTTTCAAATAAATTATTATTAATGTGCCCTATTACACGACGACTCTAGAGTCGTGACTTTTTTCGAAATTCAATGAGTGTGAACGGGAAAAAATATCTGATCTCACCTTCACACTCATTGAATTTCGAAAAAAGTCATGACTCTAAAGTCGTCGTGTAATAGGGCACAATCAAATAATTTTGTTTGTCATATTATCATATTTAAATTTTAAACTATAGTGTGATAGCCAAATTCAGCTTGGTCATACATATGAACAAAATTTATTTGTCGAAGCCGTTTGTCATATAAATTAGCCATATATGTATGACATATTGTAATACAACGTGTCATACAATGAAAAGCTTTGCCATATTTTATATGGCTGCATAAGCCATATATATATGATAATGTAATATCGCCTTTAGTACTTAAATGCCCCATAGATAGAGATTGCAATCCCGAGATGTTTTTTCAATCCCGGGATTTCGGGACTCCAAAATTTGAATTCCGAGATCCCGGGATAATCCCGAGATTTGAAAAAAGTTTTATTCGGAATATATGTTCGTCTAAATTTTTATATTTTCTCAAATTTAGAGGAAAGCGTCTTAGGCAGAGAGTTGATACTTCTACTTCGGCCTCAGCTTGGCAAAAATAATAGTCCTTAAGAAATACAAAATAAATTCATGTAAGATGAACTGATTTGACTACGAATCGCATATGACAAAGCCCTTACTATATGTCCCTGATGAGTCCAAGGGAAATCACTTTGACGAAACGAACAATTTGCATAGACTAAAAGCGGGATTACACTATCATATAAGTATGGCTAATGCTGCCATATAAAATATGGCAAAGCTATTCAATGTATGACACAGTATATTACACTATCTCATACATATATGACCAATTTATATTACATGTGGCTTCGTCAAATAATTTTTGTTCATATATATGACAAAGATAAATTTGGCTATCACACTATACATACTTTCAAAATTTAAAAACATATGCCAAAGGAAATTATTTGACAAATTATATTTTATTTGGAAATTTATTGTGTCAAAATATGTATGTAAATATTAATTTCAATCTTCGCCGTTTAATTTTCATTTTGCTGTTGGACCGGAGGATGAGGAGAAAAAGAAAAAAAGCAGTGCAAAAAGTTTGTTTCCGCGAATAAGACTTTTCTTGATAGTTTAATTTAGTTTGTGGAAGGAATATTTATGTTTTAAATGTAACCAGCTCTTCAAGGTGTTAACAGCTGTTTTCCTTTGGAGGTGCCAAAATACTCATAAGTAGATGAAAACCATTACCTAGTACTATCAGCTGCACATTTTATCATGTGCGAGTAGTTAAATGTTACATGGGAAAGCAGTTTGATGTGTTCGATTGAAAAAAGCTAGCAAAGCACTTCCAAGTAATTTGCCACCTTCAAAGGAAAACGCTTAACAAAGCACCAATATTTTCTTCTGCCAGCATAAACTGGCAGCATTATGGTCAAATTGTTCCCGGGAATGCTAGTCTAAGAGCTGGCATCATATTTTTGGGTTGAACACAACCAAAATATGAGAATGAGGGTCTTTAGGTGCATGCATCTTAACATAAAATTCACAAGTCTGGCAGGACTTAATTTTTATACGATTATGGCAATGTTATGCAGTTTCCACCACCATAAATGCAACAAAATAACTTAGCCGAGGTCCTAAATTAAGAACAAATTGAATAAAATCTATGAAGAATTCTTCTTCTGCCAACGATAAATTATAAAATTATATGACAAACATATGAACATATAAAATCAACCGATTTTTATATGACTATATGGCACAAAACTTCCAAATAAATATGACAATGCCTTTGTTTCGTTATTACACTGGGTCATATATATGTCTCAAAATAATGCTCATATATATGGCGTCATATATATTTTGTCATATAAATATGTCGATCACACTTATATGACCATATTTATATGGCAAATTTGCCATATTTATATGCTAGTGTAATATCGCCTTAAAGGCTGTCAAAAGTTATTTTGAATCAATAATTCAACGAGTAGAATAACAATCTCAGAAATAGCGCTAAGTCTTCTACTTCACTGATTTATTTCAGCAGTGGGGTAAGGGAGGTATAGACTAGCATTTTTTTTGTCCAGTAAAGCCAGAAAAATGTAAGTTTTTGCATCGCTATTTTTCTTTTCAAATATAAAAAAAATTATTTCGCAGTAAATTCTTTGCAACCAAATCTTAATTTTACTGACCCAATCAAATACAACAATAAAATAGGAATTTAACTCAAGGCATACTTGAAAAAAATTGGTCGCGGAGACGATGTTCAAGAACTACAATAGAAAATTGGATGCCCTGCGTGGTAGGAAAAATTAAAAAAAAGCTATTGAAAACAGAAAAGAACAAACAAATTTTATATTTTAAATAAGAAAATTTTGTTTGTATTGAACCTTTTTAAAAGTAAATATCATATTCATTTATCATTCATGCATTTGAAAAATTGGTGCTCATTAGCTAAAAAAAGATGAACCTGTACGAACAAGTATTATCAACAACTCCAATTTTAGAAAACTTTACAAAGCAACCGCGTTCATATCGGTCGGTGGCATAAATCAAACTTTGGTTAGTTTTGCGTGCTTGTGCATCATTGTTAAAATGTTCCCCAAGATTGAATTTTGGGGTTGCGAGAAGAGCTCGGTGGTTCATATAAGCCACATATGTACTCCATAATGCCCGATATTTTTTTATATAAATTTGTATTATAAAAACGTTCTTATAAATACAAAGTACCTAAAAACAGTCATTATACAAAAACTTGTTTTGAACTACAAAATGTTGATCAGTTAATACTTAAAGAAAGTATTAATGCAAGCAGGAATAAAAATATTGTATCCGAACCTTTATGAAACCAATCCTGAAAATCCCGGGATTGGAGCATCACATTTTTTTAGGATCATAAAATTTATCCGGATCCCGAATCCCGAAACCTCTACCCATAGACCACTTTTCAAGAATTTGAGTTAATGATGAAGTTATACTAAGAATGTTCTCTATCGTTTGCTGCTTTCTCCGTTGCTCTATCTCTATTATTAAGCAAGTTACAAAAACCATATTTGCTCTATAGACCACATATTTTTGAGTCCTCTTAGTGCTTATTTGCCATATGCCAAAATTTAAATTAGGTGGGGCAAAAATTTCAGAAGAAGTCTTGAAATATAGCTTCAGTGCTTAATTGCTCCATATCCAAGTGAGATTTTTTTAGTAAAGTGGGAAAAACTAAAGTCCTATAAAAAAAATTAAACGAGAAAAAACTTTAAAAAAAAAAATTATTGATTTAACACAAAGTATATGTAAACGAATTTTTATAAGCAAAACCAAACGAAGTTGAATGTATTTTTTGTTTTATTTTAAAGACCAAAGTAAATTTTTAATTTTTCTAATAATTTAGTATTAAAATACTCTACCATTTATTTAAGGCTTTTAAAGCTTATAGCAAGTAAGTCCTAGCCACCGAATTAATATAATATTTCCTTTTATGCCGTTATCTATAAAAATGAAAGTATTAAAAATAAATAATGCCGGTTCCTCTGAATTTTATTGTTTTTCTTGCTAACATTGACTTCCAAAGTTTCAGTGCACAAAAGTTTTATATCTATAGGAAATCTCAAGTTTGTTTTTCATGGATTTTGCATTCGTTTGGGAGGGTGTCCTATATCCATTTCTGACTTTTTCATACATTTATTTTTTTTAAATAACCGTAACCGTTTTTGACTCCATTGCTTCAAGCTACCACAAAGATATTTTCAAATAATGTATATAAAAATTCAAATATCATATATGTATCTCAAGAAGAAAGTAAAGAATTTATTTTTCCGACTTTAAAATTCATTTTCCAGGGAATAATTTTTTGGATATAGGGCATTTAAGTACTGAGGCGGTGATCTGTCAAGAAGACAATTTTGACCATTTCTACATTTCAGCTACCCTATACTGAAAGAATGTATTTATTTTTTTATTAAAAATCAATTTAGTAGATCTTTGTTTTTGGTAGATATACCCTCTTTAATGCCAAAATAATTTTGAATATGGTTTTGCGGGTCCCAAAAATTGTATCTATTTTTTTTTTATGCAGATTTCTAAAATATGTAATCAAAAAATGCATCAATTTTATTCAAAAAAATATAAATACATACATTTTTCAGAAATTATTTTGTATGTTTCAATTACCATCAGAAAAACTGTTGAGAAGGTTATTTTAAATTTAGATAAAATATATTATTTTAAATAACTTTAAAATACGTATTTTATTTTTTTATTCATTTACTTAAATAAATTTTGAACGCTATGCTTCCATCGTCAGTAAATTTAATATAAATTGTAATGCAAACAATTTTTTTTATTGATATAAAATACAAATAACTCAACATTATAGTAAATTTAAGATCTATTGTACATTTTTTTCTAATTCAATTGAAAAACTTTGTATCGATGTTTACCGACTACTATAAAAATCGCAGCATTTTAGATACTGTGAATTTAATTATTCTAAGGGAATTTGTTTGAAGTCAGAAACTTAAACAGAACAAAATTCTGTTTAAATTTTCTCCATATTTAATTTTAAGTGTTTTTAAGCTATTTAAAATAGTAAGGGTATTTATACAACAGCATAAAGCTGTTGTAAAAGCTGTAAAGTTTTTAATTTCCTAGTTCTTTCACAATTTGTATGGAAAACTTGATAGATTTACGAAGTTAACAATTTTATTAAGTTTACGACGACCACTTATTGAGTCATTAATTAATAAACTATGGGCCTTAAAATAGAAAATAATTATTCTTGGATGCAAAAACTATTTGCATTCAAATAATACTTTGAAGTGGATATATATATTTTTTTTGGAAGTGTAGGCCAATTATCCAAATAAAAATATTTTATTCACTACACTTTTTTTCGCATGCAAAACAATTGCCGGTCCATTGTCTTGCATGGCATTGACACATCATGACCGCAATGGTTTTTTTTTGCATGAAACTGTAAGCAAACCATGCGAAAAATTAATTAATTTTAAAACATCCGATAAGAAAAAAAAATGTAATACAAGAACTGAACTGAAACGAAAGTATGAGATACCTACATTATATTTTAAGATTACCATGTCCAAAGCCTACATATATTTTACCGTGCAAAACCATACAAAATATGGTGCACAAGAGGCACAGCCTGTACAAAATATGGCCCTTACACAAAAAGTAATACAATTTATTTTTTAAATTTGTTAACAAAAAATTATACAGTAGACGCTCGATCTAGTGAATTCAAAAAAAAAAATTAACTATCCACAATAGTGGACACACAAAATTTTATATTAAAATTTTTTTTCTTGCAAAAATGTCTCGCGAGCATTTAACATTGCTCGAGAACACAAAGGAATTGTTCTTTTTAAACCTGATTGAAAACTTTGTTTAACGCTTAAGCAAATGTAAAAACATTCACGCATCGAACAAAATGTACATTTTTGATAAAATTCATCTTTAGATAGCCTTTTACAACTCCTGCTTGAAAAAGAACACAATCTCGAAAGAGTGTACACGCTGTTTTTTATTGATTCACTATATCGAACGTCTACTATATTTCATATTTTATTTGAAGATGATAAAAAGGTAGTTGAAAAAAGAAGACAAAATGAAACACTTTTAACATTTTCCAAACTTCCCTTTATTCTTGTCAGAATTATGTAACTGTTAGTTGAAAATAAGAATTTGGAGAAACAAAATTGCAAAATTTGCAAAACGAATTTTAACCTTGCCAAAATTTCGACCCCGATTCTTTAAAATTAAAAACGGTAACATTTTTAGGATTAGCAAAAATGTATTAAAAAAAAAAACCCAAAAAGCGAAAAAGATTGAAACCGTGGCTCAGTCTTTTAATTAATAAATTTATAAGAACTGATTTGAGTACTGTTTTTTGGTATGACCCCCCCCCCCCCCTTTTACGAAGTGGAGTTGTAGACGCCGATGATATAAGGTCGATACTAACAATGTAAAAATGTAGTACCTCGTGGCATGATGGTTAGTGAGTAGGACTGTCAGTCGATCTCGTACTGTGGAAGTGTGTAGACGTTTTCGGCATCCTCTCCCGAAAAAGGGAAAGGACAACTCCAATCCGGCGAATCTCCGGTCGAAAAGTCTTCTTCCGAGTATCAGCAAGGTATTCGAAAAAGTTATCAATATAGCTCTGTCTAAGTGGGCAGAGGACAATAATATCATACCGGACAATCAGTTCGGTTTTAAGGCGGGACATGACACCATTTATGCCGCGTCGAAACTCGTTTCTGATGTCCAATGGAACAAATCTAAGAAGCAGTGTACGGGTGCCTGTCTGGTTAATTTGGAGAAGGCCTTCGACACCGTATGGTTAGAGGGTATTTATCTAAAGCCGACCAGACTTGGCATTAGTAAAACACTATTATATATGCGTTATGATATGCTCAATGACAGAAAGTTTGTTGTCAAAAGTGGCAATGTAACTTCTGCCACAACCTTTAATATTAAAAATGGTCTTCAGCGGGGATTCTATTCAGCATTTACACCAGCGATCTGATAAGTAGTCTAACTCAGGCAATTGCGTATGCCGACGATCTAATTGCGTACAGAACAGCTCCAAAAGTCGAGGTCATCAGGATTCTTTTGCAACGTGACTTCGAGAAGATTCAGCGATATTGCGATGACTGGAAGTTGAAAATCAACTTTCAGAAATCAGAAACTATCTTGTTTAGGACTCCGTTGCTTAGAGCCACAAGGGATACGAGAAGGAACTGGCGCAAGCTGGTGATCGTAGGGCCAAATGGACATCCACTGGCGAGTAAAAGTGTAGTAAAGTACCTTGGCATTTGGATGGATCAGTATTTGTATTTCGACAGACATATAAATGCTGCTCTGGCCAGGGCTAGGGGAGCTTTTGCCCTGACGAAACGGTTGTTTTATAGCAGCCGGCTTGATAGCAGGGTGAAGGTGATTTGCTACATGGCCCTTATCCGGCCGATGATTGCCTATGGATGCCCGGTTTGGTTCAACGTTGTCCTATCTCAAATGGAAAAGATTCGGGTGTTTGAGAGGCAGTGTCTTCGACGCTGCCTTGGATTGCACAGAACACCAGAGTCGGAGTACAAACACTACTATTCCAATCTGGCTCTATACAACGGGGCCAACATAAAAAGAATAGATAATTTCTTGCTGAAGCTTATTCGAAGTCAGATTGCAAGAGCGATGTCCTCGACTAACAGCTTAATTTTCGGGGCTTATTACCCCAACAACGAATACTATGAGAGTGTGCGTCTAAGCGGCTTAATCCCGCCCGATGCGTTCCGCTATCTAGACAGTCGATGGCTGATCCAGGATAGAGCGGCGGTTCCGCTAATCTACCACGTCGGCCCTAGAACTGTAGATCGGCGGCTACTTTACAGTCGAGACGTCCTCGCACAAGACGGAGATGAGCACCTTCGGTTCAGTAGGACTGTGTCCGAACGGGACTAAAGGGAAAGGGTAAGGCAGGAGAACCAGTTCTGGTGGTTAAAATATGAAGAATGAAGCTCCTTCAGATATTTAAAAGTTGTCCTTGGTTTTTCTCTGTCATGGCCGACTTACATAGGTTTAGGTAGTTAGTTTTAAGTAGGGACAGTCAGGGTGGCACCAAAAAAAAAAAAAAAAAAAATATATAAAATATAAAACAGAAAAATCCACAAAAATACAAAAAAAATATAAAACCGGAAAATGCTTGCTGTGGCTGTTCTAGTTTGCAAGTAGTCTGTAAGTAGCTTATAAGTAGGTTGTAACTAGTTTATAATTAGTTGTAAATAGTTTTAAGTAGTTTTAATTAGCTTTAATTTAGTTTTATGTAGTTTGTAAGTTTTATATAAAACCAAAAAAATTAAGACATAGAAACAGTTTTAAGTAGTTTTAATTAGTTTTAATTAGCTTTAATTTAGTTTTATGTAGCTTGTAAGTTTTATATAAAACCAAAAAAATAAAGACATAGAAACCGAGTTTTTTGTAAATTCTTCTCGGTAAAAAATAAAACCGACCTGGATTTAGTATTAAGACAGTTCTTTGGCCGAAAGGCATTAGCATTAAGTTATTATACTTTAACTTAGAGCGCCCGACTGGGGCCAGTATGTTAGTTTTAAAATATTGATAAGTAGGCTAGTTTTTTTGAATTTTTGTCTAGCTTTAAGATAGTTTTAAGAAAATGGAAAATAAAAATTAATTAAAAAAAAAAAAAAAAAAAAGTGGCAGACCCACAACCTGACGATCACGGGTTCGAGTCCTAGTCGGGCAAAAAATATTTAGCTGCTTTTTTCCATAATAGAGAAGTCGAAAACTTCATCGAGTGGGAAAAACAGCAAATGGCATCGAACAACACGGCGGGGACATCGAAAGGTGTCCCAGCAACAACAATAAAGCCAGCTATGGCACCACCAGAAAAAGCCGTAGCAGCAACAACAACAACCAAGCAAGCGATGGCACCACCAGCCATACCATCGTATAGTGCCGCAGCATCGACGGCAAACGCACCAACGGCACCAACAGCCGATGCGAAAAATAAGAGAAGAGGAAGAGGATTAGCTGTGCGCCAAACCTCGTAAGGCGCGGCTCCACCACCACCTCAGCCCAGCTGCCAGCTGGGGTGAAGGAGACGGCACGCACAGCCAAAACAACAGCAGCAGCAAAAATACAAGAACAACTGGATACCTCGCCATCCGACGATGACATCGAATATATGTCAGAGGGTGGCGAGGGATTGTATACAACGGGGGACAGCAACAGCAATCTGCTTGTTGACCTCACATCACCAGAGGCGTCCTCCGAAGTGGAAAATGAGGTGCAAGACGCACTTGACGAGCAGGCTATTAGCAAAAAAATCGATGAAGTTCGAGGGGAGATGGAACGCCTCAATTCCATCGTGACCCCTCTGATCCAAGCTCTTAAAAACAAGCAAGAGGCTCGTCGTGAAAGAGAGAGACAGGAGCGCGAGCAAAAAAAAGCGGTACAGGCGCCGCAAAAAGCAACGCCACAGCAAGAGCTGCCACCGAAAAACAAGCAGCCAGACCTTAATGCTCAAGCGCAGCAGCAACAACAGCAAATGCCAAAGGAACAACAACAGCAACAGCCGAAGAAGCAACGGCCGAAAAAACAAACACAACAGCAACAGCAGCAAAAACCACAGGAGCGGAGTCAGCAGCAGCGAGGAGAACACCAGCAGCAGCCACAGCCGCCCAAAAATAAAAACGAACATATGCCACCAATAAACACCTATAAAATGGAGCTACAAGGAACCATAGACCTGTGTAAGTCGGCCATAGGCCAAAACTTTTTTATTAAAAGATTAAGTAAAGATAGACATGCTACCCACTGCTCCACAGTGGAGCAGCACAAAATTATAAAAGAATTGTTGAAAAAATCGACGACTGAGTTCTTCAGTTTTACACCCAAAGTGGATAAATACCAAACGGTCCTCTTGAAGGGCATAGATTCCTGCACGGAACCACAGGTGCTCTTAAATGAGCTCCGACAACAAGCGAGCGACGATCTCGACTTTATCGCGGTCAAGCCGTTCGCTACAGTCAGAGCCAGACGGGAGAAGCGGTCTTTGCCATTCTTCCTAGTTCAGCTATCGCCCAACAGCAAACTGGATAGTCAGAGGAGTATCTCCGTCCTCAACTACCAGGTTGTTACTTGGGATAAATTAAAGAGACGCGGCGACATGCTTAAATGCATGCGCTGCCAAAGGTTTGGCCACGCTGCAGCAAACTGCGAAATGCAGTCACGCTGCGTTAAGTGTGGTGGGGACCACATCAAGGGGGAGTGTAAACTCGGTGAAGAACGGGTCGAAGACATGACCCAGCTTAAGTGTGCACTTTGCGGAAAAGAGGGGCACCCTGCTAATTGTCGGGGTTCCTCAGCTTTTCAGCAAATTCGCACCAATAAAGCGGCTAAGCAGACAGCGGTAGAGATACGCCCATCAACGCGTGCTCCTACAGCAACGCCCGTTAATCCCCAAATTTCCTACGCCCAAATGGCGGCAGGAAGGGGAGAAACGGTACAGCCTGCAGCTAAGGCAGCCCAACCGGCCCTAGTGCCAAAGGCGCCGGACGCTCAGGCCGAAATAAGTAGCATGTTGCTGGCAATTCAAGGCCAGTTAACAGGACTTCACAACCAGATAAAGGAGCAGGCGACTAGGGTAGACTATGTCTACTCTGTTTTGCCTAGCTTAACGCAAATTAGAGGTTAATGGCGCGCTGTCGGAGAGGCCTCTTAGGATCCTTGCTGTGAATGTAAATTCACTGATTAGGACCGAACATAGAGCTAATCTTTTCCAACTGTTGAAAGACCAAAGTCCAGATGTGTTTATGGCCAGCGAAACTATGCTGAACCAGAAACCTAAGTTGACTAAAAACATTTACAATATCGTTAGAAGAGATCGACCCCACTCCACTCAAGGGGGAGGCGTCACAATCTTCATACGAAAAGGCATTAATCACAAAGTTATATATAATAGTAATCTGCGCAGATTTCGTGTTAGAGGCGTGCATCGTATGCATTCCTCTCCAACAGGGGAAGCGAATGTATGTGATCGCGGCTTATGCACCGGCATCGTGCATCGTGCTCGTGGAGTTGGATGAGTATGCACCTGTGCACACTTACAATTACAGTAAGGTGCGCTGGCCACGCTTTACCAACGCCTTATCGAGCGAAATCAGTTCGAACAACATATCCCCACCAAATGACAGGAATTTGACAAATAACGAAATAGACCAATACTTGGAACAAATAGACGAGACAATACAACGAACAATGAACAGAACAATACCGAAATACAAGCAACGGGACGCAACCGACTTGTACCGGAACGCGACCATTGACGCATTACACAGACAAAAACGCGGACTGCTGACAAGGCTAAAACTCTTGTACAGACGATTTACTGACCCTCACGATCTGGAGATTAGGACACTGAAGTCGTCGATCAAGAACATCAACCAACTAATTAAAGAGAACTATCGGTTGTCAATTTATTTGTATTGGGACAACAAAATTCGGGCCGTTAACTCTAGCGACCCGAGCATGTTTCCCCAAATTAACAAGATATTTAGAAGGAATGATCAGAACGATCTTCCGTGTCTTAAGCTTCAGAGAACGACGGACAACAGAGACGTACTTCTGACAGCAGGAATTGATCCAGAGGACGCCGTCTTGAACGATGACCTCTTTATTGTCGAAGATCCGCAGGAGAAAGTGGAGGCTGTGGGGGCTGCTTTCCAGCAAGTGTACAAGGTGAATGCGTGCATTCGCCCGAATCACGACCTGGAAAACAGAGCCTTGCTCCATCACTTCTACCTTCGGAATGACATCACGCAATGGCGATCAGAGAACCTTGGTTTCACCGGGTTCAATGAAGATCATTTGGCAAACGCCATAATCGCCGAGCGAAATGGGCCCAGTTACCTGTTAATTACGAAGGTGGAGCTCCAGCTCATCTTCGATTCATTAAAAAAGAAGAAGTCAGCAGGAGTCGATGGCATTTCCAACGTTGTACTTCGACATTTACCTTAAGAAGCAGTAGACATTTATACCACTTTGTTTAACAACGCTCTGAATAATGCATATTATCCAGTGCACTGGAAGACAGCTGTGGTGCATCCATTCCATTGCCCTTTTTTTTTTAATTCATTTTTACTTTCCATTTTCTTAAAACTATCTTAAAGCTAGACAAAAATTCATAAAAACTAGCCTACTTATCAATATCTTAAAACTAACTTATTGGCCCCAGTCGGGCGTTCTAAGTTAAACTATAATAACTTAATGCTAATGCCTTTCGGCCTAAGAACTATCTTAACACTAAATCCAGGTCGGTTTTATTTTTACCGAGAAGAATTTACAAAAAACTCGGTTTCTATGTCTTTATTTTTTTTTTTTTGGTTTTATATATAACTTACAAACTACATAAAACAAAATTAAAGCTAATTAAAACTAATTAAAACTACTTAAAGCTACTTAAAACTATTTAACACTAATTATAAACTAATTGCAACCTACTTGTAAGCTACTTACAGAGTATTTACAAACTAGAACAGCCAAAGCAAGCATTTTCCGGTTTTATATTTTTGTGTACTTTTGTTGAAATTATAATTTTTTTGTGTTTTTATGTTTTTTTTTTTTGGTACCACCCTGACTGTCCCTACTTACAACTAACTACCTAAACATATGTAAGTCGGCCATACAAAAGAAAATAGCAAGGTCAACTATTAAATGTCTGAAGGAACTTCAGCTTCGTTTTTCAACCACCAGAACTGGTTCTCCTGCTTTACCCTATCTCTTCGGTCCCGTTCGGACACAGTCCTACTGAACCGAAGGTGCTCAGCTCCGTCTTGTGCGAGGACGTCTCGACTGTAAAGGAGCCGCCGATCTACAGTTCTACGGCCGACGTGGTAGATTAGCGGAACCGCCGCTTTATCCTGGATCAGCTTTCGACTGTCTAGATGGAGGAACGCATCGGGCGGAATAAAGCCGCTTAGACGCACACTCTCGTAGTATTCGTTGTTGGGATATTAAGCCCCGAAAATTAAGCTGTTAGACGAGGACATCGCTCTTGCAATGTGAGCTCGAATAAGCTTCAGCAAGAAATTATCTATCCTGTTTATGTTGGCGCCGTTGTATAGAGCCAGGTTGGAATAGTAACGTTTGTACTCCGACTCTGGTGTTCTGTGCAATTTAAGGCAGCGTCGAAGACACTGCCTCTCAAACACCCGAATCTTTTCTATTTGAGATGGGGCAACGTTGAACCAAACCGGGTCTCCATAGGCAACCATCGGGCGGATAAGGGCCATGTAGCAAATCACCCTCACCCTGCTATCAAGCCGGCTGCTATAAGTTGATTTTCAACTTCCAGTCATTGCAATATCGCTGAATCTTTTCGAAGTCACGCTGCAAGAGAATCCTGATGATCTCGACTTTTGGAGCTGTTTGTACGCAATTACGAGTAGATCGTCGGCATACGCAATTGCCTGAGTTAGACTACTTATCAGATCGCTGGTGTAAATGCTGAATAGAATCGGTGAGTTGACCGCTCCCTGCTGAAGACCATTTTTAATATTAAAGGTTGTGGCAGAAGTTACATTGCCACTCGTGACAACAAACTTTCTATCTATATCTATCATAAAGCATATATAACAGTGGTTTACTAATGCCAAGTCTTATCAGCTTTAGATAAAGACCCTCTAACCATACGGTGTCGAAGGCCTTCTCCAAATCAACCAGACAGGCACCCGTACACTGCTTCTTATATTTGTTCCATTGGGCATCAGAAACAAGTCTAGACGCGGCATAAATGATGTCATGTCCCGCCTCAAAACCGATCTGATTGTCCGGTATGATATTATTATCCTCTGCCCACTTAGACAGATCTCTATTGATAACTTTTTCGAATACCTTGCTGATACTTGGAAGAAGACTTATCGACCGGAGATTCGCCAGATTGGAGTTGTCCTTTCCCTTTTTCGGGAGAGGATGCACCACAGCTGTCTTCCACCGCACTGGATAATGTGCATTATTCAGAGCGTTGTTAAACAGAGTGGTATAAATGTCTACTTCTTCTTGAGGTAAATGTCGAAGTACAACGTTGGATATGCCATCGACTCCTGCTGACTTCTTCTTCTTCTCTTCTTCCACTTTCTCCTGCTGATCTTCTACAATAAAGAGGTCATCGTCCAAGACGGCGTCCTCTGGATCAATTCCTGCTGTCAGAAGTACGTCTCTGTTGTCCGTCGTTCTCTGAAGCTTAAGACACGGAAGATCGCTCTGATCATTCCTTCTAAATATCTTGTTAATTTGGGGAAACATGCTCGGGTCACTAGAGTTAACGGCCCAAATTTTGTTGTCCCAATACAAATTAATTGACAACCGATAGTTCTCTTTAATTAGTTGGTTGATGTTCTTGATCGACGACTTCAGTGTCCTAATCTCCAGATCGTGAGGGTCAGTAAACCGTCTGTACAAGATTTGAGTCTTGTCAGCAGTCCACTTTTTTGTCTGTGAAATGCGTCAGTGGTCGCGTTCCAGTACATGTCGACTGCGTCCCGTTATTTGTATTTCGGTATTTTTCTGTTCACTGTTCGTTTGATTGTCTCGTCCATTTGTTTTAAGTATTGGTTTATTTCGTTATTTGTCAAATTCCTGTCATTTGGTGGGGATATGTTGTTCGAACTGATTTCGCTTGATAAGGCGTTGGTGAAGCGTGGCCAGCGCACCTTACTGTAATGGAAGTATGCACAGGTACATACTCATCGAACTCCACGAGCTCGTTCGGAAGCTGTATTACAGCGGCGAGTCCGCAGTGCTCACTGTCGTACTCGATCCAATTGAAAAGATGAATACCTCTTTGATTGTGAATTTGATTTCCTTAATCTAGGTGCTTGGCATTCGAATATCCGGCCATGAGAAAGTAATTTTCTTCCAAGCTCAAGCGTAGACATTCGAAAGGTTTTTCAAGCTCTGTCATAAAAGCAGTTGGCTGAGGTGATTCCGGTGCATAAGCCGCGATCACATACATCCTCTTCCCCTGTTGGAGAGGAATGCATACAATGCACGCCTCTAACAGCCGATATCTGCGCAGATCACTTATATATATAACTTTATGATTAATGCCTTTTCGTATGAATATTGCAACGAAACTGCATTTATGTGGTACTCACCGCACTTAACGCAGCGTGACTGCATTTCGCAGTTTGCTGTAGCGTGGCCAAACCTTTGGCAGCGCATGCATTGAAGCATGTCGCCGCGTCTCTTTAATTTATCCCAAGTAACAACCTGGTAGTTGAGGACGGAGATACTCCTCAACTTATCCAGTTTGCTGCTGGGCGATAGCTGAACTAGGAAGAACGGCAAAGACGCTTCTCCCGTCTGGCTCTGACTGTAGCGAACGGCTTGACCCCGATAAAGTCGAGATCATCGCTCGCTTTTTGACGGAGCTCATTTAAGAGCACCTGTGGTTCCGTGCAGGAATCTATGCCCTTCAAGAGGACCGTTTGGTATTTATCCACTTTGGGGATAAAACTGAAGAACGCAGTCCTGGATTTCATTCTTTTAGTCGTGGATTAATTTCTTTTATAATTATTTTATTATTTTGTGCTGCTCCACTGTGGAGCAGTGGATAGCATGTCTATCTTTACTTAATCTTTTAATAAAAAGTTTTGGCCTATGGCCGACTTACACAGGTCTATGGTTCCCTGTAGCTCCATTTTATAGGTGTTTATTGGTGGCACATTTTCGTTTTTATTTTGGGGCGGCTGTGGCTGCTGCTGGTAAACTCACTGCTGCTGGTCATTCCGCTGCTGTTGACTCCGCTACTGTGGTTTTTGTTGTTGCTGCTGTTGTTGTTAATGTGTGCGTTGCACCTTCGGTTGCTGCTGTGGTTGATCTGTTGGCAGTTGTTGTTGTTGCTGCACTTGTTGGCTCTGCTGTGGCAGTAGCTGTTGTTGCTGCTGGGCTTGCCTTTGCTCTGGCTGCGCCATCCCTTTTTGTGGCGCTGTTTTTTGTGGCGATGCTTTTAATGGCGCCTGTAGCGCTTATTTGCCCTCGCGCTCCTGCCTCTCACGCTTTCTTCGGGCTTCTTGTTTTGTTTTTAGGGCTTGAATCAGAGGGGTAACTATGGAATTAAGCCTTTCCATCTCCCCCCGAACGGCATCGATTTTTTCGCTGGTGGCCTGCTCCTCGAGTGTTTCTTGCGCCTCAGTTTCCTCTTCGGAGGACGCCTCTGGTGAGGTTAAATCCACAAGCAAGTTGCTGTTGGAGTCACCCGTTGTATATAGTCCCTCGCCACCTTCGGACATGTATTCGATGTCGTCATCGGATGGCGAGGTATCCAGTTATTGATGTATTTTTGCTGTTGCTGTTGTTTTGGCTGTGCGCGCCGTCTCCTTCACCCCGGCTGGCAGCTGGGCTGAGGTGGTGGTGGAGCAGCGCTTGACCAAGTTCGGCGCACAGCTTATCCTCTTTCTCCTCTTGTTTTTGGCATCGGCTGTTGGTGCCGTTGCTGATTTCGCCGTTGCTACGGCACTAGTTGACGGTATGGCTGGTGGTGCCATCGCCTGCTTGGTTGTTGTTGTTGCTTCGGCATTAGCCGTAACTTTAGCTGGTGGTGCCATAGCTGGCTTTATTGTTGTTATTGCTGGGGCACCTTTCCATGTCCCCGCTGTGTTGCTGGATTGCATTAGCTGCTCTTCCCACTCGATGAAGTTTTCTACTTCACGATTGTGAAAAAAAGTAGCCAAATAATTTTTGCCCGACTGGGATTTGAACCCGTGATCCTCAGGTTGTCAGTCGACCACCTTTTTTTTTCATTTTTATTTTTCAATTTTCTTAAAACTTTCTCAAAGCTAGACAAAAATTCATAAAAACTAGCCTACTTATCAATATCTTAAAACTAACTTACTGGCCCCAATCGGGCGCAACTTAATGCTAATGCCCTTCGGCCTATTAAGATAGTTCTTAGGCCGAAAGGCATTAGCATCAAGTTATTATAGTTTAACTTAGAGCGCCCGACTGGGGCCAGTAAGTTAGTTTTAAGATATCGATAAGTAGGCTAGTTTTTATAAATTTTTGTCTAGCTTTAAGATAGTTTTAAGAAAATGGAAAATAAAAATGAATTTAAAAAAAAAAAAAAAAAAAGAAATGCCTTTCTGCCTAAGATCTATCTTAATATTAAATCCAGGGCGGTTTTTATTTTTTACCGAGAAGAATTTCCAAAAAACTCGGTATCTATGTCTTTATTTTTTTGTTTTATATAAAACTTACAAACTACATAAAACTAATTACAGCTAATTAAAACTAACTAAACTACTCAAAGCTACTTAAAACTATTTACAACTAATCATAAACTACTTACAGACTACTTATAGACTACAGCAGCCACAGCGGATTTTCCAGTTTTATAATTTTTTTTGTATTTTTGTTGATTTTATATTTTTTTGGTGCCACCCTAACTGTCCCTACTTACAACTAACTACCTAAACATATGTAAGTCGGCCATACAAAAAGAATAAAGCAAGGTCAACTTTTAAATGTCTGAAGGAACTTCATGCTCGTTTTTCAACCACCAGAACTGGTTCTCCTGCTTTACCCTATCTCTTCGGTCCCGTTCGGACACAGTCCTACTGAACCGAAGGTGCTCAGCTCCGTCTTGTGCGAGGACGTCTCGACTGTAAAGGAGCCGCCGATCTACAGTTCTACGGCCGACGTGGTAGATTAGCGGAACCGCCGCTCTATCCTGGATCAGCTTTCGACTGTCTAGATGGAGGAACGCATCGGGCGGAATAAAGCCGCTTAGACGCACACTCTCGTAGTATTCGTTGTTGGGATATTAAGCCCCGAAAATTAAGCTGTTAGACGAGGACATCGCTCTTGCAATGTGAGCTCGAATAAGCTTCAGCAAGAAATTATCTATCCTGTTTATGTTGGCGCCGTTGTATAGAGCCAGGTTGGAATAGTAATGTTTTTACTCTGGCTCTGGTGTTCTTTGCAATTTAAAGCAGCGTCGAAGACACTGCCTCTCAAACACCCGATTTTTTCCATTTGAGATGGGGCAACGTTGAACCAAACCGGGCATCTTTACCCTGCTGGCAAGCCGGCTACTATAAAACAACCATTTTGTCAGCTCCCTTAGCCCTGGCCAGGGCAGCATTTATATGTCTGTCGAAATACAAATACTGATCCATCCAGATGCCAAGGTACTTTACTACACTTTTACTCGCCAGTGCATGTCCATTTGGCCCTACGATCACCAGCTTGCACCAGTTATTTCTCGTATCCCTTGTGGCTCTAAGCAACGGAGTCCTAAAAAAGATTTTTTCTGATTTCTGAAAGTTGATTTTCAACTTCCAGTCATCGCAATATCGCTGAATCTTCTCGAAGTCACGCTGCAAAAGAATCCTGATGACCTCGACTTTTGGAGCTGTTCTGTACGCAATAAGATCGTCGGCATACGCAATTAGATCATCGACATACGCAATTGCCTGAGTTAGACTACTTATCAGATCGCTGGTGTAAATGCTGAATAGAATCGGCGAGTTGACCGCTCCCTGCTGAAGACCATTTTTAATATTAAGGGTTGTGGCAGAAGTTACATTGCCACTCTTGACAACAAACTTTCTGCCATTGAGGATATCAGAAAGCATATATAACAGTGTTTTACTAATGCCAAGTCTGGTCAGCTTTAGATAAAGGACCTCTAACCATACGGTGTCGAAGGCCTTCTCCAAATCAACCAGACAGGCACCCGTACACTGCTTCTTATATTTGTTCCATTGGACATCAGAAACGAGTTAAGACGCGGCATGAATGGCGTCATGTCCCGCCTTAAAAACGAACTGATTGTCCGGTATGATATTATTGTCCTCTGCCCACTTTGACAGAGCTCTGTTGATAACTTTTTCGAATACCTTGCTTATACTCGGAAGAAGACTTATCGACCGGAGATTCGCCGGATTGGAGTTGTCCTTTCCCTTTTTCGGGAGAGGATGCACCACAGCTGTCTTCCACCGCTTTGGTTAATATGCATTATTCAGAGCGTTGTTAAACAGAGTGGTATAAATGTCTACTGCTTCTTGAGGTAAATGTCGAAGTACAACGTTGGAAATGCCATCGACTCCTGCTGACTTCATCTTTTTTAATGAATCGAAGATGAGCTGGAGCTCCACCTTCGTAATTAACAGGTAACTGGGCCCATTTCACTCGGCGATTATGGCGTTTGCCAAATGATCTTCATTGAACCCGGTGAAACCAAGTTTCTCTGATCACCATTGCGTGATGTCATTCTGAAGGTAGAAGTGATGGAGCAAGGCTCTGTTTTCCAGGTCGTGATTCGGGCGAATGCACGCATTCACCTTGTACACTTGCTGGAAAGCAGCCCCCACAGCTCCACTTTCTCCTGCGGATCTTCGACAATAAAGAGGTCATCGTCCAAGACGGCGTCCTTTGGATCAATTCCTGCTGTCAGAAGTACGTCTCTGTTGTCCGTCGTTCTCTGAAGCTTAAGACACGGAATATCGTTCTGATCATTCCTTCTAAATATCTTGTTAATTTGGGGAAACATGCTCGGGTCGCTAGAGTTAACGGCCCAAATTTTGTTGTCCCAATACAAATTAATTGACAACCGATAGTTCTCTTTAATTAGTTGGTTGATGTTCTTGATCGACGACTTCAGTGTCCTAATCTCCAGATCGTGAGGGTCAGTAAATCGTCTGTACAAGAGTCTTAGCCTTGTCAGCAGTCCGCTTTTTTGTCTGTGTAATGCGTCAATGGTCGCGTTCCGGTACATGTCGGTTGCGTCCCGTTGCTTGTATTTCGGTATTGTTCTGTTCATTGTTCGTTTGATTGTTTCGTCCATTTGTTCTAAGTATTGGTCTATTTCGTTATTTGTCAAATTCCTGTCATTTGGTGGGGATATGTTATTCGAACTGATTTCGCTCGATAAGGCGTTGGTAAAGCGTGGCCAGCGCACCTTACTGTAATTGTAAGTATGCACAGTACATACTCATCCAACTCCACGAGCTCGTTCGGAAGCTGTATTACGGCGGCGAGTCCACAGTGATCACTGTCGTACTCGATCGTTCGTAAACAGTTTCTTGGTCTTTGACCCACAGTGTCAGTAATTGTCAGTCTTGCGTCTATTAGCAATAGATCCAGATAGGCACCGCTTCTTGGAAACGATGGCCGATCCGTAGCCAGCAGGTCGACACCATACTCAGTGTTGTTTCGACTCATCCAATTGAAAAGATGAATACCTCTTTGATTTTGAATTTGATTTCCCCAATCTTGGTGTTTGGCATTCAAATCACCGGCCATGAGAAAGTAATTTTCTTCCAAGCTCAAGCGTAGACACTCAAAAAGTTTTTCAAGCTCTGTCATAAAATCAGTTGGCTGAGATGATGCCGGTGCATAAGTCGCGATCACATACATTCTTTTTCCCTGTTGGAGAGGAATGCATACGATGCACGCCTCTAACAGCCGAAATCTGCGCAGATCACTATTGTATATAACTTTATGATTAATGCCTTTTCGTATGAAGATTGCGACGCCCCCGCCTTGAGTGGAGTTGGGTCGATCTCTTCTAACGATATTGTAATTGTTGTTAGTCAACTTATGTTTCTGGTTCAGCTTAGTTTCGCTGGCCATAAACACATCTGGACTTTGGTCTTTCAACAATTGGAAAAGATTAGCTCTACGTTCGGTCCTAATCAGTGAATTTACATTCACAGCAAGGATCCTAAGAGGCCTCTCCGACAGCGCGCCTTTAACCTCTAATTTGCGTTAGGCTAGGCAAAACAGAGTAGAGATAGTCTACCCTAGTCGCCTGCTCCTTTATCTGGGTCTGAAGTCCTGTTAACTGGCCTTGAATTGCCAGCAACATGCTTCTTATTTCGGCCTGAGCGTCCGGCGCCTTTGGCACTAGGGCCGGTTGGGCTGCCTTAGCTGCAGGCTCCACCGTTTTTCCCCTTCCTGCCGCCATTTGGGCGTAGGAAATTTGGGGATTAACGGGCGTTGCTGTAGGAGCACGCGTTGATGGGCGTATCTCTACCGCTGTCTGCTTAGCCGCTTTGTTGTTTCTTATTTGCTGAAAAGCTGAGCAACCCCGATAATTAGCAGGGTGCCCCTCTTTTCCGCAAAGTGCACATTTAAGCTGGGTCATGTCTTCGACCCGTTCTTCACCGAGCTTGCACTCCCCCTTAATGTGGTCCTCACCACACTTAACGCAGCGTGACTGCATTTCGCAGTTTGCTGCAGCGTGGCCAAACCTTTGGCAGCGCTTGCATTGAAGCATGTCGCCGCCTCTCTTTAATTTATCCCAAGTTACAACCTGGTAGTTGAGAACGGAGATACTTCTCAACCTATCCAGTTTGCTGCTGGGCGATAGCTGGACTAGGAAGAACGGCAAAGACCGCTTCTCCCGTCTGGCTCTGACTGTAACGAACGGCTTGACCCCGATAAAGTCGAGATCGTCGCTCGCTTTTTGACGGAGCTCATTTAAGAGCACCTGTGGTTCCGTGCAGGAATCTATGCCCTTCAAGAGGACCGTCTGATATTTATCCACTTTGGGGGTAAAACTGAAGAACTCAGTCGTGGATTTCTTTAATAATTCTTTTATTATTTTGTGCTGTTCCACTGTGGAGCAGTGGATAGCATGTCTATCTTTACTTAATCTTTTAATAAAAAAGTTTTGGCCTATGGCCGACTTACACAGGTCTATGGTTTCCTGTAGCTCCATTTTATAGGTGTTTATTGGTGGCACCTTTTCTTTTTTATTTTTGGGCGGCTGTGGCTGCTGCTGGTGTTCTCCTCGCTGGTGCTGACTCCGCTCCTGTGGTTTTTGTTGCTGCTGCTGCTGTTGCTGTTGTGTTTGTTTTTTCGGCCGTTGCTCCTTCGGCTGCTGCTGTTGTTGTTCACTTGGCATCTGTTGTTGTTGCTGTTGCTCTTGTGCATTAAGATCTGGCTGCTTGTTTTTCGGTAGCTCTTGTTGTGGCTTTGCTTTTTGCGGCGCCTGTACCACTTTTTTTGTTCGCGCTCCTGCCTCTCTCTTTCACGACGGGCCTCTTGCTTGTTTTTAAGAGCTTGTATCAGAGGGGTCACGATGGCATTAAGGCGTTCCATCTCCCCTCAAATGGCATCTATTTTTTTGCTGATGGCTTGCTCATCAAGGGCGTCTTGTACCTCATTTTCCTCTTCGGAGGACGCTTCTGGTGAGGTTAAATCAACAATCACATCGCTGTTCGATTCCCCTGTGGTGTATAAACCCTCGCCACCTTCGGACATGTATTCGATGTCGTCATCTGATGGCGAGGTATCAAGTTGTTGATGAATTTTTGCTGCTGCTGTCGTTTTGGCTGTGCGCGCCGTCTCCTTCACCCCGGCTGGCAGCTGGGCTGAGGTGGTGGTGGAGCGGCGCTTAACCAGGTTGGGTACACAGCTTATCCTCTTCCTCCTTTTATTTTTTGCATCGGCTGTTGGTGCCGTTGGAGGGTGTGCCGTTGTTGCTACGGCACTGGTTGATGGAATGGCTGGTGGTGCCATGGCTTGCTTGGTTGTTGTTGATGCTATTGCACTAACCGTGGTTTTGCTTGGTGGTGCCATAGCTGGCTTTGTTGTTGTTGCTGGGACACCTTTCGATGTCCCCGCTATATTATTGGATGACATTTGCTGCTTCTCCCACTCAATGAAGTTTTCGACTTCGCGATTGTGGAAAAAAGCAGCTAAATATTTTTTCCCCGACTGGGACTCGAACTCGCGATCCTCCGGTTCTCGGTCTGCCACCTCTTCCTCTGTGCTATTGCACTATTAAAAAACTTGGCTGTGGTACTAACTTGTACTAGACACTCCGAATTTATTTGTAAACACTGTGAAAGCCGAAAACGTGTGCACACTTTCACAGATCGAGATCGACTGACGATTCGCCACCACTGCCTCTGTGCTATTGGCACTGTTGTTAAATGCTTGGCTTAATTTATACTTGCGCACACACGATTGTTTTAATTTGGATACACTGGGAAAGTCGCCTAACGTTTGCTCACCTCCGCAGTTCAAGATCGAATGGGTCGGCCACCTCTACCACTGTGCTATTGCACTATTAAAAATAGCTGGGTATAATTTAAACTTTGAAAAGTCACTCCGATTTTAGTTAAAGAAAACTCTGAAAGCCGATAACGTGAGCACACTTCCACAGATCGAGATCGACTGATCTGCCACCTCTTCCTCTGTGCTATTGGCACTATTGAAAATAGCTTGACTGTTAATAAACTTTAACTGGTCACTCCGAAATATTTAATTTAAATAAACTGGGGAAGCCGAAAACGTCTAAGCACTTCCACAGTACGAGATCGACCATTGCCCTATTGATAACTATAAATTTTGTTGGTTGGTTTCTAATAAGATCTACTTGTATTATTAAACAATAAATTTGGTCGAAATTTTAATTATTGATTTATTTACTGAGGGAGCATGTAACAAAAAAAAATGTTGGTGTGCAAATTAAATTTCAAAATAAGCAATTATTTAATCTCCTGTGCATTAGATATTCGACTTGGTTACAAAGATATGAGCATTTGAAATTTCCATACAAAGTGCAATTTGTTTATATTAAAAAAAAAAAAAAACAGGAAGTGTGCGATTTTTATTTTTTATTTTTGAAATGTGCAATTAGGAATACATCGCCTAAGAATTTTTTTTCGCGAAAATCGAAAGTGCGCCGGCTGACTTCGAGGTGGTGATAGGTTAGGAAAAAGAATATCTATGAGCGATTCGGATTTTGATGATTTTTTTTTACTTAATAAGATAATGTGTGGCTGCTAAAAAATAAAAGTAAGAAATGTAGGTAGGTACCTACCTATGGGGATTTATTAATGGGCATAGGTAACGTGTATCCTTTTATTTAATATTTTTCAATGGATAATGGACATATAGGTTTATACCTATGTACTTGTACATACGTATGTATATAAACTTTATTAAATTTCAAAGATGGGCTTACAGTTACAGTGGTTTTGTACCTCCATATATAATTGTGGGTGGAAGGTGCATATATGCATTCTTGTGTTAGTTAGATGATTCACAATTTCAGTATTTGGTTAAAAAATATCAAAATCCAGTGTTCTTAGTTTTGTTTGATACAAAAATTACGGTGTGAACCCAAATAATTATAATTATTTGTGGTGTAATGTAAATATATGAGTAGATGAGAACCAAAACTCGTTATATTCAAAATTTTCATTTTGTGCAAATAGAAAAAACAAACTTAATTGGTAAGGCTAAATGATAGTTCTGAGAAAAGATTTTATTTTGTATAATAAAAGGTTTTTAAATCTATGTTATGATTAAGAGCAAAAATATACTGAAAGTTCCGTTTAAAATATATTATTTAACAATTAAATTTGGATATGAAGAGTTTTGCTACAAATGATTGTGTATGGTCAGTTTCCACACCATTCCTCCCTCTCTCAATTACATCCTCTAATATAAAGGCACTTCACTACTTTCCCATCTTTAATGACCCTTTTAAAGATTTTTACAATAAAAACGTTTTAGTTCCTTCTTTTATGGCATAATCGATAACCTATAAGACCTGCAAGCATTGGATATGGAAAGTTGTGATGCAAATCGCATTGTTGATATGGAGAGTTTTGAAAACTATTATAATATTTGACATCAATATAAAAGACATCAATATGCCAAGCTTAACAAATCTGCATCAAAATCTCAATTTTTAATAAAAGTGGATATGACGAGTTTTGATTTTCATCTACCCATATCAATTATCAAGTACCTCCTTAGTCCAGTCAATCTGTGCTCAAAAGGTGTCTTAGCGAGCAAATCGTGAGGTTTTTTCTGTTATTTTCCCTGCTTTATTTGTGACGCAATATGGACAAAAAATGCAGAAAATGGTGAAACAATGCATTTTTTTTTGGAGTTTATCACTTGTGGATCCAAAACTATCAATTGATACATCCATCAATTAAAAAACGAAATATGTTTTTTGATGCAGAATCAACAAACAAAAAATGCCGCACCGTCTTTTGTACTTAAAACTCCTTTTTTATGCTAAGTAAGAAAAACGCAATGGAGTTTATCACTTATGGATCCAAAACTATCAATTCAGACGAAATATGTTTTTTGATGCAGAATCAACAAACAAAAAATGCCGCACCGTCTTTTGTACTTAAAACTTCTTTTTTTTTAGTCTAAATAAGAAAATCGCAATTTTGTATTGGAGTTGTCTTGTTTTTGCACTGCACATGTAAATTTTTTAAAATACAAATATTGTTAGAGGTACCGAATCTTTCGAGATTTGACTCTCAAACGGTGCTTCAGCTTAAAAAACATTATATTAAATTGAAAAACAAAACAACCATTTATTTTCACCGAAAAAAACGGAGCAAAAAACCAGAAAACTCAAAAAACAAACTAATTTATATTTTATTATTTATGAAGAATTCATTTAAAAAAAAATATTTACTTTATGTTTTTCTACCGCCTTTCGAAAAAAATTGAGTTGTTGAGAATACTTTGCTTTTTGATTTTTAAAACAGTTTTTTTGTATTTTTCTTAACATTAAAAATTATGGAGTTATCTGGTTTTAGCACCGGTTGCTTCAATTGTTTGTAAATTTAGTCAAAATTTTATTTAAAGCATATAAAATTTCCAAGAAATCTTTGTTTATTTTTTTCTGCGATAACCCAATGGGCTCAAGCACTTGTTGAAAATAGACAAAATTTTCCTGTTTTCGAAAATCCAGTCAAAAACACTTATTAATTAGGTAGGAACTACTTTGTGTGACAACATTTGAATTTTTGACTATAACAAAAACCAAGAAACCTATACTTTTCTGATGGTTTTTGGTTTGTTGAATTCAAATATGGCCTCAGAATTGCTGTAGCATGTCACGATTTTGAGATATTCAAATCTAAAGTTTTAAAAAAATCTGTTTTTAATGCTATTTTGGTGTTACAGTAGACTCTCGTTAACTTGAACACATATACGAAACCACGTCTGTTCAAGATAATGGATTGTTCAAGTTAGTGGATCAAATCAACAAATTATTCTGGTTTTGCATTCTTTTGCCCAAACTTGAAGCTTTTTCTTTTCTTTATGTATCAAAATTCTAATTTATTGTCTTTCTTAAGCCTATTTTGTACTTTTTAATACTTTAAAAATTCGCACTTCATTTTATAAAATTGACTTAAAAATTGAAGATCGTAAGCTCAAAAAAACAATAGAAACTTCGTGAGATTTTTCCTCATACAAAAGTCATTTATGAACATGGTGAGCCATAAAAAGAAAATTCAAATTATTCAAATAAAATTTGTTTGAAATTTGTTCAAGCTAAAGAGTTTGCAAATATCCTTATTAAGGAGTTAGTAATAAAAAAAATTCAAGTTACCGAGAATTGAAAATTGCCTGTAGAAGTTATAGAATATCTACAAGGTAAAACAAGCACTTTATATAGGGTGATTGGTTAAAGGTGCACCAAAAACTTGGAGCAAGTAGATTGGGTTAAGACAAGAAAAAAATCGTATGAGAGGGGGGTCTATTTCCCCCCTTTAGGCAGGATAAGTACGCAATTTAGAAATCAGTTTCAAATATAATGTTCTTTCATATTTATTTGTTGCTAGGTAAAACTTATTTGTTTTTTTATTTGGTATAGGTAATCTTTTTAATTTGGGTAGCAGGTAGACGTGCAGGTGAATTTTGTTAAATTGAACGCATGCGTCAATAAAAAAGGTGAAATCTAATTAATCCAGTTTATTTTTTATTATTTGCTCAAAACTAGACGGTATGCAGTTAAGAATTAAAAAAGGGTTATCCGCTAACTTAATAATTGACCTGAGAGATCAAATTTGGGAAAACCAAAAAAAGTATTTTCCTTGAAAAAAAAGTACTTTTTTTTTTATTATTTCTCAATAACTAATTTTAATTTTGGTGGGGGCAAAACCCCCATTTATTCGGCTTAATACAAGCTAATTCTTAATCTAACTTAAAACTAAGAACTTAAGCTAACGTTAGTGAGGGGGAGGGCGTTTCAGAAGACGGAGTTTTAGGGATGGAGTACTAAGGTGAAAGTCAAAGGAGTTCGTGTTCAGATTAACATTTCGCAGCATTCGAGAGATAGGTTCGTTTGAGCCATAGGAGGTCCTGTGGGTTGGAAGATAAAAAAGACGAGAATTTCGAGAACGAGCGTTAATGTTAAAGGAGATAGAGTTGTAAAGTGAAATGCAGTCAACGGAACCAGAAAATAATCGATGAATGAAGAGAATGTCTGATATTTCTCTACGTTCTTTCAAAGAATTCAAGTTGATTAGTTTAAGGCGGTCTAGATAGGGAGGCAGGATCAGGGGATTGGTCCATTCAAGGCCTCGAAGAGCAAAGCGTAGGAAGCGACGCTGGACGGTCTCGATTCTGGAAATGTGTATAAGTTGATAAGGGGACCAAACTTGAGCAGCGTATTCGAGGAGTGGGCAAACGAATGATATGTACAGGGATCGAGTCACATAAGGGTTAGAGAATTCCTTTGACCATCTTTTGACGAAGCCGAGGGCTGAATTTGCCTTGAGAATGATATCATCTACATGGGAGAGAAAATTAAGTTCCGGGTCAAATATTATGCCAAAATCACGAATAAATTCAACGGTGGGTATGGGTTGATCATGAAGGAGGTAGAGACAGGCAGGAGATTTAATACGTTTACGCGTAAAAGTGATTGATTGGCATTTGGCAACGTTGAGCTCCAAGCAATTTCTAAGAACCCAAATTGAAAAACTGTTAAGGTCCTGTTGAATAAGGGAATATTCATGTGTCGACGAAATGATCTTGAAAAACTTGGTATCATCAGCGTACAGTGAAATAGAATAGTGTTTGATGACCTTTTCAATATCTTTAATAGCAAGAATGAACAAAAGAGGGCCTAGGTGGCTGCCTTGGGGAACACCGGAGGTAGCTAGGAAAGAGCAAGGTAAGCAGAGGTGGCGGTTCTAAAACGAACGCTATAATAACGATTATCTAGGTAAGAGGAGATCCATTTTAACAAAGAAGGTTCGAAGCCGAGAGAGGACAATTTGAAAAGTATTAGCTTATGGGAGATTTTATCAAAGGCCTTACTAAAATCGGTTGATATAACATCGACTTCGTAACCTTTTTCCATGGCTGATAGCGTGAAAGACACAAATTCAACAAGGTTAGTGGTTGCAGATCTGCATTTGAGAAAGCCATGTTGTCTGGGGGAGATGAGAGATTTGCAGTGGAAGCTAAGCGTTTCATACAAAATACTTTCAAAGAGTTTGGGTATGTGAGAAAGCTTGGCAATTGGACGATAATTGTTAACATCACCCTTCGAACCTTTTTTCTGAATAGGGATAATGAAAGATGATATCCATATCTGAGGAAATTCACCAAGATTTAGGGAAAGGCTAAAAAGTTTTGAGAGAGGAAGAGAAAGGGTGGAAGAACATTTTTTTAGAAGTATGGCAGGGAGACCATCGGGACCGGGATTAAATTCATCGTTTAGTTGATTTAATTTAGTTTCGATGAGATACGGATCCACAGTGAGAGGGAGAAGCGGTCCAAGAGAAAAGTTTTGTAGATAATTGAAATATGCAGAATCAGGTGCAAAGGAGTCATCTGTAAGAGATTGTTTAAAAAAATTTGCAAAAAGGTCGGCGATAGTCCTAGGATCGTTTGAGGTTTCGTTATTGAAAGAGAGAGTGTTAGGGTAGCCATCGGATTTTCGTTTATAGTTGACAAACTGAAAAAATGACTTAGGATCATTGATTAGGTTGGATTGCGTGGTAATTAGATAGCGTTGGTAAAGGGAGTTGAATAGCTCGTTAAAATGTAGATAAGAACCAAGATAGTTAGAATAGTTAGTAGGAGAACGAGAGCGGAGGAAAATTTTCCACAACTTATTTCTCTTATTTCGCAGACAACGAAGTTTACGATTATACCAAGGTGGAGAAGAAGACAAAGTTTTGTGGCGAGAAAAAGGAACATAAAGGGCAATATAATTAAATATTTCAGTGTACAATAAAGTAGTGGCATCATTTACAGTTAAGTTATCAAAATTAAAAGAGATTTTTTTAAGGTATTCGTTTATTAGACGAAAGTATCGGTAGTGGGAGTGGATTGTAATTGGGAGTCGTGAAAAAATGAGAGAAGAAGGGGAGGGTGGTAGTTATCGATGGTTGAAAGAGAAAAGGGGCTAGCTGAGACAGAAGAGTTATTGGGATCGGTTGTGAAAATAAGGTCAAGTTGTCTATCCATGAAATTTGTGATCCCGCTGACTTGGCAAAGGCTTGAATCAGCAAGGCTATCTAGAAAGACATATTCTTTGGCAGATGTGGGATTAGAAGCAATAAAGAACGAAAGATCGTCTGATGGACTCCATTTTAAATAAGGAAGATTGAAGTCGCCGAAAAGAAGGATCTCATCATGGGGATCACACAAATCAGTTATGTGGTCAATTGTTCTAATAGCAAGTTCATATGATTCGATTGGTTGTAATGGTAAGATGTAACAACAAACAACGTAAAGCGACTTAAGGGGAAGTGTTATCTTAATAGATACATAATCTAGATTGGGGGAAGAAGATACGGCAATAAGGGATGAGTCAATAGTATTTGTTACAGCAAGAAGGACGCCACGGCAAGGGGAACCGTTAGTGGATGGGTTAAGAACGTCATCGCGATAAACGTTAAAAGTAGAAGGGAACAATTCTTGATTGTTAATGCTGGGAATGAGATTTGTTTCAGTCAGAGCATATATCTCGAAAGGAGGAGTGAGTTTGTTGCAAAACTGATTGAGTCTTTGACCGGAGACCTCTTACATTCTGATAATAGAAGGTAAATGGAACGTTTTGGAAATATAAGAGGGGGTTGGTAGTACATTAGAAAAGAAAAAATCTTTCATGGTCTGCTTTACTACGCTGAAGGTGCGAAATACGTTTTGAGTGGATATATTGCCCAAGGGCCTCAAGATCATTCGCCACTCTTTGGGGAGATAAATTGAGGAATTCATTATATTTTATGAAGAGAGTTTTGAGACTTGGAACATCAGTGGGAAGGCCTTCCTGTTGAATTGAGACCATTACACTTGTGTTAGTTTTTCCTTCGAAGCAAACGGAGTCGGGTTTATCGTGAAGATATGCTAAGTACAGACGAATATTGTCGTAGGTTTTTTTATCTCTAAGCCTCGAGAGAGCATAGCGGCAATCAGTGGATTGGCTAGATAGCTGAGTGAATTTGACTGTAGGGGGGAGAAGGGGATCAATAATGGTAGCAGGAGGTGACATTGAGGATGGGGTGGATGTAAATGTTTGGGTAAAGATTGAAGGGGTAACTGATGTGGGGAGAGAAGTAGGGTTAGGTAATGAGTCAGAGTTCGCTGGAATTGATCCAGAAGAGGATGTGGGGTTATAAGGGAGATGGTTTGGTGAGGGGTTAAGAATATGGGAACTACGAAAGTTAGCGTTCTTGGCCCCAGAGCTTAAGTTGAGATTTGGAGAGGGGCTCGTTTGGGGAGGTTCGGTTGGTGTTGATAAAAGCTTGGAGATTGGTTCAGAAGGAGTTAAGTTAAAGGAAACCCTTTGACCTTTAGGCTTAGATGGAGTAGGGATGTAAAGAGGGTTATGTGAAATGCAGCATTGCGTAAAGTTAGGGAAAAGGTTAGTTTTAAATGTCCAGTTAGGGTCCGATCTGGGAGTGTGAGTGGGCTTTTTCTTCAGTATTGAGTTGGTATTCTTAAGGTTAGAGGAAATAGGGACGGGTTTTGTATGACTAGGGTTATTAGTTTTCTTAGATCTACGATATTCTAATTTATCCACCCAGTTGGTTAAAATCATATTTCCCAGTCGGAACACATCATCAGTATGAGAGCAAAAGAGCCACTGATATTTAGATGAAAAGCTTATCTTAAAGTTGCTATGATGCTTGGAGCGAGGGGGCGAAATCTTTTGGCATTCATTAAGGGTTATAGAAAATGAACGGCTAAATAGTTTAGTTATCCAGGGGACATCGGCGTGAACAGGAGCATTTTCAATGAAGAAAGTCACACTGCCAGCATTGATGTTTAACTTCTTTAGTCTGTTGTTTCATTCAGTAAGGGTCCACGTTGTGCCAAAACGTTGAATGGTAGGTATTGCTGGTACAGTTAAAGTAGTTGATAGTGTTGGTTGGTTAGAAGGTGCAGGAGTAAGTACTGATTGATGGTGAGTAGATGCAGCAGGAGGTGATGGCAATGCAGTGGTGATGGATGGAGGCGAAGGTTGTAGGTAAGCGGGTCCCGAAGGTGATGCATCTACGATTGCAGGTAAGGGAGCTGATTGGCAGATAGATAGAGGCGTGCAAGTAGAGGTATCCATTATTTCTGCCAGTAAGGATGTGTTGTAAATAGAGGCGTTAGGCTGTAGGTTGATACCATCGATTTTACAGGTGGCAGTCTGGATATCATCTGCCAGCTGACCAATGCTAAGACGGGTTTCCATTAGTTCAGTACTAATTAAATTAATAGTACCCACGGCTTTTTCAAGTAATGCAATTGGTTGACGAAGACCGGGGATGACAATATTGGAAGTGCTTTGGAGGTGACAGTCGAGATCAGAGCGGAGAAAGCTTAGCTTTTCGTTAATTGATTCGAGGGAATTGGCTGCACTATATGACTTTAACATTGAAGATAATTCTTGTTTAAGGGAATCACAACGATTGTTAAAAAGAGTAGCGCGAGGGTCGTTTGTTATCAAGTCCGTTATAACAGAGAGTTGCTTTTCGATAGATGAAAATTTAGAATCACATCGCTTATTGGCACAGTCAATAGTGTTGTTGAAGTCGTCTAGTGTCTTAACCAAAAAATCATCCATTTTTTCTAGCTGACTAGTAGTTTTTTTTTGATAAGAATAATTGTCAGCAAAAATAGGACTGAGAGCGTGCTTCAATTCGACACTAGCGATTTTATTTGCGAATTATCTTGTGAACTTATTAAATCGGTTAACGCGGTCAACTGTGACTTTAGGGAGTCGAATTTAGTCGCGACAGAGTTAATATTGTCACTATTGCATTTTATTGCGAACAAAACATCTGAAAGGGAGATTTTTTTGCACTCGCCACAAATGAATACAAATGGTCCCGAATAATCTTTGAAGTAAGAGATAGTAAGTATATAGTAAGAGATAGATCTCTTGCTTAGTCCGATGCAAAGGAGAATGCTTTGCCACAGATACCGTAACAAACCACCCTCTCAGCAATTTTGTTATCCAGGTCGCAATGGGCAAAATCGCAGCGATAGCTTTCCATAGTTTTTATATGTCACGACTCACAAATAAATGAAAAAAAAACAAACAAAAAAACTTGAACGACAAAAAACTAATTTCGGTCGGTAAGTGATAATGATGACGCAGGAAAGACAACACACGATGACGGATTAAAAGAGTGATTCAGTTTTTATTTTTTTTTTTTATTTTTTATAGATATTTTAAATTTAAGTGGGTCGGCGAAAAGAAAAAAAAACACTTGGATAATGATGACACGGAAATTGGATGTTTTTATTATTTTATTTTTTTTCTGTTTTTATTTATGTATGTTTAACGGGGTCGAGAAAAAAAAAGCAAAACAAGGAAATTCAATTAAAATAATTGATAAACAGAAGTTAAGGAGCGAAAAATAAAATTCGACCGTACTCGGTGAGGTTCCGGAACTAAGATACATTTTAGCATCCGGTTTTCTGTTTTTTATTTTTTAATAAGAGCATTGAATTTTGAAAATAAAAATTGTACTTATTTACATAAAATATAAAAAAAAATAGTTTTATTTTTTTTTTATTTTTTTTCAAAATTTCGATTTTGAAAATTAATTTTTCAAGAACTATTCACTAACACAACTTAATTGAAAATGAAAATCAAAGAAGAGATTTTTGGTTCTCCAAAAAGGTATAGCATGGTATTGTAAATTCTACCGTTGTTTTTAAGTATTTAAATATTTGTTTTTCTGTTTTAAGTCAATTTTTTAGAAAATTGCCCCTCCTGTCTTAACGGAGGGAAATAGACCCCCCCTCCTCTACGATTTTTTTCTTGTCTTAACCCAATCTACTCGCTCCAGCTTTTTGGTGCCCCTAATACCAATCACCCTGTATAGTTATAATATCGGGTTTTTCAATAAGAGCGCTACAAAAGTTTTCTTAAATAAAACAAAAACGGTTTTGGATATCACTAAAATTCTTTATTCTTGTGAAAGTACGTTCGATGTCATTATGTATGGAACTCAATTTCTTTTGCATGGGCACCAAGGGCACGCTTGCGACGCTGAACCCTGTTGGAACCACATGTCCTTCAAGTCCATATCATCCAATTGGGGCCAAAAATATTCGGTTATCATTGAACGGTAGCGATCCTCATTCACAGTAACGTGCCGGTCTTGATCATCACGGAGGAAGTACCAATGACGCCGCCGGCCCATAAACCACACCAAACCGTAATTTTTTCGGGATGCAATGATGACTCATGCAGTACGTGTGGATTGCTTTCTGACCAATACCGCATATTTTGTTTATTGACGAAGCCATTCAGCCAGAAACGAGCCTCATCGCTGAAGATGATTTTTCGATGAAATCCGAATCATTTTCAAGTTGTTGCTCAGCCCAATTCACGAACATACGACGCTTCTGGTGGTCAAGCGGCTACAGTTCTTGCGTCAATTTATTCTTGTAAGCATGTAGGCCAGGATCTTTTCGCAAAGTTCGCCACAACGACGTCACAGAGATGCCCAACGCTTGAGAACGACGTGCGAGAGAAACATTTGGGCTTTCTGCAACTGAAGCCTCAGCGGCAGCAATATTCTCGACACAACGGGCACTTCTTTGTCTCACTGGCACGGGAACATTTTTTTTTTGTGCCTGCGGATTCAAATTTTTTCACTAGACGCTCAATTGTTGGTCTGCTAGGACGATAATGACGACCATAAATTGGACGTAGCGCTCTTAACGTTGAGGCCACTGACTCCGAATTTCGGTAGTAAATTTTAATAATTTCGACTCGTTGTTGGATCGTATATCTTTTCATCATGAAATGGCAAACCTTACTGAAGAGACATTTGAAAACATAGGCAAGAAACATGGCGTCGTTTGCTGTCCCTGTCGCTCTACTTTTGTAGCGTCCCTGTTGAAAAACCCTTTACATAGTTATAGATAGTTGCCTTAAGGATCAAGCAAAAATAAAGGGGTCGAAAGTGTTTGTGTTCACATATAAGTGGGAACATTATTTATTTAATGATCTTTTTGGAATAACTTAGGTAAGCAATGTGAAGCAAAAATAGCTTTAGCTGTTTTCGAAAGGTAACCGAAAATCCAACAAAAAATACTGTTGCACAAACTCACAAATGCACACCGTCAGTTTAGGTGGTATGACAAAAGCAATTATATTATTATAAATTAAAGATTGTAAAACATAATAATATGGAATAATTTATAATTTTTTAATCGCATGTGTACCTAGGTGTAACTTACCCTTAATAAAAATAAGATAGTCAGGTTTAAGATTTAATGAAACGATTAATAAAATAGTGCAATAAACAATCGTCATTTCAATGCAAACCAAGTTTTTTGTAATATCAATCATTAGATCGCACAGAATAATAGAAAATTATTCTGATCTGAAATAGCAATAAATAATCCGCTTCTTTTCTCTATAATGCAATGTTAACAATTTTGAATGCGTCAAAAAAATGTTGAAATGCCATTGTTAAGAATGTTACACTTCGCAACATTTCATTGAGGAACAATAAACATTGAAAATATTGTTTATGTGTCAAACGGCAAGATGGAAAAAAAATCGAAATGCATTTAGGAAAATAATTAAGAAAACAGGTATTGCAATGAATTTATTGAAAAATACATATAATTTGAAAATTGAATTTTTACTGACTTGAACTAACTATGAGCACAAATTACTTTACCAAATATCACCAAATTGTAAGAATACAATGTCAAAAAGATTTAAATTCATCAGAAAACAACACTTAAAACAATGAAATTGAAAACACATATTTGCAAATAATGGAAATAATTCCAAATCGAAATAACTAAAAGTAAACAAAAGATAATCACAAAATGAAAACATTGCAACTTCAAGTGTTTTGACAGATTAACACTTTCAATTCATGTCGAGGAGATGAGTTAGAAATTGTTACAAAATGACATTTCAACATTGAGTTTATGAACCACTTTATGGCGTCATAATGTTACACTTTGCAACAATTTAAGAATTGAGGTATGATCAGTGTTAACAATTATTAACATTGTAGAGAAAAGGAACGGACCATAGTGCCCACGGTCTGTCAATGCACCAAAAGCTAATAAAAAAGTAATTAAAACCAACTCCTTAGGAAGATAAAAAATCTGAAAATCTACTTAGCTAACTACCCCCATACCTAATTTCTCCTGTATCTATATATTTTTGTGTTAATGAGAGAAATTATCCGGTCATTTGTTTTTGTGTTTATGAAAAAAGTATTCAAAGTGTTTTCCATGTTGATCTCCTCTCTTATTATTATTGTTCTCATGAAATCTTATTTCAATTCATTTTGTCTGCTGGATATTTGTCTGGTGGAAAAATTTTTAAGGACAGAATTTTTTATGGAGGTAAGACATCTGTATATAATTATTTGTGGTTTAACGTTGAAGCAGTTGACAAAACTTTCTTTTCCATTTTTGCAACGTGCTTTTCTGTTCTTAATGGAATTTATTTCAAAGAAAGATTTAAGTTTTATTTTTCGTTACAAATTAAAAGAAAAAAATGTTCAAAGAAAATTTTTCTTTTTATTTTTGAATATTTGATTACAAATTAAAAAAAAAAAAATTGTTACCAAAAAAGGTGAATTGCAAGTGATTGCCTTTATTTGGCTACTGCTATTTTGAGCGGTAATTTTTGTTAAAACATAATTTATTTTCTAGACGGAAGATCGCAAGACGCATCACATATTTAATTAATTTGTGTAGGAAATTGCGATAACTTTAGGTATTTGATTTAGTATTGAGAAGAATAGAAGGCAAACAAAATTATTCCAAAAAGGATAAAGGAGAATTACAGCCCTATTCTGGTGTTGTGAGGTCTCACAAGTCACAAGCTCTTGTGAGGTTTGTTGTGATTCGATAACATTTTCGGTATTTTGGGAAAATCCTCACAAGAAATTATGTTGAAAGCACCTATTTACTACGAAAGAAGAAACATATGATTTGTTAGATTGTTTTTTTTTAATAATAGGTAAGCTAAAATCAAATAATACATGCATGCATGTTTATTTTTCAATGAGTTATATTATTTAAAGTGTTAATGTCGTTATATGTGAAATCAGAGGAGTTTATTTTTAGTTGTGACCTCCTCTGAGGGAGATCACATTTTCGATAGTTTTTGTGGGGATCACAACTTGTGATGTTTCGGCCAGAATACGAAAACCTCACAAAACCAAATTAACCTCACTTTATAAGGTTGTTGTGACTTGTGAGGTTTGCCAGAACAGGGCTGTTAGATAGTTTTTTCAAGCAATGGGGAAAACAGCTTCAAAAAGAAATGAAGAAGCAACGAATAAAACAGAAACAAATATTTGAAGGCGTGCTAACAATCGAAAAAAGGATGGAAGATAGAAAGAAGAAAAGTTAGTTGCGGAGGGGGAAGTTTTCCAAACAAAAAAAATTATCAAAGGATGGTTATAGTACCTTCAAATAAAAATTTCAACATGTTCCCCTTCAAATCCGCTTGAATTATGCTACAACCATCGAGATGAACTGTCATATGATATTTTACATAGATTAAAAATAAATTAAATAAATAAATTTGGTGGCACAACAGCTCGTGAAGAACCAAGGCCTAGTGACTTACAACTCTCAACCATTCCTGTGTGCGTATTTTTGGCAGGAATGGAGGGGACCTACCATTTTTTGCCGAGTCCGAACGGCTAGATGAGAAGCACTTATTCATGACAAGTATACTCTTGAAGGATTTGTCAGTTCCTCGCAAGAGGCAGTACCGCGCGAAAAAAACATTTCTGTTTATAGGTGGCAGCGGGTGGGAATCGAACCCAGACCTTTGGCATGACAGTCCTACGCACTAACCATCATGCCACGAGGTACTACATTTTACATAGACTACGTGTTACTAATTCAAACTAAAACATGCAAATTAGTTCGGACATACACAATGAAGTTCTAATTTTGATTGAAGACATTTGTATGTCAATTGCAAATAAAGCATTATTTGAGTTGGGAACGATAGCACCTAATCGTTCGGCGAGAAGTTTTCTTTAACACTGAAATGCGTCGTTAATTAAATTATATTTTTGGGTGCATTTGTGCGGTCAAATATTTAAAAATTAAACATCGAACAGAAAAAAACATATGAAACAATCATGAATGCTGTTCGTAATGAAAGAGGTGGGCTATTTTTTTTTTTTTTTTTGACGCACCAGGTGGAACTGAGAAAACATTTTTGATTTCATTACTTTTAGCGACCATACGATCTGTAACCCAAATTTTATTGGCACTCTCCTCTTCTGGAATTGCAGCGACTTTATTATAAGTTGCCCGAACTGCACATTCTGCACTTAAACTGCCATTGGTCGGGTTCGGCTGGTAAAGCGATAGGGCAATCATAATCCAAAAAATGTTCAGACACATTGAGTTATTTTTGCATTAACTATTTTTTAACAAGGGATTACAATAACACAAACGAATCCGTATCGCTTAAGTTACGTAGCCGAATGCGCCTATTGAATATGTACGCTACTGAAACACCTGCATGTAAAATTTCTAAGAATTCAGGCATGACTAAAGTTTTGCAGAAATGTAGTTTAGTCGTTTGGGATGAATGTACGATGGCTCACAAAAAGTCTTTGGAAGCGTTGCAAGATTTACATGGGAATCAACGGATTTTCGGTGGTGCCTTGATATTGTTAGCAGGGGATTTTCGCCAAACATTGTCTTTGATTCCTCAATCTACAGCTGCTGATGAATCAAGTGCATCAATCAATCATCCTATTTTTGGCGGCCAACTGGCTTAATAACACCATACCAACCAATATTACCAACCAATTTTTGTCAAAAGACACAATAAAAACGAGAATTTATTGACAGTGTATTCCGAAATATAACACAACAATTAAATAATCATGATTGGTTGAGTGATCGAGCAATTTTGGCTGGAAAAAATAAAGACGTAAATGATATCAATGAAACTTTGAATAAAATATCAACTTAATTTTTTGCATACAAATCGATCGACCCTGATTATGAATCAAGATGATGCCGTAAATTATCCTCCTGAATTTTTGAATTCTCTTGATTTTCACCACATTATTTACCATTTAAAGTTGGGCACCGATAATAATGTTACGAAATATTAAGCAACCTCGGCTTTGAAATGGCAACAGACTTGCAGTAAAAAGATGAATGAACAATATGATCGAAGCAACAATTTTCAAAGGGGAATACAAAGGCGAATTTGTTTAATTTCCAGAATTTCAATGTTTCCATCAGATTTATCCCTTGATTTCAAACGTCTTCAATTAATAAGGCACAAGGCCAATCTTTAGGAATATGTGGTAGATACCCTTAAAGGTTGTGAGCCTCAACTTTATGTAAACAGCAAATTTTCAAGTATATAATAAGGGTATTCGTACAATAGCGGAAAGCTGTCATAAACGTATGGAAAATTTGACAGATTAATGTAGTTTACAACTTTACTACGTTTACGACGGCCTTACGTTGTTGCATGAATACCCTTAATATTTTTGAAACCAGAGGAACTTAATTTTTTGAAATACTAAATAAATGAAATATTCTACCAATGCACACGTTCTGTAACTCACATCGATAAAATGTTTCGAGAAATGATGAAAATTGAAAAAAATACATGAGTTTCGTTCCATTTGTCAATGTTTCTCGGCCAATCTAATAGATGCGAGAAATAAATAACGTCGGCGCAGCTACTAAGTCAAGAAGTAAAATGTTAGATTGATAATAATAAACACTATTATTATATTTATGTAACCAATTATTTTCTTTTTGTTTTTTTTTACACTTCAGATTCTATGAGTGTGGAGAGCTTAGATCAAGCTGCAACCTACAAACAAGGGCTCACCATAAGTGCATGTGTTAGTGGTTAGTAAAAAAATGCAACTAAAACATGCTTACAAATAACTACAAAAAGAACTAGTGCACAAAATTACAAAAATCAAATTCCTAATACACAAAATTATACAATAAAAAAAAAGTATCTTAATAGATATATAAGACGGTCACGATTGTGGAGCACTGGTTCGAAACAATGTTTTCAATCCCATTTTACCTATATTAAAATCAACGGAGGAAGCATTTAAATTGAAAAGCTTACACATTCGACTTAAAGGTTCATGAATTCCGTAGTTAGTACGATGAAAATCGACATGTAAAAGTTCAAATCTTCGCAGGTGGTGAGATCCTCTGCTATAATTTATGCCAATACAGGCTAACAAGTCAGGAGCATCAATTTCCCCATTTAAAAGTTGCTGAAGAAATATTAAGTCATTATTAACCCGACTTTGATATAAAGTTTGGACCTGCAGCAGTTGGATCCGATGTTCATATGGTGGAAGGTTATATGGATCAGCCCAAGGGAGACCTTTCAGGGCAAAACGAAAGAATTTATGTTGTATTGATTCAATACGACTTTTATGAATTTCATAGAAGGGTGACCAAACTTGAGAGGCATACTCAAGATGAGGTCTTACATAACAGTTATATAGAGAAAGGGTAATATACGGGTCGTTAAATTCTTTTGCCCAACGTTTTATAAATCCAATAATAGAGCTCGCTTTTTTTACAATGTAATTTATGTGTTCTGTGAATTCTAAATTAGAACTAAACTGAACACCCAAATCCTTGAAACTAAAGACACGGCATAGTTTGTGCTGCGAAATAGAATAATTAAAAGCACTTGCAACTCGTTTTCTTGAGAAAGTTATTGTTTGGCATTTAACAGGGTTTAGGTTAAGACCGTTTTTATCACACCATAGGGTAAAGCTGTCAATACCATCCTGCAAGAGACTGTGGTCATGATCAGCTCTTATTGTCTTGAAAATCTTCATATCATCCGCAAATATAAGAATTTCACTAGAACGTATACATGAGACAACATCATTTATAGCGAGAATGACTATATATGATTAATTTTTACTTACTAATAACGTAATATCAATTCAATATAAATAGTGTTAAAACAACATTAAAAATATCAATTTTCTCATATAAATTTTATAATTAAAAATATCAATTTTACATTCATAATGTTAATTAAAAATTGTGTATGTAAATATTACAATAAAATTATCAAATTGGTATTGATATTTTGATATTATTATAATTTGAACTTTTAAATTAACATTACATAAATGTCAAAACGATATGATTGGCATGTCAATGGTGATATTTTTAATTTTGGACGACTTTATCACCCAAAAATGTTTATTTTACAGTTAAAATACTCATATTATTGCCCATCCGACACATTATACATTGGTACTGTTAAATTTATTTATTATTCTGTTTTTATCATTTTTTTCGAAGCTTTTGTCAATCCGAGCGAAGCCGGAGCGGGTCAGCTAGTATCTTATAAAATTAAAAACTAGTGTTATGATTTATATGTTTTTACGTAAAATCAAATAGGAAGCTTAAGTTCATAAGTTTATATTTTCACCTAGGTAATTAGGCCTCAAAGCTTTAGGTACATTAATTTTTACACACACAATTTTTGTAGTTACATAATCGAAGTTTCTTATGTGAAAAATTATAAAACGATTAAAAAATGATTTTAAAAAATTCAAAATAAGCGGGTTTCACTGTACTATCAGCTCGGGGGTTTCTTGCAGTTATTACCTATTTCTGTAAAATCTAAGGCTAAACAAAAAATCTATAAAAAAGCTTTAACGCAAAAACACTGTATTTTTACTATGTATCCGGTGTGATAAATGCCCCTCCCTGATAAAACTATCTTCAGAGAGGGGCATTTTAACCAAACTTTTCAAAACGGTTGAGGTTAAATACAAACCATTCTCCGAAAATTTGAGCTCAATCTGTATACTGGTTTCGAAATCAATATCATACATACAAAGGCACAATGAATTTTACATAAAACAGAGATTGCCTCATTCAAACAGGTATGACAGATACGTTTGGTAGCCTAGGGCCTGTCACACCAAGTTTTCTGAAAGTGCATACAATTACCTTTCCAATGATATATACAATGTATTTCCGCCTGACTATTGATGTCACCGGCTATCGCGCTATAAGGAACAAGAGAATAACTTCTTTTAATATGTAAATAAATAAATTTTTTCGATGACAATAATTTGGACTTACGGTTTCTGGTCTTTTGATAAAAAAAAATCTTATTTCTGGTGAAACGAGTAGTAAAATCCTCTTTAAATTGAAATTGATGCAAATATTACTTAAAAGACTCGAATGTACTTGAAAGAACTTGAAAATACTTGAAAATACTTGTAAGTACTTGAAAGTACTGCTCAAGTAATTTGGTACTTAAGTATTTTGGTACTTAAGTAAATACTTGAACAAATACTGGTACTTGCATTTTTTAAGTACCAGTACCATGGTACTGAAGTGCAAGTACCATTACCGGTACAGGTCCTTCGCGCGGCAGTCACCTTGTCGGGGTGCGTAGGCTTAAGTTTCAAAGATTCATCTGACCTACTGTTTTCTGGGGCAACCTACAAGCAGTGGTGATTTTGAGGAGTAACGAACTAAGAACTGCCCCCCTAATCCAGGGTGTTAAATGGACCGTGCCTATAGGATGGTTTGCAGCCAGGGGGTATACCGGCTGTATTCTAACGGTACCTCTTTGTGATGGGGTCGTTTTAAAGAGTAACTATGACCTTACCATACTATGCGGAGCTCTGGTATGGCTGACCATATATTTCTCTAGCTACTCGTGGGATTCAAATGAAACAAATTTTAAAAAGAAAAAACAACAAAAACCACAACAAATTTAACGTTCCGCGGGATGTCCCCGCGAACGAATATGCGAACCGTATGGAGAAAAACCTCCATGGTGACGATCCGAGACCGGGGAGCAGCTTTTTCCTAAAGAGAAAACCTCAGAGGGACTTACAGCACCGGGCAGCTCAAGGGGGACCATTGACTATAGGTCAAGGGAGAACACCTCCCTGGCAAATGGAAGATGATACTCCTAGCACATCGACCGCTAGCAAGGGGAGAATACCTCCCATGCCAGCAAATGATGAGATTGACCGTAAAGGGCTCTAGTAATGGGAAGACACCATCACGGGTGACCTCTGAACCGTCTAAGAAGCCAGCTAGAAGACGTAATCGCTTTGCTGGTCCACTTCCTGAACTGGGGCAGCCAGGTGGCTTGGATGACCCACTAAGAAAAGGATTGAGTGGTGCGTCCTCGAGATGGTACCTTCGATTTCTTTCTGACGGGATGTCCCCGCAGGAAGCAAGGAAGAAGGTAGATGAAAAGAAGGCAGATTCTTCAACCGACGTTCAGGGTAAGAAGAAAAGCCATCATATAACCCCACCCCTCAAGAACGCCAAATAGCCCAGGACGTCAGCAGCGGGAACAAGCACCGCTGTTTCAAAAACTGAGGAACAGAGGCTCTCTTATGCAAGTGCGGCAATGAGTGTGAGAATTGAGGTTCTACCAAGGGAATACCCTCAGGTAACTCCTAGTGTTGATGAGCTGTCAGCACTGGAAGAAGCCATAATTGAGGAGGTCTCTCTTGGGTGGAGGCACAAGCTCAAATTCAACGGCTTGCATTTTAGAACTGGGCTACTTCTAGTCGATTGTGCTGGCCAGAACACAGCGGATTGGCTAAAAGAGAAAGCCTCAAAACTGGCAACTTGGAAAGGCAGTGAATTGATGGCATGCTTGGGAGATGACATCCCGAAAATGCACACAATCACGCTGTTCTTGTCTAGGAGCACGGGGCAAGACCGTAAGAAATCCTTGTCGCTCATAGAGGCCCAAAATGATGGTCTGACGGTGAAAGCTGGAAGGTCCTTAAGAGCAAGATCGAGGATAAGGGTCAGCTGCTTGTGATCGGCATTGACGGTCAGTCAGCAGAGGCAATAATGAAGGCAGATCACCAGCTCCACTACAAGTTCGGGAAGATAGCCGTCACAGGTCACCGTAAGGCAGCAGTCCCCAACCGTGATGCCTCAAGGAAGAAAACTTCTGCTATCACCTCAGTCACAAACACCAAGGACACTTACCTCTCCAGTCCCTCGATACCCCACCCCAAAAATCCTCACACAGCCCAGATTCCCAACACCATCCAAACTTCCCAGCAAACCCAAACTCTCCAACCAAGTGAACCCTCACAAACAACCCAAATCAAAATCCATACCCCAACCCGTCCCATAACTAGAATCCAGAGCCAGGTAACACCACTGGCAATGGATGCAGGAAGTCGGATAAGCAAAGAGATGGAGGGCATAGACCTCTCTCCTAGCGAATCCGATCCAGACGAAGTGCTTCGTACCAATGAGGAAGAAGAAATGCTACTCGAAGATAAAGGGGCATTCGCCCCATCTTCTAAAAGGCAACGAAATGACTGGACGCGGGATCAGCACCAGGCTAGCCCAGGTGAATTTACACCACGCTAAGGCAGCATCAGCTGTCATTGCGCGGAAATTTACTGTTGATAACCTGGGACTAGCGCTGATTCAAGAACCCTGGATTTACGGGGGCCAAATAAGAGACCTAACAAATAAGGACTCTAAAGTTATATGAGATACGAGACACGACTCGCCCAGAGCATGCATAAAAATAAGAAATAATATAAATTTTATATGTCTTTCAGAATTTATGACGCGGGATCTAGTTCCACTACAGGCCCAAATTTACACTGACTGCAGCCCTCAAACGATGGTTGTAGCATCCGCATATTTTGCTGGTGATGATGCGAATATACCACCAACAGAAGTTCGGAAACTAGTGGACTACTGCAATAGCAAAAGTCTACCCCTTATGGTCGGGTGCGATGCAAACGCCCACCATACAACATGGGGAAGTACCGATATAAACCAAAGGGGTGAGTACCTTTTAGACTTCATTATCGAAAAAAATCAAGATCTTTTCAACGTAGGCAATACCTCTACTTTTGTAACTAGAATAAGAAAAGAAGTTTTAGACTTAACCTTCGGAACTCCGAACTTAAATAGCTTGGTCAGGGATTGGAGAGTTTCCAACGAACCATCAATGTCTGACCATAGAATTATAGCGTTTACTCTGGAGAACCTTTTGACAGAAAACACCTCTTGAAGGAATCCCAAGAAAACAAACTGGAGTCTTTATAATGATACTCTAAAGATAAATCTTGATCAGTTAGGACCAGTAGAAACGACAAACAGCTACTTGGAACTAAATCATACAGTAAATGAGTTAAGTGGGGCTATAAACGAGGCATATGTACTCAGCTGTCCCCCAAGACCCATAAAAAGACAGATCGATGCTCCATGGTGGAACAATAATTTGTCGAAACTAAGATCCAAGGTAAGACTTTTCAATAAGGCAAAGAGAAATGGAGAGTGGCATAACTACTCTGCAGAGATGACCAAATACAATGGGGAGATAAGGAAAGCCAAGAGAAGTAGTTTCGCAAATTTCTGTGAAGGGATTTCTACCACTCCAGCAGCAGCAAGACTACACAAAGCTCTAGCAAAAGAGAAAACACTAACATCGTTAGCACTTAGAAACCCTAATGGTAGCCATACAGAAAATGAGGAGCAAAGGTCAACTCTTTTGCTAAATACTCACTTTCCGGGTAGTATACCAATGGCAGCAGACACAATGGAGAGAATACCTGTCAAAACAAACCGGCAGGACTGGAAGATAGCCAAGGCTATCTGCACAATTAACAGGATAGATTGGGCTATAAGCTCCTTTCAACCTTTTAAATCACCGGTTGTAGATGGCATTTTCCCAGCCCTTTTACAAAAATGAACTAATGTCTTATCGCATTAATATACTTCGAAGTAGTATCGCACTCGGGTATACACCAAGTCTATGGAGAAGAGCTAGGGTAATCTTCATTCCCAAAATCGGGAAGAAAGATACAACACATCCAAAGTCCTTAAGACCAATAAGCTTAACATCCTTCTTACTGAAGACTTTGGAAAAGGTAATTGATAACTTTATCAGATCAGAAGTATTAATAAATATGCCTATGAACCATTGCCAGCATGCTTACAGGGCGGGTAGACCTACAAAAACCGCCCTATATGAACTCACAAACACCGTACAAATAGCTTTAGACTCTAATGAAATGGCCTTATGTGCGTTCCTAGACATTGAGGGCGCCTTCGACAATACCTCACATGAAGCTGTTAACAGGGCCTTGTTAAGGAAGGGTGTACCCCTCGCTATAATCAGATGGATAAGTGGGATGCTGAGCACAAGAACTGCGGAAGCATATGCAGGACAAAGTGTCCAGAAAGTTATCACAACAAGAGGCTGTCCTCAGGGAGGGGTTTTATCACCCTTACTCTGGAGTCTCGTGGTAGATGAATTATTGGAAAGTCTTTCTTCCCAAGGCATACGTTGCATCGGCTTCGCCGACGACATTGTTATAACAGTCTTAGGGAAGTTCGAAGAAACTCTCTGTGATATTATCCAGAGAGGACTTAATATAACAAGGAAATGGTGTCTATCTGTGGGACTGAACATAAACCCCACAAAAACAACGATAGTTCCATTTACTAAGAAAAAACTTCTACCACGCATGAAACCTATCCGGTTGGCTGGTGAAGAAATCGACATCCAGAAGGAAGTTAAATATCTAGCTATAACATTAGACCGTAAACTTCTCTGGAACAAACATGTCGAAATAACTGTCGGGAAAGCCGCAAAAGCTCTCAAGATATGCAAGAGACTTGCAGGTAAATCATGGGGCTGTAAACCAAACATCCTTAGATGGATGTACACCATGATGGTAAGACCCATCATTACCTATGGGGCGGTTGCATGGCACAAAAGAACCGAACTTACAACTAGGAAATCACTAGAAAAGGTACAGAGGCTAGCATGCATCTGCATTACTGGAGCAATGAGAACATGCCCTACAGCAGCAATGGAAGTCATTCTTCACTTGACTCCACTACACGTGGCCATAGAAAGCGCTGCTAAGGGAGCCATCATGAGATTTGCAAAAGAGGGAACTGGAACAGGGAAAATCAATAGTCTCAGGCAAAGAGACTCGATTTGTAAGTCCACAGAATCGAACCTTCTTGATATCCCAAGAGATGGTATGATAAAGAAGTATAACTTTGAAAAAAAAATTTCATGTGGAGTTAAGTAGCAAAAAAAAAATGGGTGGATGAAACCGTAAACTACGCTCTTAAAGCAAACGCCATCAAGTGGTACACTGATGGATCGAAAACTTCGGAAGGGACTGGTGCTGGAATTTATGGGCCTAGAACCAAACTTTCAATACCGATGGGACAGTCTACAAGTTTTTTTCAGGCAGAAATTAATGCCATAGGAAAATGTGCCGAAAGAAATCTCGAAAGAAAATATAAAAACCAAAATATTGCAATCATATCGGATAGTCAGACCGCACTCAAAGCATTCAGCTCATATAGCATCAGCTCTAAACTGGTATGGGAGTGTGTAGGCAGGCTAAACGAACTGGGCAAACATAACTCTGTCACACTCTACTGGGTCCCTGGCCACGTTGGCATACAAGGCAATGAAGAGGCAGACTCCTTAGCAAAAATAGGGGCAATAACACCCATTACGGGACAAGAGCTTTATTGCGGAATAGGAGAAAACGTGATAAAACATAAAATCAAAACAGAAGAGGAGGTGAAAAGATCAAAAATCTTGAACGAACTCCCAAAGCTAAGACAGGCCAAACTTCTGCTTGGGCCTCACAACAAGGGACGATTCCAGTCCTGTATGAGCTTAAACAGGAACAAACTTAGAATAATAACGGGTCTCCTCACAGGCCACTGTAAGCTTAGGAGACACCTCCACATTCTTGGCTTACAGAACAGCGCCGCGTGCAGATTCTGCAATGCTCATGAGGAGACACCGGACCATATACTAGGCAGATGTGATGCACTCGTGCATCAAAGACACAGGTATCTGGGAAATCACCAGATAGAGGAGAGCGAACTACCTTCCCTAAAAACACTCCAAATACTCAAGTTCCTCAAGGAAACAAACTTGGAGAACGTGCTGTAGTATGAGCAACCTCATCCAGCTCTAGACGGGGGCACAATAGATCTTAATGGTCGCAGTGCACTTATACCCCAAATCCTTCATTCGTTCATACCGGTACTGGTACTGGTACTGGTACTGGTACTTGTACTTGAAATTGTACAGCTCTGACTTAAAACTCAGAATTTTTGACTCTTAATTAGAGGAACCCAGTTTTTGTACTGGAGTTTTCTTGTTTTTGAACCGCACGTAATAAATTTTAAAGATGCTTATATTGTTAAAGGTGCTGAACCTTTGGAGATTTGACTCTCAAACGGTGCTTCATCTTAAACAATATTATATTTAATTAAAAAACAACACTTGTTGCAAAATGGTTTGTAGGTGTACATATGATGAAGAAATCGAAGCCTCCATTTATTTTCACAAAAAAAAAACAAATTAATACATTTTTTAATGAAAAATGGAAAAATAAATTAATTTGTTCAATGTGTTTTTCTGTTGTCTTTCGAAAAAAAAATGAGCTGTTGAAAATATTTCCTTTTTTTGATTTTTAAAATAGATTTTTGTATTTTTCTATAGTATACGAAAAATGTGTGGACGGTAGCTCAACCAATAATAACGAGACGTATGTCGTTGGAAAGGTCTTTCTATGCACTACAAAAGTTAGTAAGGCAGCTTATTTCTTGTAATTATTACTACTCATGCCACATTATTTTTTCTGTCTACAAAAATTCACCAAAACGGTGGATAAATTTCCCCCACAGTGAATTTATGTAAGTTGTTACAGTATTATTGTTTATAAAAATACCTTTTCAAGATATACATCTCATTGGTATTTGTAAGACCAGTTTCTATAGATTTTTTCTACACTGAAATACACCAACACAAAACTTTGGTTAGCGAATAGCGAATAACTTTTTTCAAACAGTGATTTTAAATAAGCTGCAATAATAACTATTGTAGCATATGTAAATACCTTTCCGACGAACTACGTCTCGTTGTCATGGGTTCCTAGACCACCATCCATACATTTTTGCTGATTTTTCTTTAGACTTCAAAATATGAGTTGAGTTTTTTCATAAGTGCATAAAAAACTGTTAATTTGGAGCCTCATTGCAAATCTTTCTAGCTCCTTTACTGAGAAAAGGACTGTTCTGCTAACTTCACAGTGAAGTTAGCAGTAAAAAATGAATTTATTCGATTTTTTTTTTTAAAAAAGAACTTTAGAATTTGGAACTTAATTTTCTTGAAATGCAAATTAAACTGCATATTTGGAGCCTAACTGCAATTTTCTAGCTAGCTCCGTTAAAAGAAGAACATGAACTGCCAACTTCACACTGAAGTTAGCAGTGCAGTGGGTTACACCCACTATTTGATGAACTGCAAAATCCAAAATATTAACTCAAAAAAACCGCAAATTCCTACCGTGGTCCCATTAGTTCAGCTTAAAATTGTTTATCTAACTTCACAGACGTGATATTAAAGACTCTCCGTACTTTTCCATAATTTTTTCATTTATATGTTTTCGCTGTCGATTTGGATATCACCGAAAACGTTCGCTTCAATTTAGCTTAAATCGGAAGTTAATGGCGTTTAAAAAATATTTGTTTGGAAAGTTGTCATGCTAACTTTATACCTTAAATTTATGTATGTTATTGCAATTTGTGGCTTAACCGTAGGAGCAGCTAATTTTTTGTTTCAGGCCATATTTAATTTTCGACCAAAAACAAAAAGATCCATGCTAATTATATACATACAAAGTTAGCAGGATTGCACTTTTTGGGAAAACCACAAGAGCTGTAAATTTGTTTCCCACTGCAGTTAATCGGCGATTAATGGTATATTCAAACGTTACTTTATTGGAAGTTTTCATGCTTGTGTGCGACTTAAATTTATGATGCAAATTGTTTTATATATATGAACTTGTCAAAGGACTATTGATAGATGATAGCCCTATTGTCTTAATGATTTTTTGTAGATATTATTGTAATTTTAATGGGCTAAGAAATGTAAAAAGTTTGAATTTTGTCGTTGTTTATACTTACAGTTTAAAGAAAACGGAAAGATGACATAAAAATTTATCATAGTCGACCTAAAATATAATGCTTCTGTTGAGTAAAGTACCATTGTGAGTACTATTGAGCAGCGTCCAATCATCACTATTCTAAAAAAATGAAATAAAAGGCGGTTAGTTTTAAGAAAAATAATGTTAAGTATAACTTACGGTTTGTGGTGTATAAATAATGTACAGTGAACCAAAGCAATCGCTTTAAGTATGCAGTACATGCCAACTAAACGAGAAATTGTATAATCCACTTCAATTGAAAATAGAAACAAGAAATACAAACTTTATAATAAACCAAAGCAATCATTATCTAAATATTAGAAATAAACAAACATTATTCAATAATTTCATACAGATTTTCTCCTAATGTATGCCCAGTTTTTCAGTGCGAGATCATCCTAGTCTCGGGGTTAAACCTGAAATAACTTCAGTCAGTACAATTCCGTTGTTGCGCCATCTCTATTCTGATGTGTGAAAGGCGTAGAAGGGTGATATCCATGGTGTCGCGATGGCAATAGATTTTTGACAACTGAAAGATGAAGGTAATCCTCAACTAAAAAACAGTTTCTGAGTTAACTCGGGGTTGATTTATTTTCTGGAATAGCTAACTCTGATTTAACACTAAGTTAACCCTGAACTAAAAAACAGGTCCTAAGAAATATAAGGGTCAGTTTTTCAGTATAGGGTTAACTCCGAGTTAAATCAGATTTAGCTAGTCCTGAAAATAACCTTACTGAAAAACTGTTCCTGAGTTAACACAGAAAAAATGTTTTAGTTGATTGATTGTCATCGATGTGCGACACTATGGATATCACCTCTGTATTGATAATTGCACTAATAATTACTTTCACTGTGAAATTTGAAAAGCACCACAAGGTTAAAACGCTCAATTTAGTCCCTGAGTTAACTCACCCAATTAGGTGAATTTCAATTGACTGAAAAATTCGTTTCTGGAGTTAAGTCTGAGTAAAACCAGAGTTAGCTAATTCTGAAAGTAATTAACCTTGAGTTAACTTAGAAACAGTTTTTCAGTTGAGGATTAGCTTTATCTTTCAGCTGTCAAAAATCTAGGGCCTCGATGTGCGACACTATGGCTATTATCTTTTTTTGCAATCTACGCAAGAGAAAAGAGATGGTGCCACAACGGAATTCCACTGTTAATAACTTTTACTTTGGATATCTAGATGGCACCACAGCTGAAAAGGCACTCAAATTGGTCCCTGAGTTAGGTGAGTTAACTTAAACTGAAAAACACGTTTCTGGAGTTAATTCAGAGTAAACCCCGAGACTAGGTTGATCTCGTACTGAAAAACTGGCCCTTAAGTGAAATCATATCCTCTTAGTTGACGAATCAACAAAAGCATAACAATAATGTGCTATAAGTTTTTTGAAAGCAAATATTTCAATTAAGTGCCGCTGTAAGTGTATCAATTCTCATTCGAAAACTTAAAACAAGATGTAATTTTTTACAAATTTGTATTTCTCAAAAGCACTTGACGGCGCTCAGACCAGCTTCACGCGAACCAACTTACGAGATAAAAGATGTCTGTTTTGATCTCACTCTTATGTCGTTTTCATTGTACACCCAGAAGCATTCCGAAGCGTCCATAAGTCTTCTGAAACCATTGATTCCATTTGCACAACAATTTCCTTCTGTTTCTTCTAAGGAAATAATTTCGCTTCTCGAATTGAAATCAGAACCTACTCGAGAAGCACTAATACATTCAAACTCAAACGACAAATCAAACTGTAGTGCAAATTCATATTGTTTTTAATTGTGCACTCGAAAACAAAGAATTTAATATATTTTAATAAACAAATTAGGAAAAAAAATTAAGAAGTTTTTTTTATAATACAAATTCTATATACATACTACTGAAATAAATCAGCCAAGTAGAAGACCTAGCATTAAAGATTGGACTATTTGAATTACTGAATTCTTTTGCTAAAAACCACAGTGGATTTTTGTCAAAGAATTGCGTACGACAAAGGCCCTCACTATGTCTATGTATGTGGTGAGTCCAAGTGAGTTAGCCGGACGAAACGGCCATTATTCAGGACTAAAGATCAAAAAAAGATTTTTTAACAAGAAAAATTATTGTTTATAAGTTAGGGGTAAATACAATATTGTTTTTAATTTCATTTTTTGTGTGCCAGCAAAAAGTTTCCATTTAGTGATTCACCAATAAAAGGACAAAACTTCAGAATTGAGTAGAAGTAACAAGCACTGGTCCATTGGATTCAGAATGAGTGTCTTCTTCAGTGAAACCTTTGTTATAAGCTTTATAGTCATATCTTCAACATCGCGGATTCTAGCGCCACGTAACGGCCAAACACTTTGCATTCTCTCAATATTAAATGTTGAGGGAAACAATGTTTTCATTTTAATGTTTTTTGTTTGACGGGGACCCGATGATGCATGAACGATGACAGAACATCGTTGATGAATGTAAACGAAGTTTACTTTGCAATCGATGTTTTGAGAAATTCTTGCGGATGCAAAAATACAGCATTTATAACTTGCGCAAGATGCCGCAATAGTTACAGCTTTCCCTGCTTCTACGATCTATATCATCCTAATTCGTGTAGTAATTCCTCACTAAACACTAAACACTTGAACACTAGGAAAGTGAATAGAAGCCGGTAAAATAAATAGTTCTACAATATTTAAAATGAAAGTATTAACTCCCCAAATCCCAGTTTAATCGCAGATTCCTTTCCCCACTTAAAAAAAAAAAAAACATTAGATTCCAAAACATACATTATTCAAGACACATGTTAGTAATGTGAAATAAAAAAAATAAATAATAAGTCTACCAACAGGAATCGAACCAGCGATACATCGCTTAAGGAGCGAATTTTTTTTGAATTCATTTTTATTTTCCATTTTCTTAAAACTAGACAAAAATTCATAAAAACTAGCCTACTTATCAATATCTTAAAACTAACTTACTGGCCCCAATCGGGCGCTCTAAGTTAAACTATTATAATTTAATGCTAATGCCTTTCGGCCTAAAAGAAGCGAAGTTCTTTGCGCTGTACCACGAGCTGGTTGAAATATCTTTAGTGCATGATACAACTAAATTAAGATCATTCACATAAAATGACGTCATCGACGCACACAAATACTTTTTCCAAGATTAATAAAACAAAGAATTTTTGACTAAAATTTATTAATTAAATATGAAATATCATTTCCTAAAAGCAATGCACTTGTTTTTAGGATTCTGAACACACATTTTTATTAAAAAAAAGAACAAAAATATCAGGAAAAATTGTGCGTCGATGACGTAGATGCGCAGAACGAAACGAAAAAAAAACAGGACGGCGTTATCTGTTTAGTTGTATCATGTCTTTAGTGTACAGTGGAGATAAGGGCAAAGACAAATTTTGATAAGCAAATTTATCGGAAACGTCTGAACATGGCACCTTACTATTTGCACCTGTTATACTGCTGCTAATGACCTACCCGTGTACCAAAAATGAATCGAATCGGTGAACCATGCGTCGTCGGGTCCCCTTGTGAAATGTCTTCTTCTACTTTTGTGTTTTCGTGTTTTTAAGTTTAGTCGTAAGAATGAATTGGATATTGGAAGGTCACGGCTCGGTGCTCCAAAAATTAAAAAAAAAATATATTGATGGATTTTGTTGGTAAATAGGCTGATCGCCCCATTGGCTGAACATCAAAATTTGTTCCGTGTCGTGTGTTCATTTGTGACTTATGAGCAAATATAATTTTTCAAAGCCTTTCAGTGTTTATTAATATAATTTTACTATGCAAACAACATTTCTTCCTGGTTTTTAGTGTTTTTTAAAATTATCATTTGTGTTTTTTTCTTTGTTCAGCCCGTCTTGAATTTTTTCTGACAGTTCTCATTTCTCATAACTTGCGCAAGATAATATCACAGATAATAAACTATCAGTGTACACGGAAAGAATTGAATAATCACCAATTGAAAAATTTGCAATTTACGAATCATGTTTTATTCGTAAATTAAGGTATTTTGATCCCAAATTAATACAAAAACTGGTTATTTTACATTCAAAACATAGCAAATTACAAAATTTGTTTCTTCGTGATTTGCAACTAGAATTCAACTTTTATTGCGTAATTTACTCTCCAAAAAAAAATAATTCCACAAACAAATATTGATTTGCGATAAATATTTTGCAGTTTACATTACACAATTACTGAGTTACGATTTTTTTCGCAATTTGCAACTCCATGAGAATAGTTGCAAAGCACCTAAAAAAAATCGTAAATTACGACTTTCTTGTCGCAATTAACTTCTCGATGAGATAAAGCACCACAACATGGAATGATTCTAATCATTATTGTGTGACACCACATATTGCAAATTGGCATAGTGGTTGCATGCTCGCTATAATAGACAAATACTAAGAACAAATGGACGAGACAATCAATAGAACAATACCAAAACACAAACAACGGGACACAACCCACATGTACCGGAGTGCGACCATTGACGCATTACGCAGGCACAAAAGTGGACTGCTGACAAGACTCAAACTCTTGTACAGACGGTTTACTGGCCCTCACAATCTGGATATTAGGACACTGAAGTCGTCGATCAAGAACATCAACCAACTAATTAAAGAGAACTATCGGTTGTCAATTAATTTGTATTGGGAAAATAAAATTCGGGCCGTTAATTCTAGCGACGCAAGCATGTTTCCCCAAATTAACAAGATATTTAGAATTAATGATCAGAACGATATTCCGTGTCTTAAGCTTCAAAAAACGACAGACAACAGAGACGTACTTCTGACAGCAGGAATCAATCCAGAGGACGCCGTCTTGGACGATGACCTCTTTACTGTCGAAGGTCCGCAGAAGAAAGTGGAGGCTGTTGGGGCTGCTTTTCAGCAAGTGTACAAGATGAATGCGTGCCTTCGCCCGAATCATGACCGGGAAAACAGAGCCTTACTCCATCACTTCTACCTTCGGAATGACACCACGCAATGGCGATCAGAGAACCTCGGTTTCACCGGGTTCAATGAAGATCATTTGGTAAACACCATAATCGCCCAGCGAAATGCACTCAGTTTGATTCATTGAAGAAGAAGAATTCAGCAGGAGTCGATGGCATATCCAACGTTGTACTTCGACATTTACCTCAAGAAGGAGTTACAACAGCTTAATTTTTGGGGCTTATTACCCCAACAATAAATACTACGAAAGTGTATTAAAAAAAATAAATATATAAAACTCTCATAACCAAAAAAAAACAAAAATTTAAAAGTAAAAAGTGAAACGCAAAATTAAAATTAAAAGCAAAAAAAAAATGGGTTGGCAACTCTGCTGTTAAAGTGAATAGTTCAATTTTCAAATCGCTCCTTACAATTTTAAAATTTTAAATAAATTACACTCAAAAATAAAACTTAAAAAGTGCACACGACCGATAAAATAGATTACACTATCTGAAAACAGTTAATATATATCAGGTAATCATAGATTTTAAGTTATTCAAAGAAAATCTAACCCAGATATCTGAGTCACATGACCGACAACAAAAGGAAGGTTTGCCAAACTTCACCTGAAGGAAATCAAAATTCCTCATATCAAAACAACAGAACTACGAAAGTCTTCAAACATCACCAAATAATGTCAATTTCTCAAGCCGATTTTCAACAAATAAAATCTATTATCGACAATTCTCTTCATAAAGAGCTCCCTTTAGCGATCGCCCATCTGGCAACAAAGGACGATTTCAGTAAACTCAACGAGGAGTTGCATCATCTACGAAAGGAGAACTATGAATTATCGGAGAGAGTTCACCAGTTCGAGATTCGATGTAATGCACTTGAAGAAGAGCTGGAGCTTCAAAGTCGAGAACTCAAAGGAAAAAACATTATTTTTTCGATACCAAATGACGGTTCTTTGTCTGACCCCCAACAACGGGTTGAAGCTATAAGCAAACTTCTATTGGACAACGAAGCACTTCAAATGCCACAAGCCGTAAAACTTAGTGAGCATAATAATATGATTAAATTAAAACTTAACACCGGATCAAATGAAACGGCATTGAAAATGTTAAAAAATGCGACAAAATTAAAAGGCACAGGTGCATACATCCAACGAGATTTAAGCTAACAATCGCAACTTAAGCGCCGGATCTTGCTTGGATACAGAAAATTAATTAAAACAAGTAAACCAGCTGAAATTGTAATGATAAAAAACAACACTTTGATAATAGGAGACAAAACGTTTTATTTAAATAATAATAATATATTAAAATATAAAAATAAAAACGGAGAGGCGGAACTGCAACAAATGTTTGGTGAACTTAACTTTGTAGCTGTCACTAATATCAAAGAAGGCATGCTATCAACTGAACGTCAAAGTCAATGGACTAGATCAGATGGACTAGTTTCACCAGGGATGGCACCTGAAGCTTTAAATTGTAGTAGATTTATAAAAAATTGAGAATTAGAAGCCGTCAGTCCTAATATCATTCATAACAAAATCTTAGCTTACAATATTTCAGGATTAAATAACAAAATATTATTTGTAGATTTTTTCAACTATATTAAAAGTTTTGATATATTTTTCTTGTTCGAAACGCACATCACAAAAGATAATTCAACAAAATTTAAAAACTATTTTCCTAACTTCTTCTTTGGGGTGAAGCAATTAAATCTTCTGTTAAGGGGCGTGCAAGTGGAGGAAGTTTGTTTGGAATTAAAACATCCCTATTAAATACTTTTGATTTCGATGAATGCGAGGGATTTACAGTAGTAAAATGCTTAAACCAGAATAATATGTACATTGTTCCATACTATATTAATTGTAACAAGTGGGCCTACGATTTTGAAAAGTTACATAGCATAATGCAATTCTTAGCAGACAAAAGCGTGTTATTGATTGGGGACTGGAATGCAAGATTCAGCAACTCACAAGTCACCCTAGTTCCAGATATATCAAACCCGGCGATCCCTAACAACAACAGGGCATCAAAAGACATTATTCGCAACAAAAACGGCTCAGATATGCTTGAGTTGTTACAAATGTATGACTGCTTCATCTTAAATGGTTGTACCGAAGGAGATATTGAAGGGCATTACACCTTTGTTGGAGGGCAAGGAAAATCCGTTATTGATTTGTGTGCTGTAAATAATGAATGGATTGAACGAATCAAGAAATTCGAGGTTCATTGTAAAACGTTTTCAGATCACATGCCTATCGTCGTGGAGTTTTCATGTGAGTCTTCAGTCCAACATATCAATCTAAGACTACTACCCCGTTTAAAATGGAAAAACGATAGTACAGTTTCTTATCAACGTATTTTGAACACCTTGCTTTCAACAAATGAGATGAGAACTGAATCTGCAGAAGCATTATCCAATCAACTCACAGAGTATATAAGAAGTTCAACATCAAGCAAAATTACAAGCTCCTCTTCATCATTCAAGCAAAAATGGTTCGATCATGATTGTATGAAAGCACGAAATAAATCTTTTGCACTTTTGCGAGTCATGCGAGCTTCATCTAATTATGATTTGAAAAATTGGTACCTTGAAGCAAATGCACAATACAAAACCCTTTGCTTTGCAAAAAAATTTGAGTACGATAATAAACAAGCGTTAACTCTGGGTCAAACTAAAAGTTCCAAGGAATTCTGGAAGATTGCAAGAGAAATAAACGAAGTAAGCTATAAAATAGGTACAGGAATAACTGCTGAAAAACTCGCTGTTCACTTTAAACTTCTTCTTCGCAACGACACCGACCTCATGTTCTCCTACGCTGAACCTTCGATCATTGATGAATCTTTGGACTCTGATATATCAGTTGCGGAAATACAAGCTGTAATAACAAAAGCCAAAAATGGAAAGGCACCAGGCGAAGATGGGATTCCATATGAATTCTTTAAAAATGCATCTCCCACTTTTATAAACCAACTCAAAACACTTTATAACACAATTTTTTCAAATGGTTTATCGTTTATAAATGTCTCAGCCAAAATATTCTGCGGCATACTTGTTGAGAGACTAGGGTGGAAGCAAACAACAACATCTTAACAGAATTACAATCTGGTTTTAGAAGAAACTATTCAACAGTTGACCAAATATTTGTACTTTCATCAATCATAAAAGCGTTTCAAGCTAGGAATAAGAAAGTTTTTTCGTTTTTTGTGGACTTCAAATCAGCGTTTGACCTAGTAAATAGAAGTGCTCTCTTTTATAAGCTCTCACAGATGGGTCTTTCTACACAGTTCATAAAAGTTATAAAAGAAATGTACTATGATACTAAAGCAGCTGTTTGGGATGGCACCACTTTTTCGGAATGGTTTGGAACGAGTACTGGGGTTAAACAAGGCTGCCTTCTCAGTGCACTGTTGTTTTCATTATTTATCAACGATATAGTGGAGGATTTACCAGGAGGAATAAGAATTGCTAATTCTGTTATCAATGTTTTATTGTACGCCGATGATCTCGTTTTACTCTCCGAATCACCAGAAAACCTGCAATTGATGATTAATCGTTTGGCAATCTATTGCAAGAGGTGGGGACTAACAATTAACACCGACAAATCTAAAATTATGGTTTTTTCAAGATCCTCACAAGCCCAATGTCAAAGCAGATGGTACTATGATGAAAACCTTTTGGAAATTGTGAAAGAGATAAAATATTTAGGAGTAAAATTGAATTCAACCCTAGACTTTACCAAACATCTAAACGAGAAAGCTAACACTTCTCAAAGCTTAATAAATATGTCTTGGAAAAACATTTTCTCAAACAAACAAATAATACTCTCTTCAAAATATAAAATATTTGATGCGGTAGTGAAATCTACTCTCTGTTACGCTTCACAAGTTTGGGGAGCATATGAATACGAAGCCATTGAAAAATTTCATAGAAACTTTTTAAAAAAGCTATTTAAATTGCCTCAGAATACACCAAGCTACATTGAAACAGGGCTACCAAAACTTCTTACAAGTACTCTCAAATCACAAGCTGATTTTATAATAAAAACATGTGCACACCAGGACTCAAGACTGACGAAAAAATTGCAGTTGTATGAACTGAGGAATAAAGATTGGTGGTTTGCAAGATGGGCAAAATATTGGAAATATCTGCGGAGAGGAGCTGCTAATTGATTTTAGTAATTTAAGCAATTTGAAGGAACAACTCTACCAAATAATCCGGAAGAATGAGGACTCTATACGAAATGCATTTATTCAAATGGCTCGTGAATCTGAAAGTAGACTGCTATACTGTCAGCTAAATTTCGATCTCGGCCATAGAAACTACTTTCAGGATTCGTTAAGCTACAGTGAAATCTCGTTGATATTCAAGGCAAGATGCGATCTTCTCGGCTTAAATGGCACCCCTTACAATGGCAGCTTTGATCAATTTTGTTCGTTGTGCAACTCAAGATCGAAAGAAAATTGCTTCCACATCTTTAGTATATGCCAAATATTGACACCACAAAGACTAGCTTTTTTTGGAAAAAAGACATTAACCGTGCAGAATACAATACATATTTTAAACGAATGCGACTGGAAAACGTTAAGTGAATATTTAAAGTCCATCCTTAAGTATAGAAGGTTATTAGTTACAGAATATGTTTGATTTTTAAGTTTTTTTTTTTTTATTAAACTTGATGCAATTGAAAACAAAAAATTTATTTATTTGAAAATTTTGTAAAAAATTGTTATATTATTGCTAACCAGGCTGACGGCTAAGCCATAGCTCTTATATTAATTTTAAGCAATACTTGTAAAATTATAATCATCAATAAATGAATTGATTACTTACTTTACTTACTTACTACTTAAAAGCAAAAAAAAGGTAATTATTAAATCCAATAAAAAACAAAGATGCAACGGAAGAACATTCGGTTTACCGTTGCCCTTGAGTTACCCTTGATCTTTTAGAGGGTAAGTATAGGTGGCGACTTATACCCAGCAGAGCACCCTGTGACCCCGTCTTTTCTGTAAATGGAGCCTCCAAAATTCCTTCCTAGGGCTGTCCACCAGAACCCGCAGAGGTTTAGGTCGGTCTTTTTGGTTTGTATTTATTTATTTATTTAGCTTAATACAAGCGTGCACTAGGATCTAAACTTAAATCTAAACTTAAAATCTATGGTGGGTTTTTCGTTGTTTTTTTTTTTTGTTTTTTTTTTTATTTTTTTTTATTTTTATTTTTATTTATATAATAATGTGGGCCCATAGGCCCACCCACCAGTTTTTTACATAGAAAAAAGACTTAAAAAAAATGGAAGACAAGGAGTTAAGAGCTAGAAGGGAGTGTTTAAGGCGGTGCAGGGATTCTGTGGTTAAGGTTAGAATAGAGCGAGATTTTGAGAGAGTGTTTGAAGGTGTGAAAGTCGAAAGAATTTAGCATAAGGTTGGAGATACGGAGCATGCGTGTCAATGGTTCGTTACTACCATAATTGACATCAAAGAGAGACACCAATCTAAGACATCTAGGGTTAGTGTGCAAAGAATTTTTTTTGGAGAAGCGTAGGACAGTCAATATTACCGGCTAAAATTTGGTGAATGAATACAATGTCGGCTACTTTGCGACGTTCATCAAGAGGTTGCAGATTAATAAGTTGAAGACGATCTTTATACGGTGGAAGGTGAAACGAGTCAAGCCAGAGAAGCCCGTGAAGTGCAAATCGAAGGAATCTTCGTTGAACGGCTTCGATACGAAGGGAATGGGTAACATAACATGGTGACTAAACCTGGCTGGCATATTCAAGAAGAGGCCTAAAAAATGTGAGATAAAGAGATTTTGTAAAGATTGACTGAAAAATTGGGCATAGAGGTTAGCGATGATTAAGGGATCGTCTGAACTGGTATTCAAATAAGTAAGCGTAGAAAGGTAGTCATCGGACTTTCTTTTAGCATTAATGAAGTTAAAAAAACTTTTTGGGTCAGATATAATGTTAGATTGAACTTGACTAAGGTATTTATGGTATAGAGACTTACAGAGTTCAGAGAAATTATGGTTTGGTCTTTGAAATGTAGAGAAATCATAGCCAGTGTGAGATTGCAAGTACTTACGCCAAAGTTTGTTTCTTTTATTTCGGAGAGATTTTAATTCATTATTGTACCATGGAGGGCTTGAAGAAATGTTTTTTTGGGGAGAAATAGGGACTGATTGGCTAAGGCAGCAAAAAAATAGAGAATAGAAATTATGAAGGGTAGAATCGATGTCGTGACTTTCAAAGATTATATCAAAATCGACGGCACGAAGTAAGTTATTTAGTTTGGGAAATAAGCCTTACGAAAATTAAAAGCCATTACTTTTTCCGGAGCAGTGGTGATATAACAGGTGATTTTTTAGCTGGTTTGGTTTTGGCAACACTGGTTTTGACAGCTGACGTGTGTTTAGTACCTTGTGTCACTGTCAAACAGCTTCAGTTTGGTTTGCAATTTAACCATGGATCGTCTTACAAATGAACAACGCTTGCAAATTATTGAATTTTACTATCAAAATTCGTGCTCGGTTCGAAATCGAAAAATCGAAAAATTGTGTTCAGCGATGAGGCTCATTTTTGGTTGAATGGGTACGTAAATAAGCATAATTGCCGCATTTGGAGTGAAGATCAGCCAGAAGCATTGCAACAGCTACCAATGCATCCCGAAAAAGCCACTGTTTGGTGCGGTTTATGGGCCGGCGGCATTATTCGGCCATATTTCTTCAAAGATGATGCAGCGTTACTGTCAATGGTGAACGCTACCGAGCGATGATAACAAACTTTTTTTTGCCCGAAATGGAAGTTCTTGACTTCCATGATATGTGGTTTCAACAAGACGGTGCCACATGCCACACAGCACGCGAAACAATGGCGCAATTGCGAGGCGAGTTTGGTGAACAGTTAATTTCACGTTTCGGGCCGGTCAATTGGCCGCCTAGATCGTGCGATTTGACACCATTAGATTATTTTTTGTGGGGGTATGTCAAGGCTAATGTCTATAGGGACAAGCCCGCTTCGATTGACGCACTGGAAGCCAACATCCATGCATTCATTCGTGAGATACCGGCCGATATATGTGAAAGAGTATGCCAAAATTGGACTCAGCGGATGGGCTACCTAAAACGCAGCCGCGGTCAACATTTGCATGAAATTATCTTTAAACATTAAATTGCAAGGTTCAAACTATCGATTCAAATAAATATTTCATTCATTTTTTCAAATTTTTTGTGTTTTTTTTTTTTAAAGTTCTAAACCTCTTAAAAAATCACCCTTTGGATTCATAAGAAAAAGAAAGGAAAATAGGAGGATAGTACGGGTCTAAGGTAGAAAGAAGATGATTACTCGCTGTTACTACACAGTTGTCCACATCAGAGGAGAAGATAAGATCGAGTTGACGGTCTAAATTATTTTTGACACCACTCATTTCATTTCGTAAAGATCTGAGTCAGAGAGACAATCGGTGAATAAGATTTCCTTATCAGTCATGGCATTAGAACTCGTATAATGTGATTCTTCATCAGATATAGTCCATTGGAGATTTGGGAAATTGAAATCACCTAAAATGAAAACCACGTCAGATGGTTCAGCTGCTTGGAAGATATAATCTATAGCATCAACTGCGAGCTGATAACATTGGATAGGCTGACAGGGTTTAATATAGCAGCAAGTTATATAAAAGGTTACTTTGGCGATTGTTGATTTCACACAGACATACTCAAAGGAGGAGGAGTCCGATATTTTGAAAAGGGTTGAATCACATCGATTGTAAACTGCTAATAGAACTCCGCGTCCAACGGATACATCATCGTGCGAAGAGCCGTTTACTCTTAAGACATTGAAGTCAGGATTGAAGAGCTCGCTATCGTTGATACTAGGTAACAGGTTAGATTCAGTTAGTGCAAAAATGTCATAGGGTAAGGTTAGTGAATTAAGGTAGACTGCAGAAGTTTTGGTACGAAGCCCTCTGACATTTTAGTAATAAAGGGAAAAGCGTTTTGGAGGATAATTAGAGGAGATTGGAGGTTTAGGAACGAAACAAACTATTAAAGTTGGACCTACTCCTCAGCAAATGAGTGACACGTTTAGAGTTTACATAAGAGGCGAAAGACGATAAGTCATTTGCAACATCTGCGGGAGTTAGTTTGAAAGATTCATGAAAACGAACGAATAGTTCCCTAAGTTCAACGGGGTTAGTTGGGAGACCTTCTTGCTGTATGGAAACCATAAGATTAGTTCTTGTAACGCCGTCAACACAAACAGATTCGTGTTTGTCATGAAGGTATGCAAGATAAAGGCGAATGTTAGAGTAGATTCTGTGATCTCTAAGTCGTGAGAGAACATAACGACCATCATCATTAAGGTCAACAAATTGTTTGGTAAGTCTAGCAGTTGGGGGGGTGAGAGGGTCTAAAAACGGGGGCGAAGATCCGTGAGTATTGGTATGGTATGGAGCGTTAGATATGGGGGGAAATGAGAAGGAAGTTGGAAGTTGGAGTTGGTTTGATAGGGATATTAAAAGACACTCGTTTCTTCGGAGGGACTGCGGGAGGATTTTGAAATAAGGAAGGTCAATTAGTAATATGAGGAAAAAAAGAGGACACTTTAGGAGAATTTCGGGTGGGGTGATACACATTATTCTTATGATGTAAGGAGGGGTTAGTAGAGACTGGATGAACGCAATTAGAAGAAGGTAAGGACGACACAGAAGGAGAATTCAGAATTGGGTGGTGGTTTTTAAGGAAAGATGAGTCATGGTAAATAGAGTGAGAAAAGTTAGGAAGAATACCTATTATAAAGTTCCAGTCCGATTTCGATTTCTTACCAGATTGAATTTTGGCTTTAGATTTGCGCGTCTTATTCTTACTTTTTGGCGACGATGATGATGTTTTATCAATCCATTTGAATAGCTTCATGATACCAAGCTGGGTGTGCCCATTACAGCGGGAGAATAACCATTCGTATTTCGATGGGATGATTTTTCGATGATGATTTTGAAGCGGCAAGTAGATGTACGTTGGCATTCGATGTCCATAGCAAAAGTGCGTAAGAAGTAAGTCCGGACCCAGGAATCATCAGCAGTTCGAGGTGTATTAATCAAGAAATATGAGCTCTTGTTTGCACTATTGAGCTTGGACAATCTTAAGTTCCACTCTGGGATGGACCATGAAGTTCCAAATTTATTAAGGCTAGGAGCACTTGTGGTTAAAGGTGGTGAAGAAGAGGATGGATGAGTAGTAGAGACAGGAGCAGATGCGTGAGGTGAATCAGTTTCAAGAGCTGAATGGTTAGATGAGTCAGTAGTGATGAATATGCAAGCAGGAGAGTCGAGGCAAATGGTTGATGGTGGTAATTATGAGGTAGACATAATTAAAGGTAGCGGAAGTGGCTGATGAGCAGATAAGGGTATGAAAGGGGTGGCATCCATTATTTGGAGTGTTGAAGACAGATTGGTTAAACTGGAGCTGATCCGGTATGCCGTCAATTTTGCAAGTTGCTGTTCTAATGTCATCAGAAAGATCAACGATGCTTAACCTTGTTGCCAAAATCTCGCTACTCATGGAGTTGATTTTGTCTACTGCATCCTCCAGACGAGCAAGTGGATGACGAAGACCGGGTATCACTAATTTTGAGGTGCTTTGCATATGCTGGTCAAGGTCGGAGCGCATGGTGTTTATGTTTTGATTGATTGAGTCAACAGAGTCAACATTATGATAGCTTCTCACAACCGATTTAAATTCGTCTTTGAGCGATACTATGCGTTGTTCGATACGATCGTCTCGTGAATTGGCTGACACCAATTGCGTAAGAGCAGCTAGTTGCTTTTCCACTGATAAAAATGTATCAGAACACCTTTTGCTGGGGTAGTCAACAGTGTTGCTCAAGTCGTCCATAGATTTACTGAAAACATCCAACTGTTGTAGCTGATCGAGAATGTTTTTATGGAACAGTTTATTATCAGCTGGGATGCAGTTCATTGTATCACTTAAACACTTTATTGCACAGAGCACATGCTCAAGAGAGAAATCTCTACACTCATCGCAGTAAAAGGAAAAATGCTCCAAATAATCTTTCAGATACGCATTTGATCTCTTGCTTAATCCAATACATAGTGGGTGAAAAGATTAACCACAAAGGCCTCTACAAGGCACCGGCTCAGCATTTTTGTGATCATTGTCTTCGCAATGGATAAAATCACATCGATTCACCATAATTAATTATTATTTTTTGTTTATTATTTATTTTTGTTTATTATTAGTCAACAATGTGGATTGAAGGCACCCACGGCACAATTGATTAAGAGTAAACACAATAAAATTGGGTAATGTACTTTAGCACTAAAGACTGTTACAAGAAGTTGACACAGGTAAGCACAATTTACAAATCGAATTGACTGCGAAGCGGTGATGAAAGAATGATTTAAGGGCAGAAAATAGGGTCAGAGAGATTGCGATTGAAAATGCAGGGGTAAGCAAACTAGTTATTCTATTATTATTGAAAGGTAATCAGGAGCGAATTTAAACACGTCTGTACTTGGCGACTCAAGAAAGTTTGTACGTGATAGGTTCCTGTGTTGCGTCTATCTATATAACGTAAGCTCATGTATATAAATATATATATATATATATAAAGGGTGATTTTTTTGAGGTTAGGATTTTCATGCATTAGTATTTGACAGATCACGCGGGATTTCAGACATGGTGTCAAAGAGAAAGATGCTCAGTATGCTTTGACATTTCATCATGAATAGACTTACTAACGAGCAACGCTTGCAAATCATTGAATTTTATTACCAAAATCAGTGTTCGGTTCGAAATGTGTTTCGCGCTTTACGTCCGATTTATGGTCTACATAATCGACCAAGTGAGCAAACAATTAATGCGATTGTGACCAAGTTTCGCACTCAGTTTACTTTATTGGACATTAAACCAACCACACGAATGCGTACAGTGCGTACAGAAGAGAATATTGCGTCTGTTTCTGAGAGTGTTGCTGAAGACCGTGAAATGTCGATTCGTCGCCGTTCGCAGCAATTGGGTTTGTGTTATTCGACCACATGGAAGATTTTACGCAAAGATCTTGGTGTAAAACCGTATAAAATACAGCTCGTGCAAGAACTGAAGCCGAACGATCTGCCACAACGTCGAATTTTCAGTGAATGGGCCCTAGAAAAGTTGGCAGAAAATCCGCTTTTTTATCGACAAATTTTGTTCAGCGATGAGGCTCATTTCTGGTTGAATGGCTACGTAAATAAGCAAAATTGCCGCATTTGGAGTGAAGAGCAACCAGAAGCCGTTCAAGAACTGCCCATGCATCCCGAAAAATGCACTGTTTGGTGTGGTTTGTACGCTGGTGGAATCATTGGACCGTATTTTTTCAAAGATGCTGTTGGACGCAACGTTACGGTGAATGGCGATCGCTATCGTTCAATGCTAACAAACTTTTTGTTGCCAAAAATGGAAGAACTGAACTTGGTTGACATGTGGTTTCAACAAGATGGCGCTACATGCCACACAGCTCGCGATTCTATGGCCATTTTGAGGGAAAACTTCGGAGAACAATTCATCTCAAGGAATGGACCGGTAAGTTGGCCACCAAGATCATGCGATTTGACGCCTTTAGACTATTTTTTGTGGGGCTACGTCAAGTCTAAAGTCTACACAAATAAGCCAGCAACTATTCCAGCTTTGGAAGACAACATTTCCGAAGAAATTCGGGCTATTCCGGCCGAAATGCTCGAAAAAGTTACCCAAAATTGGACTTTCCGAATGGACCACCTAAGACGCAGCCGCGGTCAACATTTAAATGAAATTATCTTCAAAAAGTAAATGTCATGGACCAATCTAACGTTTCAAATAAAGAATCGATGAGATTTTGCAAATTTTATGCGTTTTTTTTTAAAAAAAAGTTCTCAAGCTCTTAAAAAATCACCCTTTATATATATATATATATATATATATATATAATCTCAGGCCTGATCAGACATAGATTGGTTCCAACCCTAAACCTAAGTAACATACTTCCAATCAGCTATATATCTCAAGGAGCACCACTTCACATTTTACATAACTCTGCTTTATGATAAAAGTATTTACACCTAGTAAATCCTATTACTAGCTATAGTATACGAATCCGCTTCTTTGGGCACTTTGCAACTCAATAAAAACCTAAAATTCAATATCCGTTATTATACACCATGTATAGTAACTATTCAAAAAAAGTATTCACCTTTCAAACGCCTCTTAAATTTATTCAAATAATAATTATTAAAAATTAAAAAAAAAATCATTAGCTTGACTTAAATATATAGCCGTATATATAAAAAGTTGTTAAATAAAAACATTCACGCACAACTGTCGTAGAGAACTTAAATGTCTGCACTTCGACTTGCAATATTCATATGATTTGAATTCAAAGAAAGTGCCCTTTTGGCGGTCATTGGCCTTTTGCTCCAGTTTCATTGTTTCTCCTTTTCATTTCTTCCGGCTAGAAATAAAGTTTTCTTCCCCTTTCACTACTACCACTTCTTTCTATTCTGTTCTTCTCTTCGTTTTCCCCTATAGAGACTTCCAATTGTCTTTATTTTCCTTCCTATTAAATACTTCTTATTATATTATCCGTGAGTGCGTGTTACCTACCAACTCATTTCATAACCCCTACTACTTAATCGTACTTTTGCTAAATATTTCCATAAGACCCTTACCCAATGACTCTTTTCACATTGAAACATAGTTATCAGTCTTATTTCATCATTAATCATAACTTAAAACTAAAATATTGCACATAATTATCCCGATCAAGTTCTTAAATTTGAATTTGAAACCGTCGTTATCCTCACTTCTCTTTACTTTATCTTCATTCTTCGCTAGTCACCACAGTGAAAGAGATCGCTATAATCGTGACAGCCTTCTGCCATTTGACATTTCTACGTCTTTCATTATTCGTGTGAATTGAAAATTTGGAAACGCCGATAAAAATCACCCACGCATTACATTTAAATATCTTTTTCTATCCCTTTTAGTTTCCCCTTATTTAAGATGACCTACCGCAACATATTCCAGTACTGCCCAATAGATAAGTGACTAATGTCCCTGAGATTGCTTTTTGATACCTATGTACCTCAACATGAATAGGATTTCTATCAAAGAATCATTCTCAGGCGACCTTAAATCTTTAGTCATTTGAGATAACCTTTTCCTTTTTTTTTCAGATACCCAGACAGAGGAGATGATGATCATAAGTATTCCAGGCCAGATAGCTTTTCCCAATGAAGAAACATATTTAACTAGATTGCAACGAAAGGAAACACAAACACATCGCATCTTTATACGAAGAAAACATACCCTTTTGAAATTGGAATTTCTTATACTGTCGATTGCTTTGGCTCGTTGTTTTGAATACATGGAATTTTACTTCAGGAAATTAATGTGTTAATTATAAATATGTATGAAGGTATGGCTCTCTAAAAATGAAACGTATGGTCCTACTAATATGGCTGGGTCATCGTGAAACGTAAATGTATAAAGGGATTAGACTTATAGTCCTGGATATGTAGTTGGTTGCATCCATCGGTTCAAGTTTTTGCGAGGTTTGTATCTTTGTACGTTTTGTGTATGTACATATCTAGGTGGGGATTGTGTTTGCAAATTGCTCTCTTTTCTTTCCTCTTGCTTCGTCAAAACAAATGAATAAATTGTTCAATTTGTATCTTTCTAATGAAAGGTTAAGTAGGGTATGAAGTTGATGAATATTATTTTTGTTTATATGTTGATTTATTAGAATCCGAAACTTGAAGCTACGGCTTCCGTAACAAATCTTCTCGAACAAAGCCAAGAACAACGCAATGAACAAAAGAACCTTCTTGAACGATTCGATCAACAAAGCCAAGAACACAAGAATCTTCTAACACAACAACTTAGTGAACAAAAGAGTCTGCTCGAAAATAAAGAGAAAACAACTTCTTCAGCAATTCCAGGAGCAGACAAGTCTGCTCGAAGGTAAGTCAGATGCCTTTGACAACAGAATTGTTGCTCTTGATGAGAATGTTGATACACAATTTTTGACTGTCGAAGCAAAGTTCGAAAAGGTTGAAGATAAAATCTAATCCATTACAAAGGATTTGGATAAGGTAAGGAAAATGAAGGTTCGAGAAAGTTCTGGCGATTGTCCATAAAGAAAGGAGATGCATCCACCAAGCGTCGATAGACAAACTTATTGGTTTATCTATAAGAAGCAGTTTGAGGCAGCCGCGGACACAAATGGCTGGAATGAGGAAGACAAATAATATATAGCTCTGACGCTTGCCCTTAGAGGAACTGCTGCTGAACTGATACAAACCATACCAGCAGATAAGAATAGCAACTTCAGTGCTCTTGTTCAGGCCATTGACAAACGCTTTGGAGATGACCATATGCAAGAAGTCTTCCGCGTTACTCAATACTAGAGTCCAGAAAAGAGGAGAAACTCTGCAACAGCTCCAAGCAGACATCGAACAGTTGGCACATCTGGCATATCCGGTTGCAGGGGATGAAATCATCAACCAATTCGCAACAGAAGCCTTTGTCCGTGCTGTATCGGCTAACAACCTTCAGAGAGCAGTTCAAACTGAGGCATAAGCGTTCGCCCTGACTATGGAAGCAACAGAACAGACTTCTCAAGGAGTCCATAGAATAAGAGAAATAAAATTGAGAAGTGTTCATGTCAGAGAACAGCGTTGCAAAGGAACCAGCGAGATGGACCTGCTCGATGCTGGAATTGTAACAAGACCGGACATCTCCAACGTCAGTGCAGGTTTCTGATATCGATGGCCCCACAACCACTATTCAGGTCTGGCAGACTAAACGAAACAATAAAAGTCTGACTGTGGAGGCAATATTAAACGACAAGAAATAAGTGGTTACGATCGACACCGGTGCCACTGCCTCCATTGTCATTGGTGAAGATGACATGGCTGCATAACACCAACACCTACCGTCTAAAAACTGCAACAGGAGAGGCAGCCAGAGTGTAGGGGGAGGTTCGTCTTACGATCCGTTTGGCAGAACTGGAGTTTTCACATCTGTTTCTGGTAGCAAATTTATGTGACGAGTGCATCGTTGGAATCGACTTTATGAAAGAGCACGGAGTAATCCTTGATATAGGGAAGCAAGTTCTTAAGTATGGCGATGAAACCACATCAACTCTGAGGACTGTCATAATGGAAGATATATGCCTCCCACCTTCTTCAGAAGTGTTCGTTTGGACATAAATAAAGGGTGATTTGGGTAGCCATCGATACCTTATGGTATCCAGCCAGACTCTGAGCAGTCTTCCCAAAACATCATCCTGGGGAAGACTCTTGTGGCACCAAACAACAACATGGTGCCCGTACGGATGCTTGACATCAAACCGTACGAAGTCAAGCTTAGAAAAGGACAAGTTGTTGGAAAGTATGAATCAGTGTCCGTGATAACTAAGATCACAGAAGCGGACACTCAACAATCTGTGGACCCGAGGAAATTGAACCCTATGAAGGCAAACATTTTGAAGTCATCTAATTTAAGTGAACAACATCTAAGTGCCACTGGAAGCCTCCTTCACGAGTACGCTGATATACTCTCTTCACCCAGTGGGCAGTATGGTCGAACACAACTGGTGCAGCATCAAATCGACACAGGAGACGCTATACCAATTCGACAACCAGCAAGACGTCTCCTATTAGCCAAACAAGCCGCAGTTGAAGAAATGATATCGACGATGAAGAAAGATGGGCTAATCGAAAATTCTAAATGCCCTTAGGCATCCCCAGTCGTCCTTGTCAAAAAGAAGGATGAAAGTACTCGATTCTTTGTGGACTATCGGAGGCTGAACGATGTGACAAATAAAGACAGCTACCCACTGTCAAGAAACAGCGATACTTTGGATGCGATAGAAGGAGCTGATTGGTTCTCAACATTGGACTTGAAGAGTGGCTACTGGCAGGTAGAAATCCATCCAAAAGATCAAGAAAAGACTGCTTTCTCCACAGGAAATGGTCTGTGGCAATTCAAAGTAATGCCTTTCGTACTATGCAACGCTCCGGCAACATTTGAGCGTTTGATGGAGTGCGTTTTACTTGGAAGTCATGCCTGGTCTATCTGAACGATGTGATCGTTTATGGTAAAACATTTGATGAGCATTGTGGAAACCTTAAGGCCGTGTTCCAGAGGCTTCGAGAAGCAAACTTGAAATTAATTCCAGACAAATGTGCATTCTTCAAGTCTGAGCTAAAATACTTTGGACATATCATCTCGCCCCAAGGGGTGAAGACTGATCCCGAGAAAGTGGACACTGTTTAGAATTGGCCGACTCCACAAGATAAAAATCAACTTCGGAGCTTTCTGGGTCTCGCCACGTACTATCGTCGATTTGTTAAGGATTTTGGTGGGATCGCGAAAAATTTGCATCAGCTTACCGAAAAAGGCAACCCATTCAAATGATCAAGTGAGTGCGAGAAAAGCTTTCAGGTACTCAAGCAGCGCCTATGCAATACACCTCTTCTGGCATATCCGACACCAGGAAAACCTTTAATCATCGACGCTGACGCAAGTAACGTTTGAATTGCAGCCGTACGGTCTCAAATTCATGATGGAGAAGAGAAGGTCATCGCCAATTACAGCAAGGTACTCTTAAAGCCAGAAAGAAATGATTGTGTGACGAGAAGAGAACTTCTAGCTCTAACATCGGCTGCAAAACACTTCCATAAGTACATCTATGGACAAAAGTTCCTTCTTCGAACAGACCATGGCGCACTTAATTGGCTTTTGAACTTCAAAAATCTAGAAGGTGAAGTCGCAAGGTGGATCGAGAGATTGCAGACATACGACTACCAGATTCAACATCGAAGAGGAAAGTTGCACTCAAACGCAGATGCCTTATCTAGAAGACCCTGCAAACCCGACTGCAAGCATTACACACGTCAAGAAGAAAAGGAGGTAGCTACCATCCAGCGATTAAGAATCGATCCCATTTTCGGTTGGAGTAGTGAAGTACTGAGTATCGCTCAACAAGAAGACTCGGATATTGAACCCATTCTTGCATGGAAAGAACACCAGGAGAAACCAGAATGGGGTGACATCTCCGAAAGAAGTCCAACTCTTAAGGCGTATTGGGCACAATGGGACTCACTTCATGTGCAAGAAGGAGTGCTAAGACGTAAGTGGGAGTCCACAGACGGCAGACCGTATGTGATGCAGCTAATCGTACCTCGATCCTAAGTTAATGACGTTCTTTATGAGGGAGCTTCCGGAGGACATTTGGGGATCAATAAGACACTGGAGAAGGTAAGGCAGCGATTCTACTGGCTACATGCTATTCTACTGGGTCCCTGCAAGCAAGGGACCAGGCAAATCCAGAGTAAAATGCAGCAATACAACCTGGGCACGTCTTTTGAGAGAATTGCAATAGACGTTGCGGGACGTTTTCCAGAAACGGAAAGTGGAAACCGATACATCCTGGTAGTAATGGACTACTTCAGCAAGTGGCCTGAGGCATTTGCCATCCCAAACCAGGAAACGAAAACAGTCATGGATGAGATTATTTTCAACTGGATAAGTAGGTTTGGTGTACCGATAGAACTCCATTCAGATCAAGGAAGAAACTTCGAGTCCAAAATCTTTCAGGAAGTTTGTACACTCCTTGTCATTAAAAAGACGAAGACAACATCGCTTCATCCACAATCTGATGGAATGGTTGAACGATTCAACAGGACCCTTAAAGAACACCTTTCCAAAGTTGTAAGCGACAACCAACGAGACTGGGATAGGCATATTCCATTAGCTCAACAGGACATACACTATCAGAAATTCTGCTCGGGAACACAATAAGACTGCTGAAAAAAAATAAAATTTGGATGTTATAGTAATGAGCCCCAAGAAATAGACGACAACGTGGAAAACCTTAAAGAAAAGCTTCTTGACATTCACGAAAGGACAAGGACAAATATAGGGCTATCAATTGATCGGATGAAAACACGATACGATACAAAAGCAACAACAAACGGATTCCAAGCGGGAGAACTTGTGTGGTTTTATAATTCCCACCGTCGGAAGGGACTTTCACCAAAACTTCAACAAAATTGGGAAAGCCCGTACACTGTTGTAACAAGAATAAACGTCTACCGCATTCAAAGAGGACTTAGAGCCAAAATGAAAGCAGTTCATAGTGACCGTTTACACCGTTATAATGGTGAAGGATGTGATGGATTTGCTCGGGACGATCAATCTTAAGGAGGGGGCAGTGTAACGACTGTCACATTTGTAATGTAACGACTCTCGAATGAACTAATAACCACTCCCGAATAAAAGAAACACAAAATTCGGGATCAGACATGACACAAACCAACCTATGGAGAGCTTTGGTGAGCTTTCGAACTTCCAATACTAAACGTCAAAATGAAAGCTTTGGAAAGAGAAATGTATGGGAAATTTCCCCTATGGAAAGCTATAGAAGCAAATACTAGAACCTTCCAGCTTTTTCGGGAACCTTGTGAAAAGTATAAAAACACATGTCTGACCGGCAGAGGACGCAGTTTATTTTAAACGTGAATGAGTAAACTTGGTTGTAATAAAAGTAAAGTTGGTAAATTCATTTCACTGGTGAGCAAACAACTGTTTTGTAGTAAGAAAAGTGAATCGTTTTATTGTGAGAAGTAAAAAAGTGGGGAATTTAAATAACGCGAATGAGTTTTATTAACGAACCTGAGAAAATATTAAAAGGGTGTCAGAAGTGGAATAAAACTTAATTTGTTTGTGTTTAGACAATTTATTGTACTTTAACAAACAATAATTAACAAAAAAAGTGAACGTGACTGTGAAAGTGAAAATAAGAAAAGACAATGGGTACAACTCTAAATGATTTAAATTTAGTTGAACATAAGGTAGAGCTGAACAAGCGATTCGAGCGACAAAGCCAAGAACACCGCAATGAACAAAAGAATCTTCTTGAACGATTTGATCAACAAGGCCAAGAACAAAAGAATCTTCTAGAACAACAAAGCTAAGAAAACGCAATGAATAAAAGAATCTTCTTGGACGATTCGAACAACAAACCCAATAGCAAAGTAATCTTCAAGAACAACAAAGCCAAGAACAAAGGAATCTTCGAAATCTTCTCGAAGGTGAGTTAGAAGCCTTTGACAACATGGATATGCATCCTTCGATGGACAAACTTCTTGGTCAATCTATTAGAAGCAGTTTGAGGCAGCTGCAGCAACAAATGGCTGGGACGACGAAGACAAATATATAGCTCTGACGCTTGCCCTTACAGGAACTGCTGCTGAACTGATACAAACCATACCAGCAGATAAGAATGGCAACTTCAGTGGTCTTGTTCAGGCCATTGACAAACGCTTTGGAGATGGCAATATGCAAGAAGTCTTCCGCGTTAAACTCAATACTAGACTCCAGAAAAGAGGAGAAACTCTACAACAGCTCCAAGCAGACATCGAACGGTTGGCACATCTGGCATATCCGGCTTCAGGGGATAACAATCAACCAATTTGCAATAGAAGCCTTTGTCCGTGCTGTATCTGATATCAACCTTCAGCGAGCAATTCGAACTGCTGGAAAACGCACACTACCTGAGGCATTAGCGTTCGCCCTGACTATGGAAGCAGCAGAACAGGCTTCTCAAGGAGTCCATCGAGTAAGAGGGATAGAAATTGAGAAATGTTCATGCCAGAGAACAGCGTTGCAAAGGAACCAGCGAGATGGACCTGCTCGATGCTGGAATTGTAACAAGACCGGACATCTCCAACGTCAGTGCAGGTTACCATCTAGAAGACCTGCATGTCAACATTGTGGAAGTAGAAATGGGAACAATAACATCAATACTCCATCTCTACCTGTTTCACAACCGGGAAACAAACTCGAGGGGCAGAAGCTGGTTTCTGATATCGATGGCCCCACAACCACTATTCAGGTCTGGCAGACTAAACGAAACAATAAAAGTCTGACTGTGGAGGCAACATTAAACGTCAAGAAACAAGTTGCTTCGATCGACACCGGTGCCACTGCCTCCATTGTTCGAAGAGACTTGGTGAAGAACACCAACACCTACCGTCTGAAAACTGCAACAGGAGAGGCAGCCAGAGTGTACGGGGAGATTCGTCTTACGATCCGTTTGTCAGAACAGGAGATTTCACATCTGTTTCTAGTAGGAGATATATATGACGACGAGTGCATCGTTGGAATAGACTTTATGAAAGAGCACGGAGTAATCCTTGATATAGGGAAACAAGTTCTTAAGTACCGAAATGTGGAGATTGCTATGGTTTATGGCAATGAAACCACATCAACTCTGAGGACGGTCATAAGGGAAGATAAAAATAAAGGGTGATTTGGGTAGCCATCGATACCTTATGGTATTCAGCCAGACTCTGAGCAGTCTTCCCAAAACATCATCCTGGGGAAGACTCTTGTGGCACCAAACAACAACATGGTGCCCGTACGGATATTTAACATCAAACCGTACGAAGTCAAGCTTAGAAGAAGAGAAGTTGTTGGAAAGTGTGAAACAGAGTCTGCAATAACTAAGATCACAGAAGTGGACACTCAGCAATCTGTGAACCCGAGGAAATTGAACTTTATGAAGACATCTAATTTAAGCGAACGACAGCTTGGTGTTGCTGAAGGCCTCCTTCACGAGTACGCTGATATACTCTCTTCACCCAGTGGGCAGTATGGTCGAACACAACTGGTGCAGCATCGTTACGACACAGGAGACACTAAAACAATTCCACAACCAGCGAGACGTCTCCCATTAGCCAAACAAGCCGAAGTTGAAGAGATGATATTGACGATGAAGAAAGATGGGCTAATCGAAAATTCTAAAAGCCCTTGGGCGTCCCCAGTCGTCCTTGTCAAAAAGAAGGATGGAAGTACTCTATTCTGTGTGAACTATCGGAGGCTGAACAATGTGACAAGGAAAGACAACTACCCTCTGCCAAGAACCAGCGATACTTTGGATGCGATGGAAGGAGCTGAATGGTTCTCAACATTGGACTTGAAGAGTGGCTACTGGCAGGTGGAAATCCATCCAGAAGATCGAGAAAAGACATAAAACATTTGATGAGCATTGTGGAAATCTTAAGGTCGTGTTCCAGAGGCTTCGAGAAGCAAACTTGAAATTAATTCCAGACAAGTGTGCATTCTTCAAGTCTGAAGTAAAATACTTGGGACATATCATCCCGTCTCAAGGAGTAAAGACTGATGCTGAGAAAGTGGACACTGTTAAGTATTGGCCAGCTCCACAAGATAAACATCAACTTCGGAGCTTTCTTGGTCTCGCCACGTACTATCGTCGTTTTGTTAAGGATTTTGGTGGGATCTCGAAAAATTTGCATCAGCTTACTGAAAAAGGCAAACCATTCAAATGGTCAAGTGAGTGCGAGAAAAGTTTTGCAGGAACTTAAGCAGGGTCTATGCAACACACCAGTTTTGGCCTATCCAACACTAGGGAAACCTTTCATCATCGACGCTGACGCAAGTAATGTGGGAATTGGAGCCGTACTGTCGCAAGTTCATGATGGAGAATAGCAGTTCATCGCCTATTACACCAAGGTACTCTCAAAGCCAGAAAGAAATTATTGTGTGACGAGAAGAGAACTTCTAGCTCTAACATCGGCTACAAAACACTTCCATAAGTACATCTATGGATAAAAGTTCCTTCTTCGAACAGACCATGGCGCACTTAATTGGCTTTTGAACTTCAACAATCCAGAAGGTGAAGTGGCAAGGAGGATCGAGAGATTGCAGACATACGACTACCAGATTCAACATCTAAGAGGAAACGCCTATGCCTTGTCTCGGAGACCCTGCACACCGAACTGCAAGCATTGCACACGTCAAGAAAAAGAGGTAGCTACCATCCAGCGATTAAGAATCGATCCCATTTACGGTTACGAGTAATGAAGAACTGAGGACTGCCCAACAAGAAGACTCGAAAGTTAATGACGTTCTTCAAGAGATACATGAGGGAGCTCCCGGAGGACATTTGGGGATCAATAAGACGCTGGAGAAGGTAAGGCTGCGATTCTACTGGCTACATGCAAGAGAAGACATTGAAAAATGGTGCCGAAAATGTGATACTTGTGCTGCAAGCAAGGGACCAGGCAGAAAAATCCAGAGCAAAATGTAGCAGTATAACGTGGACACGCCTTTTGATAGGATTGCAATAAACGTTGCGAAACCTTTTTCAGAAACTGAAAATGGAAACCGATACATCCTGGTAGTAATGAACTACTTCAGCATTTGCCATCCCAAACCAGGAAACACAGATTTAATGATTTAACGATTTTTTTATTGAACATATATATACAATTTGAGTTAGCTTAAAATACATTGAAAAATATAAATCTTATGGCACAAAGGGGGCCTATTGTTAAACATTGGCTTAGATTTAAAAAGAAATATTAATATATATCATACATGTCAACTTAAAATTAAGAAAGTCGGTTGACTTTGATGTTCTCGGGGTGTTCCGTCCCGGTTGTCCATTGGTGGTTTGGGTATGGATTGGTGAAAAGGCTTGGCTTTTAGCCGCGGTAGTATGCTGACTCTGTGTCAGCGTAGAAAGAAACGGCTGATTCTTGATCACAATCACAAGTACATTGATTTCGACACCAACCTCACTCCCTTACACCACTGTAAAATAGGGAACCGACTTGACGCTCTCGAAGAGTATGAAATTTACAAATCAAGTAAGCTAGAAGAAGACAATTTACTCAACGACAAACTGACACTTAAAACAAACCCATCACACTGAGGTCCTCGGCCCAGAATGTCGTTGCTCGGTGGCCATTCTTCTCATGAGCTGATTGGGGTGATTAACGGTGTTCTTCACTAGCTTCCTTGCCGAATTTAGCAGGTATTTGTCCAGCGGTACTATCCTTGCTTTTCTGCACAGATCCTCATTCCTGTAATGTTTTCTTCAGGTTTTCTTTAAGCAGGTTTGGTGTACCGATAGAACTCCATTCAGATCAAGGAAGAAACTTCGCGTCCAAAATCTTTCAGGAAGTTTGTACACTCCTTGGCATTAAACAGACGAAGACTTAGAGGCAAAATGAAAGTAGTTCACAGTAACCGTTTACAACGTTATAGTGGTGAAGAATTTAATGGATTTGCTCGGGACGATCAATCTTAAGGAGGGGGCAGTGTAACGACTGTCACATTTGTAATATAACGACTCGCGAATGAACTATAACTACTCTCGAATAAAAGAAACACCGAATTCGGGATTAATCATGACACAAACCAACCTACGGAGAGCTTTGGTGAGCTTTCGAAGTTTCAATACTAAACGTCAGAATGAAAGCTTTGGAAAGGTAAATTTATGGGAAATTTCCCTTATGGAAAGCTATAGAAGCAAATACTAGAACCTTCCAGCTTTTTCGGGAACCTTGTGAAAAGTATAAAAGCACATGTCTGACTGGCAGAGGACGAAGTTTATTTTTAATGGTGAATGAGTAAACTTGGTTGTAATAAAAGTAAAGTTGGTGAATTAATTTCAGTGGTGAACAATAAATTGTTTTGTAGTGAGAAAAGTAAAGTGTTTTATTGTGTGAAGTAAATAAGTGGGGAATTTAAATAAAGCGAATAAGTTTTATTAACGAACCTGAGAAAATATTACAGTATTTTCACAAGGGTAGCCTGTATGAGGATGAGTTACTAAGTTTGATAAATTGAGAGAGAGGTTGGGATCCAGTATATAATTTTTTCTGTTGTCGCACTCCGTTATAGGAAATGCATAATGGAAGATTTTTAGTTAAACAAAAAAAGTTTAGAATAATACTTATTTGCTAAGAATTTTTTTGCTGCTAAGTATTTACATATACTTATATAAAAAAAAATATTATTCTGGTAGACGGCCAAAGGCCAAACCAATAAGACTTTGAAACATATAAATATATGTTTATATTATTTTTTAGCATATTACCATCATTGTAATAATTTAAATGGAGAATTAAAGTCTACTAGTACTACTATTAGTGCTTCTCAACCTTTTTAATGCTATTCCCCACCAAAGCTTTCCCAAAATTCTTGTGTCTTCCCAACAAAATTTTCATACAATTTTTAACACTCAAAAAATTAAAATGTTCACTAAAAACCTTAAATGATTAAAAATTAACAGATATTACCAGAATCAGAAATTTTTTCTTTTAAATCCGGCTCCTTTAAATTATTTATTTAAAATTTGTTATGCCTGACATATCAATAAGGTTAGCGAAACTTCGTTTTTTAAAAATAAATAATATTGATATATAAATGCCTCAAAATTGCAAAACAACTGTAAGTTTGAAGAAGCCAAGAAGGATACCGGACTCTTTTCGAATGGAAATATGTGCGAAAATGAGAACTTTTTCCTTATTTGCACTCATTTAGCTTTGGAATCTAAAACGCTTGCAATACATCATAATGGGAAATTGCCCCCCTACAAAATCATATTGCTCCCCTGTGAGGTGTGTGAAACACTGAACTATACAGATGTAGGATCAATGGGAAAAAATGTCCATGAAATAGAAATTCGTCTAGAAAAGACCTTTCTGAAAAGTTCAACATCTTAGAGAAGGGACTATATTTGAATTTATTTTCTCTACTACTCTGACATGAGAGAGCTTTACACAGGAATAAAGGCACAGTTTTGTTTTTTTATTTTTCTACTATTCCTTTAAGAGCAATGCTATGACCGATGAGAAAAACGAAAGGAAAAGAAACTGTTTGCTTCTCTCTTTTTAGGAACTATGTGCTTATTATTTCTGTTTTCATAATCGTTACTCACTCACTCAGTAGTACCTCGTGGCATGATGGTTAGTGCGTAGGACTGTCATGCCAAAGGTCTGGGTTCGATTCCCAGGCGCTGCCACCTAAAACAGAAATGTTTTTTTGCGAGGTACTGCCTCTTGCGAGGAACTGACAAATCCTCCAAGAGTATTACTTGTCATGAATAAGTGCTTTCTCATTAGCCGTTCGGACTCGGCAAAAAATTGTAGGTCCCCTCCATTCCTGCCAAAAATACGCACACAGGAATGGTTGAGAGTTGTTAGTCACTAGGCCTTGGTTCTCCACGAGCTATTGTGCCACCAAATTTATTTATTTTTATTTACTCACTCGGTGCTACCGGCTACGGCAAGTCAAACTTGCTACTTCCTATTTAAAATTAATTGATGCAAATACAGAAATCAGAATCTGGTATTCTATACTCTGTTCAATTTGAATATGCAGTACAGGGAAGATAGGATATTTGCCTTTCATCCATATTATTGTGGATTTCAATAGGCTGTCTCCATTTCAAAGCTCTCACAGGGTTGCTGTAGTAATCATTATATATTGGCATAATCCTCTCAAAAATGTGGGTAGGGTTACCAACTGTTTATTTAGATTTTATGAACAGAAACATGTAGATCGTAAGCTAAATTAAAAAAAATTAAATTAAATCTATCTTTTTCCACACCACCAAGAGGCAAGATAGTAGGCGCGTTTTTTAAAGAGTTCCCCAGGAGGCTTAATCTCTTTTAATGTAAAAATAAATCACAGAAAAAAACGTACAAATAATTCACAGAAAAAAAATAGAAAATACATTTATAAAAACAGTTTATCACTCCGACGAGTAGTTGCTGCTACTACTCTCTTCATTTAAGCTTATAACTAAACATTCCACTGCTCCTTCAGTAAAAACATCAATTTCCCACATCTTTGGCTCAATCACTTGCTCAACGTGTTGGACACACGACACACCGTTGCCATTTTTTAGCGTCAACCTTCGTAAGTCCTGTTTTTAAAAGATCTTTTACTTCTGCCAGTTTAAAAGACTTATTTCGGCCTGCCACAAATCCTTTCACTTGAGCCCAAGCAAGATCTATGGGATTAAGTTCACAATGATAAGGTGGCAATCGAAGTACTTCATGTACTGCAGATTTGGTCATTTCATCCACCACGTAGGTTTCATAACTATTTGGCACTTAAAAATCGAAGTTGCAATTAAATAAAGAACCGAACTCCATCAAAAACTTGCTCAAACAGTAATCCTTCCTTTAACAAAAATAGCTAAGTAATATTTGTATAGCTGCAGTTTAACCGTTTTTTTTTTCAAGGAAAAAAATAATAAATTAAGCAGAAAAACACGCCACGACAACACCTTTTTTCTTAAACTTAGAATATATGTTCCCAAAAGAAAGCCTCAATTTTGAAAGCTCCATAGCAAAAACCAAAGAAAAGGTATTATAATTTCCACCAACGAATGAATATGGTAACTCTGAACAAATGTGTTTTTATTTTTAACAAACCAATGGGCGAGAGATAAAATGACGATCAGTCCCCTCGCAGAAGGAGAAAGAACAGGTCATGCTGGGATGAGCGTGGGTTTATGGAATATTACAAAAACAATTTCAATATAGCTCACGGGTTCGGTTTTTATTTCAGTGGCAATTTCTTAAGTTGAGTGCCATGCAAACATCAGCAGGCACCAGTGTGTTTGAAAAGGATCTGCTATAATGCCTGTACTGCAAATTCAAATTGAACAGTGTATAGCCCGGGAGCCAGTGACCATTTGAGTGACTGATTCCAGAAAAGTTGGAATTTTCACATATGCTTCATTTGATATCACAGGTACATTATAATCGCAAATCAGCCGGCTGACTACCGGTGGGTGTGTCTGTGGCAGCCGCCCAAACATGTAAAAAAAGTGTTAAAAAAAAACTAATTTCAGGAAAGGTGAGCTTTGGTATAGTAATAACTATTACACTCAGTTACACAAAAATACCAGTCCGGTGAACTTTCAGTGGGGGGGAGGGGGAAGCCCCCAGCTTTAAGGTTGTAAGCGTTGCCCATGAGACCGCGTAGGGTCCATTTTTTTTTGTGTAGAAAGACGGCTCGAGGAAAGCTTAAATTTTGTACAGTGATAGTTGATATAAACAGTTATACAATAAAAATAATTTTTTAAAGCCTTTTGCAGCGAAAAAATGCTAGGTTTTAATATTAAGGGTGCAGTGCATAAATTCATGTGTGCATGTACCTTTTTTTTGTAGAAAATCATTATCAGGATAACTGTACATTCGTATAGTCATAGCTTATATAATAAGTTATAAAAACAAATAGTCAGCTGAACTTAAAATAGTGGAAAAGCCGTCCGCTTTAGAGTTGAAAATGCGCTGTATCTCATTTAAACCGATTTATACATACACTGCCGGTCATAGGCATTTTTGAGCAATAAAATCGATATTTCTCCCGTTACATGATGGATTAGAAAAAAACAACTATGGTAAATGAGATACTATTTTGTTAACAACAAAATATAAAATTTGTGTATAGGAGAGATTAAGCTATGGGAACTTTTATGACAAATTGTTAAATGAGTCAAGAATATGCGAAAATAAATCGGGTCATTGGATTAGAAGCAGTGAACAAATGAACGTTGTTTTGTGAAGTTAATAAATTTTTTTTCGATTGAAACGGTTCATTTTGTAAATTTATTGTTCTTGATTGAGTGTTAACAAAAATGCGCAAGAAAAAATGTTTGACAGTGGAGGAAAGGGCAAGAATAGAAGTTTATTGCTCTGAAGGTCTTTCATGCCGTGCTATAGCCCGAAAAATAAATCTAAGTGATTATTGTGTCAGCAATTATTTAAAAAATCCAGTCTTACTCGAAAAATTATAAAGGAAAAACTTCCTCTGCCTTAACGCTTCACGAAACGCGAAGTATTCTTAGAATAACGTCAAATTCAGCTTTATCGGCAGCTAAAATTAGGGAGAAAGCTAATGTTAAGCCCATCTTATCCACTGTTAAACGCACGATTCTCCATACTTAACACTTAAAGCGCCTGAAGCCTAAGAAAAAACCACCACTTAATGACGCAAGGAAGAAGCAACGTTTGTGTTTCGCGAAAGATACATGAGCTGGGATGTGCAAAATGGAATGTCCACAAATGATTGGCGGAAGGTTATTTTTTTAATTAACCTAGATGGGCCAGATGGTTATAATTATTATTTCCATGACCTGAGGAAAGAGGAGCGGTTTTTAAACCGTCACCATAGCAGAGAAGGAGGCGTTATGGTCTGGGGCTCAATTACATTTTAAGGCGCTATAGACTTGTTAGTCCAAGATACCAAAATGACTGGGAAAACCTACAAAGCCTTGCTGGAATCAGTATTCGCCAAAATTAGGATTTTTCAGCAGGAAAACGCTCCCATACACACAGCCCGATAGGTAAAATTCTTCATTGCGAACAAAAACGTCCACTTGCTGCCTTGGCCACCATATTCCCCGGACCTTAACATAATCGAAAATTTGTGGAGTTGGCTTACACGTAAGGTATATGAGGGAGGGAAGCAATAAGATGACGAGGAAGCGCTAATTCATGGTATCAAATTGACCTGGAGTGATATTTCACTGGACTACTTGGAATCTCTTTATAAATCCTTAAAAGATAGAATTTTTGAAGTTATTTTGAAGGCTGGTGGCAGCACACATTATTAAAAATCTAATAAAAGCTAAAATAAATAACATCATATTAATTCTGGGTGCCTGAATTTTAACAAATTCCCCTAGTTGTCGATATATATCGATTGAAAATGCGAAACGCATTTGGACTAAAGGTCGCAAAATTTATTATTTTATTATTATGAGTAAAATAAATAACAAAATATAAATAACTTAATCTTATTATCATTTATTTGATGTGCTTCTAATCTAATGACCCGATTTATTTTCGCATATTCTTGACTCAATTAACAATTTGTCATAAAAGTTCCGTTAGCTATATAGGAGAGATACCTATACCTATACACAAATTTAATATTTGATTGTTAACAAAATAGTCTCTCATTTCCAATAGTTTATTTTTTTCTAATCCATCATGTAACGGGAGAAATATCGATTTTACTTCTCAAAAATGCCTGCTTCTAACCTTATGACCGGCAGTGTACAATTGCTTTTATTTTTTAACTTATACTAAACTGATTTCAGCAAACTTGATAACTGGTTTAGTGATACCTTACATCAACAGCTAAAAGAAAAAAATAACATCATGAACTTCCAGCGGTGGAAAAGGCGTCTGCTTCTGAGTTGAAAATACGGTGAATGGAATTTCAGCGGATTTTTACATGCAATTGTGTTTATTATTTTTTTATACAAAACTGATTTCAGCACACTTGATTACTGACACAGTGTTACCTAACATCAACTGTTAAATTAAAAATAATAACATCATGAAGTTCCAGCGGTGGAAAAGCCGTCCGCTTCTGAGTTGAAAATCGCATTACCACCGATCCTTATGAATATTGCCCGAATAAAAATAAAACAATAGAAAATGGTAAACAATTTTTTTTTATTTTCCATTTTTATTTTGTTGTATCTGGCTGAAGGGTTTTTAGGATAAAATAAATTAACTTTGTGCACGTGTAAACCTAAGTGGGTAACAAAATTAGTTTTCTTCGCATTCAACATCTAGCAATGAAATTTCTTCTTCATCATCTGTAACCATGACATATACATATATTTATGCAAAATTTTAATTAAGATACATAAAAGGCCATTTTAAGTATAGAAAGCATCTATTTTTTTTTTTAAGTATTAGTGAATGCAAAAACAAATTTTTACACAAATTAGGAAAATAATATCACAAAATTTACATTTCAAGTGTTAAACTAAAAATAAGGCCTTTTAAATTATGTGGATAGGAGTGGCGTGGCGTGAATAATTTGAAAAGGGAACACGAAGCAAAAGTTAAACACCCGCTAACTAAAGAACCTTATCTCACTGTTTTTACAACAGGATAGTAAGCCTTTTTCTACATTAAGTTATAGAAGTAGAAATTCTCAGTCGCCTTCCGTTTCAGATGCATTTTTATAGATGGTTATTTGAGCTTCTACAAGATATTATTAATATAAGAATTTATAAGAGATCGGTCCAATTTAAAAAATCCTTTTTTAGAAAAGTGTTGTTGTTTGACAAAAAAACATAGTAGGTATAATATTTTTTGAATAGAAATTGAATAGAAAAAATTCAGTGGTTTGAAGACATTAATCTTGAAGATCCGACCATTAGAACTCAAGTTATGAGCTTATTACTGGACACCTTAGCTGGGAAAATAAAAGGTTTTTCAAAGGGAGCGTTACAAAAGTAGAGCGACAGGGACAGCAAACGACGCCATATTTTTGCCGCTCGTTTGACTTTTCTCTTCAGTAAGGTTTGCCATTTCATGATGAAAAGATAAACGAGCCAACAACGAGTCGAAATTATTAAAATTTGCTACCGAAATTCGGAGTCAGTGGCCTCAACGTTAAGAGCGCTACGTCCAATTTATGGTTCTCATAATCGTCCTAGCAGATCGACAATGGAGCGTCTAGTGGAAAAATTTGAATCCACAGGCACAGTACAAAATGTTCCCGTGTCAGTGGGACAAAGAAGTGCCCGTAGTGTTGAGAATATTGCTGCCACTGAGGCTTCATTTGCAAAAAGCCCAAATGTTTCTCTCACACGTCGTTCTCAAGCATTGGGTATCTCTGTGACGTCGTTGTGGCGAATTTTGCGAAAAGATCTTGGCCTACATCCTTACAAGATTAAATTGACGCAAGAACTGAAGCCGCTTGACCACCAGAAGCGTCGTATGTTCGTGAATTGGGCTGAGCAACAACTTGAAAATGATTCGGATTTTCATCGAAAAATCATCTTCAGCGATGAGGCTCATTTTTGGCTGAATGGCTTCGTCAATAAACAAAATATGCGGTATTGGTCAGAAAGCAATCCACACGTACTCCATGAGTCATCATTGCATCCCGAAAAAATTACGGTTTGGTGTGGTTTATGGGCCGGCGGCGTCATTGGGCAGTACTTCTTCCGTGATGATCAAGACCGGCACGTTACTGTGAATGGGGATCGCTACCGTTCAATGATAACCGAATATTTGTGGGCCCAATTGGATGATATGGACTTGGAGGACATGTGGTTCCAACAGGACGGCCGGCGCCACAAACCACACAGCGAATGTCACAATCAATTTATTGGAAACCGAGTTTGGAGAACGTGTTATCCCACGAAATGGTCCAGTCGCCTGGCCGCCTCGGTCGTGCGATTTGACGCCGTTAGACTATTTCCTGTGGGGCTATGTCAAGTCTATGATCTATATATGAACTTCGTACGAATATCGAACGTGAAATTGCAGCAGTATCGGCCGATTTATGCTTGAAAACCGTCGAAAATTGGGTGCAGCGTCTGGACTTCTGCAAGCGTGCCCGTCGTGGCCATGCAAAAGAAATCGAGTTCCATACATAATGGCATTGAACATACTTTCACAATAATAAGGAATTTTATTGATATCCAAAACCGTTTTTGTTTTATTTAAACAAAATCTTTGTAGCGCTCTTATTGAACAACCCTATAGAACAACTTGGAAAGTATCATTAGAAAATATTCTTCAAAAGCTGGACAAGAAAATTCACGCTGGATTTTTGGAACAAGCAGCCAGTTCACCAAGTCGCTTAGTGTACAAGGAACTCAACCACAGCCTAGTAGAACTATTTTCACGATGACTATAGCCAGCAAGAAATCAGCATCATATTCAAAACAAGAGGCGAACTGTTGCCGCTGAACTTCACACCACATAGAGAAGATCTACCTACACGTTGCACTCTCTGCAAATTACGTGAAAAAGAAGATGTCTTTCATCTATTAGGGAAATGCCCAATACTGCAAGATACTAGAAGGTATCATTTTAATCAATCTTTTCTGACTAGGGAAGAAATCGTTGAGATATTCAACGGATCAAACTGGAAAACTTTTAGTAGATATGTCGCACATGCACTTGCTTTTGTAAAAGCCAATTTTTGGAAGTTTAGATAATTAAAATCTTATGCCACAAACCATCGTAAGCCAATTACCAACACAAACTTATTAAAAAAATATAACATCAACAAAAATGTTCAAAACAATGAAAGTAATTGAAAACCACCGTCACAATGACAAAAAACTAAAAATTTATCTTGGAATCCACACGAAATTCGTTGCAAAATTATAAAAATTCAAACTTGTATTATGTTGCAAATCATTAAAATTGCCCACCAACACGACAAGTGTATATGGAAATTGTCTGCTATTAATCAATAGCTTATTTATCAAAGTAGCAAAAATGTACATATATGTATATAAATTAAAATCAGTATTTTCAAACTATGAATGTATATATCATAAGCCCACAAATCATCCAAATTGTCAATCTGGCTGATGGCCTTTGCCAATGCTCATATGAATTGTAAACAAATTAAACTGTATATATTTTATGATGATTAATAAAATTCAATACTACTACTACTGGACACCGACACTTTAAAAAAGACAAGAACAGCCGTGTTATTTTTTTAAACAAATACAAACATACAAATTACACAGATATCCTATCAAATGACCTTGCTTCTTGCTTTAATATGAATTCTTTAACAATCGTCGGGCATGGATTGACGTTTCTTCACTAAGGTTCAACCCGCACTCAAAAAGTGTACTCAGAAAACCGAACTAGGTATTCAACCGAGATACCTCAGTGTGATGGATACCCTGGACGCTAATATTTTCGACGACAACGACAAAACAGCGTTTGTTTCTACGCTGACACAGGGCCAGCATACTACCTTGGCTAAAAGCCAACCCTTTTCATCAAACCATACCCAAACCACCAATGGACAACCGGGACGGAATACCCCGAGAACACCAAAGTCAACCCACTTTTTTAGTTTTAAGTTGACATATATAATATATATTTATATTTCTTTTTAAATCCAAGCTAATATATAACAATGCCATCTGTCTTAGTTATAATGTTAAAAATGTAATAAATAACAAATTAAATTATAAATTTACAATTCTAGCGTATAATGTAGCAGGACTTATTAATAAGAACTTATTTATAGATTTTTATAATTATGTGAATCGTTTCGATATGATTTTTTCCTCTGAAACTATTGTAACTGAAAATAATTTCGAAAAGCATGAGAGTAACTTTAAGAATTTTGATTTCGAATAGCTTCCAGCCAGCAATAAGGACAAACTCAAGAGGTAGAGCAAGTGGTGGCTCATATGTGGGAATAAAAATAGACATCCAAAACTTAATACAAAGATGAGATTAATTACGTACAAATTAATTTTTCTAGGGATGCAAATAGCTGTGTTTTGCTTTTTAGTAGATCTCCCTTTGCGAGTTGTTGATGCATTAGTATAGATAGGGTACACATTCTGTACATTGTTTTAGAGTGATCTAAACGACGAAAACCTAGTTTCGAGAAAACGACGTTGGAAGTGTTAATGCTGTTGAATATGAATAAAAAACAAACCTTCAGTACAATGACCATAAACTTAATTTAATAACAGTCACCGACAACCTTTCGAGCCGACAACATCGTTTTCCGATTGTTATTCTCTCTGCTCTCTCATAGTTGGTGTTTTTTTCTTTTTTTTCATTTAATATCAATTCAAATTCCATTCCTCTTTTTAATTTTCGTGTCGTGCAGGTGAGTGATTACACTTAGTGCGTACGTTTAGATTTGCCATGGCTCAGGGCCACAAATGCCTTCGGGCAATCGGTATAGCATACTAGACCAGCCATCCGATCCCCCAAAAAGAAAAAAGAAAAAACCTTAATTTTCTCCTATAGACCATAGTTTTGACCTTCTATGCAACTCTAGTAACACAAATCCTAAATTTATACTAATTTCCCCTTCCAACCCTGACAAACCTCTAACCTCTTATAGCGTTTTTCTCATCAAGAAGGCAATCGATAGCATAAGTACTTCTTATGAATATATTTCTCAGCTTCGAGACGGTAACCTCCTCATTCTTGTAAAATCACAAAAAATTGCCGACCTGTTCCTCTCTAAAAATACACTCGCCAACCTCTGTCCAATTTCTGTCACTCTTCACTCTTACCCTAATTCCTCCAAGGGCACGGTATATGCCCCTTGTTTAATAAACGTTTCCGAAGAAGAAATTTTGACTGAAATGAAAGATCAGGGAATTACTGACGTTTACAAATTAAAAAAACAGTTAACGAAGATCAAAGAGCTACTGGTCTGGTTCTATTTACATTTAACCGCTTCCGACCCCCCACCTCTGTCAATATTGGATGGTAAAACCTCCAAGTGGAAGAATATTTCCCCAACCCGATGCGTTGTAAAAACTGCCAACTCCTTGGCCATACTGCTAAAAGATGCAACCGAAGCCCCACATGCGTAACATGTAATTTACCCTTCCACCCTGCTTTGAATTGGACACGTACCTCATGTGCAAATTGCTCTGAAGAGCATGCTGCTTCCTTTAAACAGTGTAAACGATTTATACAAGCTAAAGAAACACTGAAAATCAAAACAATAAAAAAATGTAGTATGGCAGAAGCTAAAAACATTTACAGCGAACAAAACCCAGCACCGTTCTCTTCAATTGCATACTCTTCAGCGGTTAAAAACACTTCTCAGTCCGACTCTTTAATTACTTCTCTCAAACCTAACGTTAGTCCTCCACCTCTACCGAATGGTCAAACTTATTCCGAAGCTTCAATGGCCTACTCTACCAAAACTCAACATCCAAATTCTAATTCAGCAAATAATAACCCAATTCCAAAAACTCTCCAAACTGAGCAAACCATATCAACTTCTATAATACAGTCAATTACAACTCCTACAAATTTATCCGAATCCAACACAACTGCAGCACCATCCATCAAAACTATTAGCACTTTGAATAAAACGACAAACATAAGCAATACCCCCGCACCTGTCCAAAACAATCACTCACAATCTTCCTCCATCTCAAACGCAACTCACTCTAAACAGAGTCTTATGACTAATTCAAAATACTCAATTATTACGAAAGTATTGAAGATGACGACATCTAAAAATAACTTTTGTGTCCCTAATACAGACTCTGCCGTTCGAGGGTTGGAGCATCCAAATTGCACGTGTAATTTGGATGATCCAACTCTTGTTCGGCAGAGTCGAACCTCTTCCACCGATTACTCGTCCCCCTCTGATTTTTATCAGTATATCGAAGATTATACTGGCCAAAAGTCTTTCCATCTTTCCAAATCGATCCTTAACGTTCTTCAATGGAACATTAATGGATATTATAATAATTACCAAGAACTCGAGCTTCTAATTAACGAATTCAAACCACAAATTATCTCACTTCAAGAAACCCACATGTTCTCCAAAGCGACTCCTATAGCACCAAAGCAATACGAAGCTTACTTCCACAATTTTGATGATAATACTACCGCGAAACAGGGCACTAGCTTACTTATTCATAAATCCATCCCGCACAAGGTGATTGGAATTTGTTCAAATATATCTGCTATAGCAGTTGAAATTCAACTTCAAATCAAACTTACTGTTGTTTCAATTTATATACACCCAAATCAAGTCTTTTCATCTAACGACTTAGATAATATATTGAGCTCAGTAAATAAACCAGTCCTCTTAACAGGAGATTTCAACTCGTGGAGCCCCCTTTGGGATCTGCTACGGTTAATACTAGAGGTAAAATAGTCGAGAACTTCTTATCGAACACAGTCAGCTGTGAACCTTTAACAAGTGCACATCGCCCTTCACTTTTCGGCTTTTATCTTACAACGTTCTATAAAGTGTTTGTTGTCTAAGCAAAGATTTAACATTAACTCTTTTTATATTATACCTAATTAATCGGTTATCTACTCTGAATAGTATTTTTGTTTGTGATTTACCGACGCATTCAAATTATTTTCATTGTTATCCTCAATCCATTAGCAATTTATTTTCTAATTGCTTTGAGCTTTTTTATTTATGTGAGAGGTTAATTGATCTAGTCGTCTCATTTTCCCTCATTATTTTTTATTTAACATTTCTGGACTCATTATCCCGGTGAGTTTAAATTATTAGTGGATGTTCTGCACTGAAGCTATATTGTTGGCCTACACTTGATTCTCCATACGGTTTTCTTTTTCATACTCTTGTGCAACTGTACCAAAACGGCCGCTTTGAGTGCAAAATTGACTAGAATTGCATTTTCAACCACCAACGACTGACGTTCATGCGCTTCATTACTACTGGTACTGAAACTGATGAGTCTAATTACTTCACCTACCGAGTGAGTACTTTTTTAGTCTATGTTCTGCCGCAGAAGCTTGATTGATACTCACCACACTATTATTGTTTACATTTAAACCAATGCATTGAGTGCACAACTTTTTCATCTTCTACGTTCTATACCACCAACGACCAACCTATTCCCTACATCGCTGCTGGAACTGAACACTAACACTGAAGTGTCTAATTACTTCACCTTCCGAGTGAGTACATTTTTAGTCTATGTTCTGCCGCTAAAGCTAATCGATACTCACCACACTATTATTGTTTTTATTTTCACCACCCGCCGCTAAGCTTAATCGATACTCACCTCATCGATACTCACCACACTATTATTGTTTACATTTCACCACCATATCATATCCAACAACCTTTTCAACTAGCTGAGCTTTTTCGTTTTTGGTTTGCTTATTCTCTGAGTTGCCACCTTAGCAGAAATTGGAAGGATGGATATAAATTGTTATATTTGTAAAAAGATAACAAACGATGTTACAATTTCTTGTGGAGTTTGCCTTGACACCTTTCATGCTAAATGCTTAGGGTTTAAAAGGAAGGATGGAGAGAAAATAATTTCAACACCTGGTCTCTGCTTTTATTGTGAGAAGCATCGAAATATTTAAACTGATGTCTTATACTGGAAAATGATGAAACTTCAGAAAGCACTACAAAGCATATCGGAGACATTTTCCGAACTACAAAATGTCATAAACTTTGATGTTTGTAGCAATTTTGATCTCCTTAAAGAATTTTTGAACACTTATGCTAATTTGCAACAGAATAAAGATGTTGTTGAACTATCACAATGTACAATAAACACATCGCAGGATCCAAACCCGAATGAACAACTCCCTCCATCTGATAAAAATTAACCAAACGAACTCTTGGTAGACCTTACTCAACCTGAAGGTGGAAGTCACCAGGAAGGTAATGCTTTACAAAAGGCTGGCGAGTCTAACCAGTTAAGTTCAGCTCAAGTTGTCCTCCAACTTGATTCTAATGAAGGTATTATTGAGCATAGCCATATCCATGACAATGCTTTGGGAGATGAAGCATCAATCTGTAAGGAAACTCCAGTTATCATCGCCAATGAAAGTTCTCTTACGGTGGTAAAGCCACCTTTTGCTGTTTTTTTGTCAAGGCTCGAGTACGGTACTAAAAGTAGTGATATTATTAACTATATCTCTGCTAAAGGCATCGATACTACCAATATTAAATGCCACAGTTTCACATCTGATAATGTACCGGGACGTTTGACTTCTTCGTTCAAACTTCTTTTGCCCGAGTTAACTGGAGAGCTGTTACTTAATCCAAGTTTTTGGCCTGATGATATGCTAATAAAAGAGTTCGTTAATAGACCTAGGCCCAGGCATAAGATGTCACAGTCAAAAAACTAGAAAGTATCAACTCATAAACTTCATTTTCAAACATTCATCTTAAAATTTATGAGAATACTCATACAACTTCTACTACTACTGTCACCAATGAAAATACTCCTGAGTTTATTCGATCAAACGAATCCTGCCAAGCTGAAACCAACACTTCTCAATGTCAAAAACCATTAAATAGTAATATTGATAGTATTTCTTTTTATTACCAGAATGTTGGGGGCTTAAGAACTAGATTAGACTCTGTATTTCTTTCTTTTTCTGCATCTACTTATGATCTTATAATTTTAACAGAAACTTGGTTATCAGATAATCATTTAACTACAGAACTTTTTTCAAGTTATTATACTGTTTTTAGAAAAGACAGGTGTAAATTAAAGACAGGGCTGGATCGAGGTGGTGCAGTTTTGATTGCGGTTCGTGCTTCATTGACATGTACGCAAATAAATTTGGAATCAAACTCTACTAACTTGGAACAGGATGTAGATCAACTTATTGTCTGTATTAAAATTGATGAATCCGAATTATTTGTTCTTGTTAGTTATATTCCGCCAAGGAGCAATTTAGATTTGTATAATATTCATTTGAATAACTCTAAATCAATTTTAGAAAATCTTAAAAATACACAACATGTATTATTTGCGGGTGACTTTAACCTAAGTAATATTGAGTGGACTTTGGACTTGGAAGACAAGTGTTTAATTCCTTTTAATGTGTCAACTGATATAGAATCTCATGTAAATGAATTTTTAGGTCAGTATAATTTAGTTCAAATCAATTCTCAATATAATGATCTTAATCGAATTCTTGATCTTGTTTTCGTGGATAAAGAGTTTTATATTTGCCTCGATAAGTCCAATTTTCCTGTTATAGCAAATTCAAGTCATCATATTGCTCTCGATGGTAATATTGTTTTTTAGTTATTTAAATAGAGATATTTGTAATGACAAAATTTTATATGATTTTCGAAAAGCTGACTATGATGCAATGGTGGATTATCTTTTATCTTTTTCGTGGCATAACGTTTTTTGTTCTTCTAATTTAGATAGCGTGTATTCTGATTCTACAAGCATTTTGATGGGGGCAATTGATAGATATGTACCAAAAAAGTCGTTAAAATATAACTCTTGTCCTATTTGGTATAATAAGAGATTGACCAATCTTAAAAACAAAAAAAAACAGAGCATACAAAATGTATAAATCAGACACTGAGAATTCTGATTTGCGCATAAACTACTTAAACCGTGAACGTGAATTTAACCAACTTAACAAATTCCTATACAGAAATTATTTGTTGTCTATTGAAAGTGATTTGAAATCAAATACCAAACGATTCTGGAATTTCATTAGCTCAAAGCGTAAATTCAGCAGGTTACCGAGTTGTATGAAGTACTTAGATACTGTAACTAGTGAAGTACCGATCATTTGTAATTTATTTGCAAACTATTTTCAATCCGTTTATTCTTTGGAAACTCCAACTACTCAAGAGGTACCATACATAAATAGAGTTATCAATATCGGTTCGATTGTTTTCAGTCCTTTTGAAATAGAAAGTGAAGACCCTGATGGGATCCCTCCTATTCTTTTAAAAAATTGCGCTATTGCAATAGCACAACCCCTTTCATGGATTTTTAATATGTCCCTTGCCAAAGGACAATTTTTGGATTGCTGGAAGATTTCGTTTTTGTCTCCAATTTTTAAATCGGGCTCAAAACAAGATATCACTAATTATAGACCTATATGTAAGATTTCCTCTATTCCAAAAGTATTTGAAAAACTTGTTTGTAACAAACTATCTGATTTATTTCGGAATCACATTACAACATCACAACATGGTTTCGTCTCAGGTAAATCAACTGTCTCAAACTTAGCCTTAATGAGCAATACAATAATTACTAACATGGAAAATGGGTCTCAAACAGATGTTATTTTTACAGATTTTGCGAAGGCTTTTGACAGAGTCAATCACAAAATCTTATTACTTAAATTATCGTTGTTAGGTATTCACTCCTCCCTTTTAAAATGGGTAGAATCATATTTGTCCTGTAGGACTCAAATAGTAAAAATTGATAGTTCACACTCAAGTAATATTTTGGTTCCATCTGGCGTACCGCAAGGAAGCCATTTAGGCCCATTATTGTTCTTATTATTTGTTAATGATATACCCAGTATTTTTGAAAATTCTAATTGTCTTCTTTTCGCAGACGACCTCAAACTTTATAGAAAGATTACCTGTGAATCAGACTGTTTTCTTCTCTTAAAAGATCTCACTAGATTGGATAAGTGGTGTAAACAGAACCATCTTCTGTTAAATATCTCTAAATGTCAAGTATTGTCGTTTTTTAGAAACTCCAATCCAATTTTGTTTGATTATAATATCAACAGTATTAATCTGGAGCGGGTTACGAGAAAAAAAGTTCGAGGTATAATCTAGGGTACTAACCTTTCGTTTGTACCTCATTATGATTTCATAATTAATAAAGCCAATCAAATGCTTGGTTTTATTAGTTAGGTCAATTCTTGAATACTGCAGTGTAGTTTGGAATACTTTTTACAATAACTCAGTAGATAGAATTGAAAGAGTTCAAAAAAGCTTTACAAGATATGCCTTTTCCAAACTTAACTGGAGAATTGCAAGACCTTCTTACTATAGCAGATGCCTACTTTTTGGTATGCAATCTCTTAGAGATCGTCGTGTTTATTTCTCTTTAATAGAAAATTCAGAGCGAAGGTAAATAACGTTTATTCAGACATCTACAACCTGGATAATGGTATTCCTCAAGGATCACCTCTGTCAGTTGTTATTTTCATTATAGCTTATAATGATATAAGTGAAATTATTATGCAATTCAAAAGCGTTAATCACACTTTATACGCTGATGATGTCTACTTATTATCAAAATTCAACGATAATTCTCGTACACAAACCACTTTTAATGACATTCTCGAGCGCATCAACAGTTGGTGCACCCAATCGGGTGCTTCAATTTCTCTAAACAAAAGCAAACATTTGCACATTTGTAGAAAATTATCATGTTGTTGTCCAGTTATAGGTTTAAATAATGTTTTAATTCCTAATGTAAATAAGTTAAACATACTTGGTACTATATTCGATAGTAAATTTACTTTTAAGGAACACTGTTTAGCTTTAAAAACAAAACTAGCTACCAGGCTTAACATTGTAAAATATCTAGGTTCCAAAAATAGTTTCATCCATACTAACACCTTGGTTAACGTAACAAAATCAATTATTTTAGCTAAAATAGATTACGCCCTAGTTATATATGGAAAGTGTGCCAAATCAAATCTTCGACTACTCTATTCGTCCTACCATGCAGCCATAAGAACCAGCTTTAAAGCATTTAGAACCAGCCCAATAAAAAATATTCTCGCAGAAGGAGGTTTTTCATCAATCGAAGAGAGGAGAGATATTTTTACTTCAAGGCTTGTTGCCAAAATCTACGATTCATTCAGTTCCCCAATTCACTCTGACGTTCTCAAAATTCTTGGCCGATCCAAAACTCCTAAAACACCATCCGCCCTCTACTCCGCTTTAACGTTTGCTAAAAAAATAGATCTTGGCCCATTCAAGATTAAAAAAGTTGAAATTGAGAAACATCCCCATGGTTACTTTCACAAGATTCAGTCAACACAGAACTCTCCAGATATAAAAAAGACTCAACGCCTAGTGAAAAATATCTTCAACTTTTTTATCAGATTATAAGCAACTACGTCGAAAACCATTACGTCATACTTTTCACTGATGGATCTAAGAGCGAAGAAGGCACGGGTTTCGCAATTGTTGAATCAACCACTCATGTCGTTTCTACAGAAAAACTACCGTCATATTTTTCAATCTTTTCTGCCGAAGCGTTGGCAATTTTAAAAGCTACAGAAATAGCTGTGAAATCCAAAAAGAATACGGTTATTTGTACGGACAGCCTTTCAACTCTAACCGCAATCCAAAACGTTAACAATTGATCCACCACCATCAGCAAAATAAGAGACAACGTTATAAAACTAGGAACTCGTTTAAAACTTTTCTGGATACCAGGTCATATCGGAGTTAAAGGAAATGAATTTGCAGATCGAGAAGCAAAAATAATCTCAAAAAACAACAACCAAGTAACTTTACAATATCCACCAACGAAAAATGATATCTTTAAGTTAGCTAACTCCTATTGGCAGCAACAAAAAGAATTGGATTGGTCTCAATACCACCATCACTACTCTTCCCTCAACCAACATCGAAACCTTGCTATTTATCCAACAACTACATCTGCAACCATGAATAAATGCTTCATCAGACTGAGAATCGGACACACTCAACTTACCCACAGTTACCTACTCAACAAAGAACCACCTCCCATATGCCAATTTTGCCAATTAAATCTACAGCTTTCCATCAATCATTTAACGACTGACTGCACAAAAGTAAATGAAATTTGTAACAAATTATTTAATAAAAATTTTAAAAATCTTCTAATATTTCCATCCGAACAAAATATAAAAAATGTATTTAAACTATTAAAAGTATTGAATTTAAATTATTGTATCTAACGTTAATATACTCGTATTTGGTTCTTTCTCCGGGGGCGGTCAGAAGAGGTAGGATCTATTGGTCTTACCTCTTTTGGCCGCCCCCGTAGCTAGACATTGAAACTATATACATAGGTTTTTTATTCTTTTATTTTAAAATCTTCAGCTAGAAGCCCTGGTAGCTATTAGCTTTAAGTATTATATTGTACATTAATGTTTAATATAATAAATAATAATAATAAATTTAATAAAAATAGTGTCAATTGTGTTCTACTTACACAATAATTTTTTTTTCGATCGGTCCATTGAATTTTTTTTAATATCAAATCGAAAACAAATAATCGTATTTTATGAATCAAGAATTGTATGATATAGATCAATAATACACTGAATGTATGTGTTGCAAACAAGGTCATTTCTACGTATGGGTCATTTTACACATTTTAGAAATTTTAAAAAAGTTCATACAAAATTCCGCCCTTCTCATACAAAATTTGCAATGTGGCAGACAAATACTGACTTTTTATTCATAAAATACGTTTAGATCATATTTGTTACAATGATATCTTTTGCAAGAAAAGAGATAGGACAGATTTAATTACATCAATAGAAAGATTTCCTTTTTGCCACTAATGAAATGTTCTTAACTCAAAAATGGCGAAAATGTATATGTATCGCTTAAATACTGGGGTGACGATTTATGTAAAATAAAATACTGAATATTCAAATAAGGGACAAATACGAGACACTTGTACGTCCCGGGTTTCTTAAATAATAAACTGGGACAGGCTATCGAAATACGGGACACTCCCGGGAAAACCAGGACGGATGGTCTCCGTAGATATCATTGAACGTTTTTAGTAAAATGGGTTGGGTTCAGAAGCGTTGATATTCAGACACACGCCTATATCACGGCACAATCAAACAACAACGGCTACAACCTAATGATATGACACATATTTTAACGGCACAGAAGCATTGATATTCAGACATACGACTATTTCACGGCAGCAAATTCAAACTCGGTGAACAAAGGCACATTCACATACACGTGCATTTGCAAAACTACATTATCGGTGTTTTCAAGTAGAAAACATGTTATTTACATATGTAGATTACATCAGCTGAATGTAGTTTTGCAAACTTAGATTCAACGCATCTCTCCATTTTTTTGAACCGACAAGTGAAGAACGTTTCTAAGCATAATTTTCGACTCTGAGCTCGGTTTCTCGAGATAATGCCGTTAGAATATAAAAAAAAGGGTTACAAGATGTGCATTTTTTTCAATTAAACGATTCAATACCGATTCCTACAAGCACCTCTATTTTTTTTTTAATTTCGTTAGTCTTTTAAATATCTTTGGTACTATGAATTATCCTTAGATGTTAGTCATCACAGTTCTTTCACTATTTTTGAGGTTATGTAATGATCAAAAACAAAACTTGTAACTTCTAAATTCAGCAGACTAATAGACCAGGAAAATAGTTCAAATCGTATGGGGAGCCTTGAAATAATTAAATCATGAAATATTATTGTTAATATTTATTTTATTTATATAATTATTAATTTATAGCGACGCAGAATTGTACCCTCTATGGCATATCAAGTGACCCAATTGGCTTTTAATGTAGATGCATTTGAAAAAGTGGAGTGGTGAACAAGTTGGAAGTCTATCAAAATGAAATATTTGTTTTACTACAACCAATAAGGCAATAAGACACATATTTTAAGCATACCTTTTAACGCTGAATCTGATGAGACTGAACCCAAAATGATATGAAAACCTATACAAAAATTATAGTGAATTTTTTTTTTAAATATTACCGAAAACCCTATGAAAACAATGGTATGTATGTCAATGGAACTTGGAACAAATGTTTCAGTCAATAGAACCAAGAATCAAAAGAAAGTCTAAAAATATCTGTGGTCAAAGGATGTCTTTTTTAAGGGTAGAGGCAAGTTTTAACCCTCAAAAAACACTACTAAAAGAGAGGTATTTAAATGGACTATTTAAAGTTATGGTCACCATGACAAATTTTATATGTTTGCCAAATTTCACGCGGGTCAGAATTTTTTCGTGGGAGCTATGGTAATAGTTTTAAAGCTGCCTCTAACCTTCACAAAATCACCCTTTTACCACATATATTCTTAGGGTTTTCGGTAATATTTTACCTGTTGTACTAAACAAAAATCATCATCATACAAAAAGCACTATAATTTTTTTGTGGGTAGTCATATCATTTTAGGCTCAGTCTCATTAGATTCAGCGTTAAAAGGTACGTTTTGATTGATAGATTTCAAACTTTTTCACCACTCCACCTCTTTAAATGCATCTACACAAAAAGCCGAAAAGATTTGCGAAAAGATCTTGGCCTACATCTGAAGCCGCTTGACCACCAGAAGCGTCGTATGTTCGTGAATTGGGCTGAGCAACAACTTGAAAATGTTTCGGATTTTAATCGAAAAATCATCTTCAGCGATGAGGCTCATTTTTGGCTGAATGGCTTCGTCAAAAAACAAAATATGCGGGATTGGTCAGAAAGCAATCCACACGTACTCCATGAGTCATCATTGCATCCCGAAAAAATTACGGTTTGGTGTGGTTTATGGGCCGGCGGCGTCATTAGGCCGTACTTCTTCCGTGATAATCAAGACCGGCACGTTACTGTGAATGGGGATCGCTACCGTTCAATGATAACCGAATATTTTTGGCCCCAATTGGATGATATGGACTTGAAGGACATGTGGTTCCAACAGGGTTCAGTGTCTGGACTTCTGCAAGCGTGCCCGTGGTGGCCATGGAAAAGAAATCGAGTTCCATACATAATGGCATCAAACGTACTTTCACAGAAATAAAAAATTTCATTGATATCCAAAACCGTTTTTGTTTTATTTTAAAAAACTTTTGTAGCGCTCTTATTGAAAAACCCGATATATGAACAATTGAAGTGCTCGCTAGCGCGTGTTACGTTAACCGATTTCAATTAAATTTTACACACATATATTTTAATAACCTTGATCACTTTTATCATTACTGATAATAATTTAAAAATATAAATTTCCATATAATTGAATAAAAAAGAATCTTTAATCGTATGTGTCTTCTCGGATAGCCAGGCCGCACTCAAAGCATTCAGCTCATATAGCATCAGCTCTAAACTGGTATGGGAGTGTGTAGGCAGGCTAAACGAACTGGGCAAACATAACTCTGTCACACTCTATTGGGTCCCTGGCCACGTTGGCATACTAGGCAATGAAGAGGCAGACTCCTTAGCAAAAATAGGGGCAATGACACCCATTATGGAACCAGAGCTTAATTGCGGAATAGGAAAAAACGTGATAAAACATAAAATCAAAACAGAAGAGGGGGTGAAAAGATTAAAAATCTGGAACGAAGTCCCAAAGCTAAGACAGGCCAAACTTCTGCTTGGGCATCACAACAAAGAACGATTCCAGTCCTGTATGAGCTTAAACAGGAACAAACTTAGAATAACAACGGGTCTCCTCACAGGCCACTATAAGCTTAGGAGGCACCTCCACATTCTTGGCTTAGAGAATAGCGCCGCGTGCAGATTCTGCAATGCTCATGAGGAGACACCGGACCATATACTAGGCAGATGTGATGCACTCGTGCATCAAAGACATAGGTATCTGGGAAATCACCAGATAGAGGAGAGCGAACTACCCTCCCTAAAAACACTCCAAATACTCAAGTTCCTCAAGGAAACAAACTTGGAGAACGTGCTGTAGTATGAGCAACCTCATCCAGCTCGAGACGGGGGCACAATAGATCTTAATGGTCGCAGTGCACTTATACCCCAAATCCTTCATTCATTCATTCATGTGTCTTCTCCGTTACCATTAGTTGTCTTCTCCGTTACCATCTTTCATGTTTTTTTGTTTTTTTTTTTCTGATCGTAAAATGAAACTTGGCACCAAGCCAAAGATGGTTTTTGGTATATGATGGATAGATGGATAAGTGCACAAAAAAAATCAACTTCATATCCTGATAGCCCGCACAGAATTTAAACTTTAAGCTCAAAGCCCGGAAAACTCTAAATCGTTCGCGTCTTCTCCGTTACCATCTATTTCTTTGAATAAACTTACAGGATTTTATTATTTTTTGGTGAAACTTATGTGTCGTGAACTTTGTGATTAGTTCTTAAAACCCACTGAGTTGTATGAAAAAATATTACATTCTTAACAAGAAAAACCTAACTACAAGCGTACGATTGTCTTCTCCGTTACTTTGGAATGGCCGAATTGCAAAAGAATTTTCATTATTTTAAATGATCATTGCACATTCTTTTGGAGTTATATGGACGCATAAGCAAACAAAAACCTCGGCTGTTCAAAAAAAAAATGTTAAGGCTCGTTTGACATTTGCAAAAACTTATCTCAACAAACACATTTAGTTTTGGATGATGGTGCTGTGGAGTGATGGACAAATATTTTTCCATGTGGTCTAATGCGGTTAATCCTTGTTTCATCACTCCACCGCACTATTTTCCAAAATAAAAAGTGTTTAGGAAGGTTTTTTTATAATACAAATTCTTAATACTACTGAAATAAATCAGCCAAAGAAGCATAGCATTAAGGATTGGACTTGTTGGAAATTTGATTCAAAATAGGTTTTTATGGCCTCTAGCCCTACAAACTGGCGTTTCGTCCGGCTTACTCACTTGGACCCATCAATGAAATAGTGAGGGCCTTTGTCATAAGTAATTTGTATTAATTTTAGTTTAACTTACATGAATTCTTTGACAAAAATATACTGTAAACTATATCCAACAAGATTAGAACTCCTAATCATTAAGTTGGAAATTAGGTTCTTACAGGTTTTTTTTAATACGAATTCTATATATTACTGAATTAAATCAGCCAAGTAGAAGACTTAGCATTAAGGATTGGACCTGTTGGATTATTGATTCAAAATAGCTTTTTATGGCCTTATGTCCTACAAATTGGGGATTCGTCCGGCTAACTCATTTGGACTCATCAGTGAGTGAAGGCCTTTGTCATACGCAATTTGTGTTAAGTTCAGTTTAACTTACATGAATTTTTTGACAAAAATCCATTGTAAACTGAATCCACCAAGATTAGAATTCCTAATCATTTGCTCGGGGCCTGGCATAGTTGCTATAAGAAGGTTTTCTATACTACAAATTCTACTACTGAAATAAATCCAAGTAAAAGACTTAGCATCAATGATTGGACTTGTTGAGTTATTGATTCAAAATAGAGTGTTTGTTGAGATAAGTTTTTGGCAATTTTTTAATTTTGTTTTTTTTTCAAACTATTTTTTTACTGACACCATTTTTCGAGAGCATTTAATCAATTAAGCAATTTTTGAAGAACTACTACCTTGTTAATGGAGCTCTTAGGTAACCTTTTTTCAAGAGTTTATTGCGTATCTCTGTCCATATTTTGGAATCACCTTTTTATATCATCGTTCACAATCAAAATAAATAACTTTCACCTGCAAGGTTCCATTAATAATGTGGGTGGCAATGGTGCAGTAGGTGTAGTGACTGTAAGTTTTATATAAAACCATAAAATAAAGACATTGAGACCGAGTTTTTTTAATAAATTCTTCTCGGTAAAAAATAAAAACCGACCTGGATTTAGTATTAAGATAGTTCTTAGGCCGAAAGGCATTAGCATTAAGTTATTATAGTTAAACTTAGAGCGCCCGATTGGGGCCAGTAAGTTATTGATAAGTAGGCTAGTTTTTATGAATTTTTGTCTAGCTTAAGGATAGTTTTAAGTAAATTGAAAATTAAAAATTAATTAAAAAAAAAATAGTGCTTAACTGGTAACTTAGAGGTGTGGGTTCGAGCCCCATTCTAGGCAGCATTCTTTTCTATATTTCCCCACCTTAACTGGACGCCACCCGTGGGATTTAATGAGATAATTAACATCTTGATCTCAACCAACTGTGCCAAATCTTTCCTATCCTCCTGCTCTTTTTACTAGTGTCGTGCAATTCAGGTTGCATTTAAAAGACCTAAGGTTTTACAAGCACATAGTAACAAATTATTTAAAAAAAAAAATACAAACCTCATAATTAACTTGCAAGCATTGAATAATTATATATAGAAGTGACAACCCATTACTCAAAGATCTTCGTTCGCATGGTAGCCAATAGGAAAAAATAAATAGATTTGTATAGGTTTTTTGAGTACACAAACCAATTCTCAAAGGGATATTTATTTATTTAATTGTCCTTTTATTATTGGTATCCATGACGATTATTTTTGTTTTGTGTTGAAATTTGTTTACAATTTATGTTATGAGGTATGATCTTTGAATAATTATATATGGAAGAGACTTTGGGTTGAGTTTGTATTTTTTGTTACCATGGCTATGATTTTTCAAACTATGCAGAAGATTTTATTTTGCCTATTGAATACATTTATACAATAAAATTTATTTAGGATAGTTTTGTTATTATTTTATAAGTTTAGATAAAAAAATATATTACGAGTATGTATGTGTTTAATGATGATTTTATTAGTTATATATGTTAGGTTTCATTTTTTTTAAGTTTCTGTTGGAAGCTTAAGTAAAAGATTTCGACTATGAGATAGATGGGTAGATGTTTATAATGTTTTGTCCAGCAGCTCGTCAATCTTTTCTTTGGTATCAACACCTTTTTCCTCTGTGTGAATATTGGCTCATGTTAGCAAGTCATGAGGTGCTCGTTCACATAATTAAATCTCAAGAAAATTTAAATAACCATTGCATAACCTTTAAATTTTAACAATATTGTTCGTTTAACAGGAAGGAAGAAGTGTTGTAACCCTCTATTTGCAACAAAAACGCATTTTCTTCAAATCTTTTTTGACACACAAAGAAATGAATTAGCATTTTCGAGCGGATTTTCAGAAACAGTTGAAAAAGGTCAATATTAAAATAGCGCTTCAGTCCAATTGAACAAAGATTTCTTGGAAATTGTGTATACTTTTAATTGTGCTGTGACGAAATCAACGAATAATTGATAGTTTTCGAGCTATATGTAAAATAGTCCAAAAAATGCATTTTTACATAATTTTTTGCAGTTCTTCCATGTTGCGCCACGAAATTTCAGTCTCAATCCTCATATTCGGAGTCAGCACCCCTAAAAACATAAAAGACGGTATAACTCAAAACTACCCCACAATTTGCTCGCTAAGACTCTTTTTGAGCACAAATCTTAATGCCTTATTGTTTATTAGAAATTATTGTTTATTAGAAATTAATATTTTTTAGTTTATAAATATATATAATTATGTAGGTATGCACAATATAAATTGTACATAAGAGTTATCTTACTACTAAATTTTAAAATCTATAAGTATTTATCTTCCTGTTTATTTTTAAAGTCCTGTTCAGTAGTTTTTGTATGATTTATTAAAATACATTCACTTCTAGCACAAAATTTTTTAACTTGCTTATATGAAAAAGGAAAAGCGCTTTGTGGTAATCTCGATTTAAAAGCAGAAATGTTCACAAATTTTTTATCAAAGTGATTAGTACGAATGGAAATTTTTTCATTTGAAATAAGTTTTTCTAAAAACTGTTACCAGAATCCTCTAGCCATATTTCACGAAGATGGTCATTTGGTACCGAAAATCTGGGAACGCCAAAACTTCGTTCGTTTGTACATCCGATGTAATCACAATGAACCATTTTTTATCCGTTTTTACTAAATTTGCAACAGCGAAAATTATATATTCTATAAAATTCTTAAAGTTTAAAATCCGCAACGATCGAATAGTTACACAAAATAATAATATATTTATACTTCTAAGAATGACAGTAATTTTATTTTTAAATCATCCAAAATCAATTGAACGGATACATTTTTCATCAACAAGTCATAAGTCTTACCAAGTGTTTTCTTATAACAATAATAGTAATAAGATCTTATTTCAAAATCTAAATACAATTTATTTATTCTTTCCGATACATAAATACATGTAGGTATTTACTAGTATTACATACAGTGCTATGCAAAACATTTGCAACTAAAAAAAGCTGATGGTTTCATGTCATACAAATTGTCTAAAAAAGCAAACAGCAAACTTCTTTGTACAGTTTTGAAAACCTTATTTTAACAGTTTATTTCTGTAGAAAACAAAATAAAATATTATTCACTTAAACAAAAATAAATTGAGATAATCTCAAAAATAAGGGATATTTGTTGTGCAAAACATTTGCAACTTCAAGCAATGTCTTAAAATTTTCTAACTTTTATGCAAGAAAACGCTAATATTTGACTTCCAAACCCTTTATTTCTTCTCAGAAGATGTGCAACTGACATGTTGCCTTCCATCCGATCCGTGCATGTTGGATTTAAATTCATCAGAAAACACTCTTGTTGATGAATCTAAATTAATCATGCACGGATCGGATGGAAGGCAACATGTCAAGAGGTGAGATACTACAAATCCAAAGTATGCTACGGGAACAGTTAAACATGGTGGTGGCTGTGTTATGGCCTGGGGCTGCTTCTCAGGCCAAGGAATGTGACTAATTCGACTAGTGGAGAGAAGAATGAACTATGAAATTCTTAAAAATACAATGGTTCCTAATTTCGATTGGGAAATACCACTTGCCTGGACTTTATAATATGACAATACTCCAAGTATTAGACGAGGTAGGCTATAATTTTGGCTTTTGCACAACAAATATCCCTTATTTTTGAGATTATCTCAATTTATTTTTGTTTAAGTGAATAATATTTTATTTTGTTTTCTACAGAAATAAACTGTTAAAATAAGGTTTTCAAAACTTTACAAAGAAGTTTGCTGTTTGCTTTTTTAGACAATTTGTATGACATGAAACCATCAGCTTTTTTTTAGTTGCAAATGTTTTGCACAGCCCTGTACATACATAAATACATATATGAGAGATTATGGAGTCATGAAAAAACAATAAATTTTTTTTTTTTTTTTTTTTAATTCATTTTTATTTTTCAATTTTCTTAAAACTATCTTAAAGCTAGACAAAAATTCATAAAAACTAGCCTACTTATCAATATCTTAAAACTAACTTACTGGCCCCAGTCGGGCGCTCTAAGTTAAACTATAATAACTTAATGCTAATGCCTTTCGGCCTAAGAACTATTTTAATACTAAATCTAGGTCGGTTTTATTTTTTACCGAGAAGAATTTACAAAAAAAACTCGGTATCATTGTCTTTATTTTTTTTTGGTTTTATATAAAACTTACGAACTACATAAAACTAAATTAAAGCTAATTAAAACTACTTAAAGCTACTTAAAACTATTTACAACTAATTATAAGCTAATTACAACCTACTTATAAGCTACTTACAGACTACTTACAAACTAGAACAGCCACAGCAAGCATTTTCCAGTTTTATATATATTTTTTTTTTTTTTTGTATTTTTTTGTATTTTTGTGGATTTTTTTTTTTTTTTTTTTTGTCCACCCTGACTGTCCCTACTTCAAACTAACTACCTAAACCTATGCAAGTCGGCCATACAAAAGAAAATAGCAAGGTCAACTATTAAATGTCTGAAGGAACTTCATCATCGTTTTTCAACCACCAGAACTGGTTCTCCTGCTTTACCCTATCTCTTCGGTCCCGTTCGGACACAGTCCTACTGAACCGAAGGTGCTCAGCTCCGTCATGTGCGAGGACGTCTCGACTGTAAAGGAGCCGCCGATCTACAGTTCTACGGCTGACGTGGTAGATTAGCGGAACCGCCGCTCTATCCTGGATCAGCCCTCGACTGTCTAGGTGGAGGAATGCATCGGGTGGAATAAAACCGCTTAGACGCACACCCTCGTAGTATTCGTTGTTAGGGTAGTAAGCCCCGAAAATTAAGCTGTTAGACGAGGACATCGCTCTTGCAATGTGACCTCGAATAAGCTTCAGCAAGAAACTATCTATCCTGTTTATGTTGGCCCCGTTGTATAGAGCCAGGTTGGAATAGTAGTGTTTGTACTCCGACTCTGGTGTTCTGTGCAATCCAAGGCAGCGTCGAAGACACTGCCTCTCAAACACCCGAATCTTTTCCATTTGAGATGGGGCAACGTTGAACCAAACTGGGCATCCATAGGCAATCATCGGCCGGATAAGGGCCATGTAGCAAATCACCTTTACCCTGCTATCAAGCCGGCTGCTATAAAACAACCGTTTCGTCAGGGCAAAAGCTCCCCTAGCCCTGGCCAGAGCAGCATTTATATGTCTGTCGAAATACAAATACTGATCCATCCAGATGCCAAGGTACTTTACTACACTTTTACTCGCCAGTGGATGTCCATTTGGCCCTACGATCACCAGCTTGCACCAGTTCTTTCTCGTATCCCTTGTGGCTCCACGCAACGGAGTCCTAAACAATATAGTTTCTGATTTCTGAAAGTTGATTTTCAACTTCCAGTCATCGCAATATCGCTGAATCTTCTCGAAGTCACGCTGCAAAAGAATCCTGATGACCTCGACTTTCGGAGCTGTTCTGTACGCAATTAGATCGTCGGCATACGCAATTGCCTGAGTTAGACTACTTATCAGATCGCTGGTGTAAATGCTGAATAGAATCGGCGAGTTGACCGCTCCCTGCTGAAGACCATTTTTAATATTAAAGGTTGTGGCAGAAGTTACATTGCCACTCTTGACAACAAACTTTCTGCCATTGAGCATATCATAAAGCATATATAATAGTGGTTTACTAATGCCAAGTCTGGTCAGCTTTAGATAAAGACCCTCTAACCATACGGTGTCGAAGGCCTTCTCCAAATCAACCAGACAGGCACCCGTACACTGCTTCTTAGCTTTGTTCCATTGGACATCAGAAACGAGTTTCGACGCGGCATGAATAGTGTCATGTCCCGCCTTAAAACCAAACTGATTGTCCGGTATGATACTATTGCCCTCTGCCCACTTAGACAGGGCTCTATTGATAACTTTTTCGAATACCTTGCTGATACTCGGAAGAAGACTTATCGCCCGGAGATTCGCCGGATTGGAGTTGTCCTTTCCCTTTTTCGGGAGAGGATGCACCACAGCTGTCTTCCACCGCACTGGATAATATGCATTATTCAGAGCGTTGTTAAACAGAGTGGTATAAATGTCTACTGCTTCTTGAGGTAAATGTCGAAGTACAACGTTGGATATGCCATCGACTCCTGCTGACTTCTTCTTCTTTAATGAATCGAAGATGAGCTGTAGCTCACCCTTCGTAATTAACAGGGAACTGGGCCCATTTCGCTCGGCGATTATGGCGTTTGCCAAATGATCTTCATTGAACCCGGTGAAACCAAGGTTCTCTGATCGCCATTGCGTGATGTCATTTCGAAGGTAGAAGTGATGGAGCAAGGCTCTGTTTTCCAGGTCGTGATTCGGGCGAATGCACGCATTCACCTTGTACACTTGCTGGAAAGCAGCCCCCACAGCCTCCACTTTCTCCTGCGGATCTTCGACAATAAAGAGGTCATCGTCCAAGACGGCGTCCTCTGGATTAATTCCTGCTGTCAGAAGTACGTCTCTGTTGTATGTCGTTCTCTGAAGCTTGAGACACGGAAGATCGTTCTGATCATTCCTTCTAAATATCTTGTTAATTTGCGGAAACATGCTCGGGTCGCTAGCATTAACGGCCCGAATTTTGTTGTCCCAATACAAATTAATTGACAACCGATAGTTCTCTTTAATTAGTTGGTTGATGTTTTTGATCGACGACTTCAGTGTCCTAATCTCCAGATGGTGAGGGTCAGTAAACCGTCGGTACAAGAGTTTTAGTCTTGTCAGCAGTCCACTTTTTTGTCTGTGTAGTGCATCAATGGTCACGTTCCGATACATGTCAGTTGCGTCCCGTTGTTTGTATTTCGGTATTGTTCTATTCATTGTTCGTTTGATTGTCTCATCCATTTGTTCTAGGTATTGGTCTTTTTCGTTATTTGTCAAATTTCTGTCATTTGGTGGGGATATGTTGTTCGATCTAATTTCGCTCGTTAAGGCGTTGGTAAAGCGTGGCCAGCGCACCTTACTGTAATTGTTAGTATGCACAGGTACATACTCATCCAACTCCACGAGCTCGTTCGGAAGCTGTACTACGGCAGCGAGTCCGCAGTGGTCACTATCGTACTCGATCGTTCGTAAACAGTTCCTTGGTCTTTGACCCACAGTGTCAGTAATTGTCAGTCTTGCGTCTAATAGTAATAAATCCAGATAGGCACCGCTTCTTGGAAACGATGGCCGATCCGTAGCCAGCATTTCTATGCAATATTCAGCGTTATACTGACTCATCCAATTAAAAAGATGAATACCTCTCGCATTCTGTACTTGATTTCCCCAATCTAAGTGTTTGGCATTCAAATCACCGGCCATGAGAAAGTAATTTTCGTCCAAGCTCAAGTGTAGACCTTCGAAAAGTTTTTCAAGCTCTGTCAAAAAATCAGTTGGCTGAGGTGATTCCGGTGCATAAGCCGCGATCACATACATTCGCTTCCCCTGTTGGAGAGGAATGCATACGACACACGCCTCTAACAGCCGAAATCTACGTAGATCACTATTATATATAACTTTATGATTTATGCCTTTTCGTATGAAGATTGCGACGCCCCCCCCTTGAGTGGAGTTCGGTCGATCTCTTCTAACGATATTGTAATTGTTGTTAGTCAACTTATGTTTCTGGTTCAGCTTAGTTTCGCTGGCCATAAACACATCTGGACTTTGGTCTTTCAACAATTGGAAAAGATTAGCTCTACGTTCGGTCCTAATCAGTGAATTTACATTCACAGCAAGGATCCTAAGAGGCCTCTCCGACAGCGCGCCTTTAACCTCTAATTTGCGTTAAGCTAGGCAAAACAGAGTAGAGATAGTCTACCCTAGTCGCCTGCTCCTTTATCTGGTTGTGAAGTCCTGTTAACTGGCCTTGAATTGCCAGCAACATGCTTCTTATTTCGGCCTGAGCGTCCGGCGCCTTTGGCACTAGGGCCGGTTGGGCTGCCTTAGCTGCAGGCTGTACCGTTTTTCCCCTTCCTGCCGCCATTTGAGCGTAGGAAATTTGGGGATTAACGGGCGTTGCTGTAGGAGCACGAGTTGATGGGCGTATCTCTACCGCTGTCTGCTTAGCCGCTTTGTTGTTTCTTATTTGCTGAAAAGCTGAGCAACCCCGATAATTAGCAGGGTGCCCCTCTTTTCCGCAAAGTGCACATTTAAGCTGGGTCATGTCTTCGACCCGTTCTTCACCGAGCTTGCACTCCCCCTTAATGTGGTCCTCACCACACTTAACGCAGCGTGGCTGCATTTCGCAGTTTGCTGCAGCGTGGCCAAACCTTTGGCAGCGCATGCATTGAAGCATGTCGCCACGTCTCTTTAATTTATCCCAAGTAACAACCTGGTAGTTGAGGACGAAGATACTCCTCAACCTATCCAGTTTGCTGCTGGGCGATAGCTGAACTAAGAAGAACGGCAATGACCGCTTCTCCCGTCTGGCTCTGACTGTGGCGAACGGCTTGACCCCGATAAAGTCGAGATCGCCGCTCGCTTTTTGACGGAGCTCATTCAAGAGCACCTGTGGTTCCGTGCAGGAATCTATGCCCTTCAAGAGGACCGTTTGGTATTTATCCACTTTGGGGGTAAAACTGAAGAACTCAGTCGTGGATTTCTTTAACAATTCTTTTATAATTTTATGCTGTGCCACTGTTGAGCAGTGGATAGCATGTCTATCTTTATTTAAACGTTTAATAAAAAAGTTTTGGCCTATGGCCGACTTACATAGGTCAATAGTTTCCTGCAATTCCATTTTGTAAGTGTTTATTGGTGGCACTTTTTCTTTTTTATTTTGGGGCGGCTGTGGCTGCTGCTGGTGTTCTCCTCGCTGCTGCTGACTCTGCTCCTGTGGTTTTTGTTGCTGCTGCTGTTGCTGTTGTTTTGTGCGTTGCACCTTCGGTTGCTGCTGTGGTTGTTCGGTTGAAAGCTGTTGTTGTTGCTGCACTTGTTGGCTCTGCTGTGGCAGTTGCTGTTGTTGCTGCTGAGCTAGCCTTTGCTCTGTCTGTGCCAGCTCTTGTTGTGGTGCAGCTTTTGTAGGCGCTGCTTTTTGTGGCGCTGTTTTTGGTGGCCCATGTAGCGCTTTTTTCTTTTCGCGCTCTTGTCTCTCCCGTTCTCTTCGAGCTTCCTGTTTATCCTTTAAGGCTTGAATTAGAGGGGTAACTATGGCGTTAAGCCTTTCCATTTCCCCCCGAATGGCATCGATTTTTTCACTGATGGCTTTTTCATCAAGTGCAATTGTTGCGACTTGCGCCCCATCTTCTTCTTCGGAGGACGCCTCTGGTGAGGCTAAGTCCACTAGCATGTCCCCTGTTGTGAATAATCCCTCGCCACCTTCTGACATGTATTCAATGTCGACATCGGATGGCGAGGAATCCAATTGTTGTAAGATTTTTGCTGCTGCTGACGTCTTCGCTGTGCGCGCCGTCTCCTTCACCCCGGCTGGCAGCTGGGCTGAGGTGGTGGTGGAGCGGCGCTTGACCAAGTTCGACGCACAGCTTATCTTCTTTTTCATGAAAAAACAATATTTTGATCCAAGTTGACATAAGGATAATGGTGATGACAATAAAGCACACGTTTAAATGCTATTAAGGGTATAGGAACCTCGCATAGAACACAACTACGCCTATTTTATACAAAAAATATTAAATTTGAAACCACATTAAACACCCTTAAATTGGGTGTTTGGTTCCATGCTCTCAAAACAACAAAAATATTTATTTTACTCATAGTATATAATATCTTACCACTCAATACATACAAACACAAATCAAAATTAAATGTCAAATAAATTAAAAAATCATTTCAATGAAAATTGGGCTCTGAAGTTTAGTAATTGAACTGACGTTGAAAAATCCAAAAAAGAAACCCATATAATTTTATTAACTTCAAGAAGCACATATTTTCATTCAATATACTTATGTTAAAAATTATAGAGAAAGTTTTCAACTTAGCATAGAAAGGCAATACAATGCCATCCATTTGCATTTATTCACCAGTAGAACATAAATGTAATACTAGAGAAGAGCAACATCTACGAAAAATGTGACTCTTAAGCTCATACCTGAATAAAATTAGCGCTATCTTGTAAATAGCGAACGTTGCATTGTCAGCTAACGTACTTCCGTTCAAAGCATGATGATGTGTATGCATTCGACCGGCAGTAGTTGTATTCAATTTTAGTTGGTTTACTTGTTTATTTTAAGAATTAATAAATGACTTTTTTATACTTAATTAGAAACCTTTTCTCTACATGCAATTCTTTATTTAACATTTTTTAAAACCCTCAAACTTCAATATCTTTTAAATATTTATTCAGCGTTTGGAAATTATGTGTACTTAACCAAGCCACAGACTACACTCCCACCACCCTCTTCTTTTATCTCCTGCATTTTGAAAATTCGTATCTAAATGATCAGAACAATATATCACAAGCTATGTACCTACCTAAGTAAAACACCATTCTTATCATGAATATCATATTTGCCCTTATGGTGATTTTTATTTACAATTCAAAAAGAAAATATGATTCATGGACATGCATTTTCATAGTATAAATTTCAAAATTTAAGACAAAATATAGCACTACGTGCACACCATTCAATAAATAAATATATCTTTTTTAATGTTAAATTTTGTTTCCCATCTATACCTTATTATTTGTTAAACAGCCTTTAAAACATTTAAAATAGTTTTTGGTGCTTGAAAGATCTGTGTTCCAACCGAGACCCCCCATCCTTATATTTATAAAAATTGGTACATATGTAGCATATATTTTATCTCCTGTATTTTAAACTTTTTTCCAAATGATCAGATCAATTCAAGTTGTGCCTAAACAACGCAGCTTTCGTACGAAGAAAATCAGTATATTTTTTATTTATGTATACTTTACTATTGTATTGATTTTAGTTTAAACTAAAAAGGCAACGAAACTCAATACTTTCTACAAAATTCAAAAGAAATCATAAATTTCAGATAGTACACAATTAGCATACAAATCAAAAACAACACTCGCCCTTTCAATCAACGTTTCCATAGTAATTCATGGAATAAACAAAAATTAATAAAGCAATTTGTTTATAATTCCCTTTCGAATACACAACCTTCTTATAATTTAGGAAATTTATTTTATGAAATACAACAACCACATCAAATTATTTTGAGCGAAAGCAGAGCCTTACTCCGATGATGCGGACATTTTGCCGGGTGTCACCTTCTATTTGTATTTATTCAATGGTATGATGCTATGGGTTGAGTTTGTATTTTTTGTTACCATGGCTATAATTTTTCAAACTATGCAGATTTTATTTTGCCTATTGAATAAATTTATAAAACAAAATTATTTAAGGATAGTTTTGTTATTATTTTATATGTTAAGATACAAAAAATATTACGCGTATGTATGTGTTTAAGGACTTTAAGAATAATTTGATGATTTTGATTATTTATGTTAGGTCCTGGTCGGAGGGTTTAATTTGGTTAAGTTTCTGCTGGAAGCTTAGGTAAGAGATTTCGGTTTGAGATTCGGATGGAGGAGCTTGTCAATCCTGTCTTTAATATCAGTACATTTTTTCCTCTGTGGTTATATGCGCACATGTCAGGCTAATGTCAGCAAGTCGTGAGGTTCTCGCTCACATTATTAAATCTCAAGAACTCTAAGTCCGTTTCCACAAAATCGACGCTAACTTGGATAAATAAAACAGTTGCCGTAGTATGTATGTACAATGTACATGTACTTACATCAAAGTTTCATAATTTTCTTTTACCGTGGGTAAGAGAAGAATTGCTTTTTGATGGTAACATATCGTTCATTTAAAAGAAAACCGTCATAACAAAAAATTCGAGAAATCGCTGCCAGGTTGCTACCATGTAGTTTGTACTGATGCAAATAGTACGACCATAAAATTTGGCGCAGTATAAGACACTTTAAGCAAAACTTTCAACAGCTCTTGGTCTATCAATAGAGAACAAAATCATTCTTAATGTTAAAATATCGTATTTATGAGGACTGGTCAATAAGTCCCTGAAAATTTATACTTATGACCTTGCAATCCCAAATCCAGCAATTGGATTGTCATTAAGTATATTCGAAATAAATGTCCTGAAATTTTAATCTATATCTATCCAATAGTTTTGTTTTTATAGCGGTTTTATCAGAAGCGCTGGTAAAGTTTTCAACAAAGTGCAAACATTATTTTTCGCGGAAAAAAACCAATACGGAATTAAAACAAAAGCTCCAAATATCACAGTTGGTACCACGTTTGCTTTCGATCGATAACAATCGATACCGTTTAAACATTTCAATGGAGTATTTGGCCACCTTCAACCGTAATCCAAGCGATTTTTGCACCGATATGTATCTGCGGATGAAATATGAATTCATCACAAGCACCACACACCAGAAACCAAAGAACAGTCTTAACAGTGGACTTCTTGAGGTGACTCCAAGCCAAAAAAAGACAAAGTGGGTTTAAAGGTAAACACGGTGATGGTGACATTTTATTGGGATACCGGAGGTGTCATCCACATCGATTTCCTTGAGAAAGGTTAGACAATTATCGGCACTAATTATGCTGACCTGTTGAAACGATTCAAAGTTGATTTAAAGAAAAATAAAGAAAAATGCTTTTTTCCACAAGACAAAGCTTCTGCTCACAAGTCCGCAGTCGCAATGGCAAAATTGCATGCATTTAAATACGAGTTACTACCCCATCCAGCTTATTCGCCGGGTTTGGTCCCCTGCGATTATTTCTTATTTCTCAATATAAAGAAATTGCTCGGTGGAATTTTATTTGGCTTAAATGCGGAGGGATTATTTTGAGGTTTTCGAAAAAAAAAATTATTTTTTGAAGGAATCAAAAATTATAAAAACTTTGGATAAGTGTATCGAGCTAAAGAAAATTATGTGTAAAGAAAAAAGTTATTTTTTCAAAAAGAGCGTCCCTTCTTTTAGTTTTCAGGGACTTAGTGACCCGCCCTCGTATACCTAGTTACAAAATCTGTGACAAAATCTTATTTTATGTCTAAAATGAATTTAACTATACTTTTCTGATAGTTTTTGATGCACTGAATCTGAATCTGGTCTCATTGCTCTAACATGTCACGTTTTTAAGATATTCGAATCCAAAATTTGAAAATATGGGTTTTTATGCAAATTTGAAGCTACATATATCATTTCGTAGTAGTTTTTTTTTCGAATAAATTTCTATCGTTAAGGCGGTATTACACTATCATATAAGTATGACTAATGCTGCCATATAAAATATGGCAAAGCTATTCAATGTATGACACAGTATATTACACTATCTCATACATATGTGACCAATTTATATGACATGTGGCTTCGTCAAATAATTTTTGTTCATATATATGACAAAGATAAATTTGGCTATCACACTATGCATACTTTCAAAATTTAAAAACATATGCCAAAGGAAATTATTTGACAAATTATATTTTATTTGGAAATTTATTGTGTCAAAATATGTAAATATTAATTTCAATCTTCGCCGTTTAATTTTCATTTTGCTGTTGGACCGGAGGATGAGGAGAAAAAGAAAAAAAGCAGTGCAAAAAGTTTAGTTCCGCGAATAAGACTTTTCTTGATAGTTTAATTTAGTTTGTGGAAGGAATATTTATGTTTTAAATGTAACCAGCTCTTCAAGGTGTTAACAGCTGTTTTCCTTTGGAGGTGGCAAAATACTCATAAGTAGATGAAAACCATTACCTAGTACTATCAACTGCACATACCATCATGTGCGAGTAGTTAAATGTTACATGGGAAAGCAGTTTAATGTGTTCGATTGAAAAAAGCTAGCAAAGCACTTCCAAGTTATTTGCCACCTCCAAAGGAAAACGCTTAACAAAACACCAATATTTTCTTCTGCCAGCATAAACTGGCAGCATTATGGCCAAATTGTTCCCGGAAATGCTAGTCTAAAAGCTGGCATCATATTTTTGGGTTGAAAACAACCAAAATATGAGAATGAGGGTCTTTAGGTGCATGCATCTTAACATAAAATTCACAAGTCTTTATTTTTACACGATTATGGCAATGTTATGCAGTTTCCACCACCATAAATGCAACAAAATAACTTAGCCGAGGTCCTTAATTAAGAACAAATTGAATAAAATCTATGAAGAATTCTTCTTCTGTCAACGATAAATTATAAAATTATATGACAACCGATTTTTATATGACTATATGGCACAAAACTTCCAAATAAATATGACAGTGCCTTTGTTTCGTTATTACACTGGGTCATATATATGTCTCAAAATAATGCTCATATATATTGCGTCATATATATTTTGTCATATAAATATGTCGATCACACTTATATGACTGTTTTGGGCCATATTTATATGGCAAATTTGCTATATTTATATGCTAGTGTAATATCGCCTTTAGTCAAAAGTATAAATATTTAATTTTGAAGTTCTTTTTGAATCTTTCAAATACCCTTATTGATCTAGGAGTATTTGTATTTTTAATTGAGGGCTTCGAAGAAAGTAATATATTGATAAAAATCTAACTACATTTTATAAAGGAAGTTTAATTTTTTTTAATTAAGTTGCAACTTTTGTGAATAAAGATGATTTTTTGGTATCAATTTTCAATTAAAAAAACAACGTTTTTTCTTAGCTTTAGAGTTATTTTAGAATGGGTTATCTTAAAAACGTGATGTGCTAGAGCAATTTAGAATTCAGCGAATTTAGACCAGATTCGAATTCAGCGTACCAGAATCCACCAGAAAAGTATATTTTGGTTTATATAGCAGAAACAGATACAAATTAAAACTTAAGTAATCAACACTTCTCCATTATTAAAAAAAAAATATTTTTTTAGAACGACTCTGAAACTTAATTTTCTTAATAATATTTAAAAAAACTACTTTTCACATTTTTTAATTTAATTAAAGTCTTTAAAGAAACTATTGTTTATAATGGATTAATCCAACAAAGATCTTAAAGGGTTTGAACTTTATTTTGTAGTCGCGTTAAATTATTGAGTAAAAGCAAGAGACACCTTATTGACCACAAGCGATTAAAAAATAAAACAAACAAAAAACACAAACAATTTTGTTTAGATATTTATTTTATTTTATTAACATCGTATGCATTTCGAACCAACTGTGGTTCATCTTCAGCAATACACTAATTTGGCAAAAAAGAAAGAAAGAAAATACAAATCAAAACAAAGAAAAGAAATTAAAGAAAGCTTTACATTTAACAATTGGAGTGAGAGAAACATTAAATAAGATTAAACAAGATTAAGATTACTTTTCACAAATTTGGATTTGCTTAAAACGAAAATATCCACCAAAATTTTCTTTTGCTTTTTCTATTATAAATAAATTTCTATTATAAATAAATTGACATCATAACTTAGGAACGTAACGTGCTGGGTACCCACATTATTCGACAATTTTAGTCCTAATTCAATAAACAATTCAACAAAGTTATTAACTTAACAGCCCTTACAAAAAATTAAAGTGATCTTTAGTATTTGGAAGTTCTGTGTTCCAACCGATATGCCTCCCACATCCTATAATATTAAAAAATGGTACCACAATATACATAGCTTATTATCTCTTGTATTATAAGACTTTTCATCTTAAAGATCAGATCAATAGAACTTAAGTTGTATTTTTTTTTTTTTTTTTTTTTTTTTTTAATTATGCGCGCACTAAAGGGGTTGTGACTACCCTTAATATGATTAAACACAGTGCGAGCGTTAGGAAAAAAGGGAAGGATTTAAATGGAGATACCGATGTACATTGGTTTTGAAATTCTGAATGTCAAAATAGGAGGGAAAAATAGAGCAGGGTAAAGCATTCCACATTCGTGTGGTTCGGCTAAAAAAAGAATCTCTGTACTTAACAGTACGTCCGAAATTAGGTTCAAGGGTAAACTGATGGGCATTCCTGGCGGTGCGAGTATTACGGTGGAATTGTTTAAGGGGAGGAATGCAACTAGCTATTCCGCTAGAACACTGTTTATAAAAATAGCGATAAAATAAGGAGAGGCATGAAACATTACGTCGATGTTTAAGAGATACGAATGTTTCCGTTAAAGTGCTATCACCTATCATTTTTAGAGCTCTTTTTTGAATACGATCCAAGAGGCTTAAATGGGTTGTGTGAGCACCAGCCCAAATGTGAGAATTGTATTCAAGCTTTGGGCGAATGGAGGCCTTGTAGATTACAGCCAGATCAGAAGGGGAAAAATATTTCTTGCATCTTCGAAGAAAACCTAAACATTTTGCAGCGTTTTTGGCGACGTTGAATATGTGATCATTCCACAGAAGGTGATCTGTGATGGACATACCCAGAACTGAAAGCTGTTTAGTTTCCTCGATGCTAGTACCGCTTATTGATAGCGGCATAGGGGGAAGGTTTTGCTTTAATGACAAAAGACAGCATTGGGTTTTTGAAGCATTAAATTCTACACGGTTTTTAGTTCCCCACTGCACAATGCTGTCAAGATAGGAATTTAATTAGCTTATCATACGCTGCCGTTTAAGTTCCACATCCGAAGTGCAGGGATGTGAATCTGGAAACGAATATTAGAAGCTGAGGGTGCTATCGTCAGCAAAACAATTCAATGGATTAGAAGTTTCAGATAAGAGATCATTAATAAAAATGAGAAAGAGGGTAGGAGACAAAACGGAGCCCTGGGGCACACCAGCATTTATTTTATGAATATCAGACTTGAAACCGTCCAGTACCACTTGTATTGATCGGTCCGAAAGGTTATTTCTAATCCAACGGAGAAGAGATTCATCGATACCAAATGCACGCATTTTCGATAAGAGAGCTTGATGCCAAACTCTATCAAACGCTTTTGAGATATCAAGCGCAATAATCTTACTCTCTCCAAAACGATGTAAAGATTTGTTCCACTGTTCGGTGAGATATACCATCAGATCACCAGTGGACCTATTGCTACGAAAGCCATACTGCCGGTCATTAAGAAGCTTTCGTTCTTCAAGATATTTCTTGAGCTGATAATTAATCAGCGTTTCCATGACCTTGGAAAGAAGGGACGTAAGTGCAATTGGACGATAGTTAGAGGAAGAAGAAGATTCGCCTTTTTTAGGGACAGGCTGGACAAATGCTGTTTTCCATCCACTCGGAAAGAGACCAGTAGAGTAGGACAGATGGAAAAGCTTACGCAGTGGCTTTAACAGCAAACTGTGCTGCAAGCAAATTGGCTTTCTCTATTGAGCTGACATAGAGAGTATCATTGAAGACGAGCGTTGGAACCGAAGACGAGGTGGAATTTCGTACGTTTTTTACAAATGACCAAAAATTTGTACTACCTTTGGGACATTGTAGTATTTTTTGCCTTAATTTCTGATCGTGCAAAAATTTGGTTCGTGGGATGTGAACGTTACAGGACTTTCGAGCTTGTTTGAACTTATTCCGGTTTTCCTCAGTGGAGTTGGCTTTGTATCTTCGGAAACTTACTTCTCTTAACCTGATTACCTCTTTACAGCTCGAATCAAACCATGAATTCTCTTTCGGTTTGATAGATTGTATCCTGTTCGGAATAAAATTTCCCATACCGTAGAGAATTAAATTTGTAACCATATCTGCACTGGAATCTACGTCACTACCGAGGAAGCATAGCGACTAGTTAGTTTTTGAAAAAATTGTTGAGACCGTCCCAGTTGGCTTTCTCGTATTGTATTGCCAAACGGTTCTCATTGGAGTTGTTTCTCTAACTGGATTGTTTTGGCACGAGAAATTAGCAGATATGACACAATGGTCAGATGTGCCTAGAGGCGATAATACACTAATAGTGTATTTATCAGGGTCAGAGGTAAGAAACAAGTCTAAAGTGTTGGCGGATTGACCTGGAACGTCAGGGATACGAGTTGGTTCGTCAACAAGCTGAGTTAGTTGGTTTAACTCAGCAAAGACCTCAACATACCTTCCTTCGGGTGTTGTCTGGCCAGAAAAGCGAAGCCACGAAGAATTATGTACATTGAAATCGCCCGCAATGACGATTTCAATGTGAGGATTATAAGCAATAATTCTGAATAGTCAGAATTTTCCCCTATTTGAGTTTCACTCAGTGCCAGAACAGCTGGCCTGTTTTGTACAGTATAAACATACACGGCACAGACATTTTTTCTCAGCCCACGGATGTTAGAAAAATCTACTCTAAACTTACCCGCCATTCAAAATGCAAAATTTAAACCTAAAACCAATTAACTAAATTAAATCTCTAATTTGGGTCCCAATCTGAACTCAATCTGAACTCTCAATTCGTGTTGTGGGTATGGATTGCACTGACGATACGAATGCTGATATTGCTGTCGTAAATCCGTATAAATGGTTGCATATATCAAAATTCAAAGCTTTAACAAGTGAAGAATCAATAAAGAAATATGTTGCTGCTAAAATTAATTGCGATGAAGGTGATATACAATGTTTCAAATTGGTAAAAAAAGGTACAGATGTCAAAGATTTGGCTTATGTTACATTTAAAATTGGGTTTCCTGCTCATTTGTTTGGTCTTGCTTTGGATCCATTGAACTGGCCCAAGAATGTGTTGGTAAGACAATTTACTAATTTTCCAAAAAACGATCAACCGAAAACAAACGAACAAATGAAGATGATCCTGAATCAAGAAATTCTACAAACTTGAATCCTGAAACCAAATCTTATTTTATTAATGTTTATTATCAAAATGCTGGTGGCCTTCGAACAAAAACTAATGAATTATATATTTCTAGTTCTATGTATGAATATGATGTAATTATTATAACAGAAACATGGTTAAATTCTAGTTATTTGTCCTCTGAGATTTTTGCTTCAAATTATAATGTTTATCGCTTAGATAGATCTTATACAGAACATTTAAAAAGGGGTGGAGGAGTTTTAATCGCAGTCAAAAATATTTATCCAAATAAAAGTGTTTTATTACCAAAGATTGAAGAAAATATAGAGCAGATGTGTATAAACGTTAGTTTCTATGAAAAAGAAATTTTGTTTGTAGTTAGTTATATACCTCCAAAGAGCTCAATAGATATATATGAAAATCATATCTATAATATAGAACATATTGTTAGTAATTTATTGGAAAATCAGTACCCATTTATTGTTGGGGATTTTAATCTAGGAGATGTAACATGGAATTATTCAAATGAAGATAAATGTCTTATCCCTTATAATATGAAAAAAGATTATGAGTATAGTTTTATTGATTCAATGTTTTCTTTGGATATTTTTCAAGTAAATTATGTTCACAATTCTTTGAATAGATTGTTAGATTTAATTTTTTTAAATAATATTAATTTTGAAATTATTGAAGTTCAATTTCCATTACTAAAAAATTCAGTTCATCATGTTGCAATTTGCTCAATTTTAAAATTCGAAAACTGTGTCAAAAACTCTCTACTTTTATCAAATGATGAATTTTTTGATTTTAACAAAGGAGATTTCATTGCACTCAATAATTATATTGCATCAACTAACTGGACGTATGTTCTTGCCGATTTATCTTTACAGGGTGCGTATAACAAATTTGTGGATATTTTTTCTATAGGTTTAAACCAATTTATTCCAAAAAGAAAGTCTTGGAAATCATTTAAAACTCCTTGGTCTAATAAACGTTTGGTTAATTTAAAAAATGTTAAAAATAAAGCCTTTAAAAAATTCAGAACATCAAATTCCGAAGCGGACAGAAAGTTTTTCTGTCAGTTTCGAAAGGAATATGATTTTCTGAACAAATATTTGCACAAACAATATGTGCTGAATATTCAAACCCGCATTTCTTGTGATCCAAAGGCTTTTTGGACTTTTTTAAATAATAAAAAAAGGTCTACTGCAATTCAGGAAAATATGGAGTACAATGGTGAAACATCAAATGATTTACAAAGTTCGTGTGAACTTTTTTCTCAGTTCTTTAAATCGGTTTATGTGGACCATTCTGCATTAAATATTTATCAAACTGAAAACCATTTTATTAGTAATGCTAATATTTCAATATTAAATCTTTTTGAATCTGATGTACTTTATGGTATTTCAACATTAAAATCTAGCTTGAATCCTGGCCCTGATGGAATACCATCTTTTGTTCTTAAGCAATGTCAATTCACGTTAGCTTCGCCACTTACTATAATTTTTAATAAATCCCTTTCTAGTGGAATATTTCTCAATCAATGGAAATTCTCATACGTAAGTCCTATTTACAAATCTGGTGCAAAAAATTTGGTTGTCAATTATCGTGCAATTTCTAAGATGTCTGCAATTCCTAAATTATTTGAGCTTATAGTTAAGGATCATCTATTTTTTAATATAAAAGAACACATTTGTGTTGAACAGCATGGATTTATGTCAGGTAAATCCACCTCAACAAATCTCATGTTATTCTGTAGATATGTCACCGATTCCTTTGAATCGGGCTACCAGGTTGACACTATCTATACAGATTTTGTTAAAGCTTTCGACTCAATTTGTCATAAAATTCTTATCGCTAAACTTGAAGCTTTTGGTATTCATGGTTTGCTGTTGAAATGGATATCCAGCTACCTTGTTGATAGAACGCAATGTGTGAAACTAGGTTATTTCGTCTCAAGTATCATTAAAGTTTCTTCTGGAGTTCCTCAAGGAAGTCACCTTGGGCCACTTCTTTTTAATATATTCGTCAATGATATCCCATTTCTTCTTAAGAATGCTTTATGTTTGATGTATGCTGATGACATAAAAATATATCTTTGCATAAAAAATAGAATTGATCATCAAAATCTTCAAAATGATTTAAATATTTTATCTGTCTGGTGTGAAAGAAATCTTCTTTCTTTAAATATAAAAAAATGTTATGTTTTTACGGCACATCGTACCTTAGTTCCAACGATACACAACTACCAAATTTTCAACCAGATTCTTGATCGCAAATCTGAGATTCGTGATCTTGGAGTCATTTTTGATCCAAAGTTGTCGTTTTCGTTACATGTAGACTATATTATTGCAAGGGCAAATTCAATGCTTGGTTTCGTTAAGCGAAACTGCAATGAGTTCTCCAACCCTTATGCTTTAAAATCTGTTTACATGTCTTTAGTTCGCCCTATTCTTGAGTATTGTTCAATTGTATGGTGTCCTTCTTCGTCTATTGGGATAACCCGTATTGAAAGAGTTCAAAAGGCTTTTACAAGATTTGTTGTCAGACAGCTGAGGTGGGGAATTGACCCCCCTTCTTATGCATCTAGGTGTGCCTTGATTGGACTTGACTCATTAGAAAAAAGACGGACTGTTCAGTGTATATTGTTTGTGCATGATGTTTTTTCATATCGTATTAAGTGTCCATCAATTCTTACCTACCTTGAGATCTATATTCCGGAAAGAAATTTGCGTCTACGTCAGTTTTTAAAAAATCCAAGACATAGATACAATTATGGTTGCAATGAATCTTTTTCTAGATGTATAAAACTTTTCAATTCTTTATGTAATGAGCTTGATCTCTCAATAAACAGACTGGAATTTAAAATTAAATTACAAAATATTGTACATTAAGTTTAAGTTATCTATGTATGTATATTTATATATATGTATATATATTAGGTACCTACTATTTTTGAATTGTTAGTAATCTGTAAGATTTATATCCGTAGATGAATAAATACATAAATAAATAAACTTTTCAATAATAATCTATCACTAGTGTTATGCCTTAGTGACAGATTATATCGATCCGCCCCTGGATTACCCAAAAAGACAATCAACTATTTATCTGAAATCATATTAGCTTAATCCCCGCTACACTATGTAGAGAGCTTCACAGCCCACACACAATGCAACAACGATTAAGCTAACAAAGACTGTGTGAGAAAAAGGGGGAAGGGAGAATGAAGGATTAACCACTCGCTGTGCTCCGTTGTTTGAGCAATTGTTGTTGTAATTTGTGGTGCGTGTATTATGTATCGGCACTGGCACTTGTTTGGTATATATTTTTGTTTTTTTTTTTGTGTTTTTTTTTTTGTAAATACAGCAATTGGGTGGATAATAATAATGCACTAGCACTGAATTAAATATTGCGCGGCTCGAGTCATGGTTTATATTTTTTGATTTTTATTATTAGAACAAAAATGGACACAAAAACAGATTGCACGATAACGAGGGGACTTTAACTTCCGACGAGACTCTCACAAGACGTGTTCGGCACTGTGAGAGTATAGCTAAGCAATGCAGCTTTCGCATAAAGAACCTCAGTATATTTCTTATTTATGTACTTAGCCCTTGTATTGATTTTATAACTCTATTATCTAAAATGACCACCCTTTAAAACTCCTCTAACTCATCCAAAAATATTTTTATTTAATTTTGGAAAATGACCATTGTGAAAAACTTATTTATCTAAAATGACCAACACCCTTTGAAATTCCTCTAACTAAGCCAAAAATATTTTTTTTAATTTTGAAAGATGACCATTTCGAAAAGCTCTATTATCTAAAATTACCATATTTAAATATATCAAATTTTATCTTTCAGTTTTCTTTCAAAAATGTCACAATTACAACCACTATAAGAAAAATCATTGAGGGCGCTTTCCAATAATGTATGCATGTATGTATGCAACCATCAACTTTTTTATCTACAATGCCATGGATCAACTCAAGGGTTATTCCAAAAAAACACTTTTAACTGGAAACAACTTAGTGTTGCTTAGCAGAAGTATTTTCAATTCTTAGAAAATCCTGAAACTCAAATATGTACAATATGTATGTAACGGTTTTTAAAAATAGAATCAATCCTTTCACCAACCAGTAGTTTTTTGCAGATATGCGATTTCTTACTTTTGAGGGGGTTATATCTTATTTTGAAAAACAGGTACATACATACATATGTACATATTTGAGTTTCAGGATTTTCTAAGAATTCAAAAGACTTCTGCTCAGCAACACTAGGCGTTTCCAGAGAACAGTGATTTTTTGGAAAACCCCTTGAGTTGTTCAATGGCATTGTAGGTAAAAAATAAATTTATGGTTGTATTCAATATTGACAGCAAGCACCCAAATTAAAAAATTCGAAAAAAATACGTTTATTTTACAGTAATTTTAAAGGGTTGTCATTTAGGGATAGAGTTTAATCTAAATTAAATTTAATAGAGTTTTTCACAATGGTCATCTTTCAAAATTTAAAAAAAAAAATATTTTTGGTTAAGTTAGAGGAATTTAAAGGTTGGTAATTTTTTATAATAGAGTTTTCCACAACTCATCTTTCAAAACTAAAAATATTTTTTTTTGCTAGGTTAGAGCAATTTCAAAGGGCGTTCATTTTAAGGTCCGTCAAGATAGCACCGCCACAAACGAAATTCCAAAATCTAATGATGCAGTAGTTAGGTGCTAGTTAGGTGCTAATTAAGTGCTGCAATCTTAGCGGAGCACTTAATTCCCTTCCCCCTCAAACCTGTGGCGGTGCTAACTTGACGTCAAGATAGCACCGCCACAAAAGAAATCCAAAAACCTAATTATGCAGAAGTTACCTCCTATTTAAGTGCTAATTAAGTGCTGCAATCTAAATCTCGAAATGCATCTCAAAAGTGCATTTCAAAATCCGAAAATGCCTAAAAATTATTTTATATTAAAAATTCTGGGCTCGAATTAAAGGTCCCTCCAAACGCTTTTCAAAAAAGTGCATACCAATTTTTTACCCCCACTCTTTCATTCCCAAACAGGCCTTTGGAAGCTTGTGGAACTTGTGGCGGTGCTATCTTGACGTCAAGATAGCACCGCCACAAAGAATTTCAAAAATCTAATGATGCAGAAATGACGTCCTAATAGGTGCTAATTAAGTGCTGTAATATCAACGCAGCACTTAATTCGAGTGACCTTGAAATGCACCTTAACAGTTTAGCCAAATAACCTAAATCACTTAAAAAAGACCCCACTAAAAAAAAAATTGCCATGCTCAAGAACTTTCCGAGTTCTTTTCAAAAAGGAACAACTTGAATTTTTATTCCCACCCCTTCATGGTCAAACAGGCCTATGGACCTTGTGTTGAACTTGTGCTGTTATGGGGTAGGCGTCAAGATAGCACCACCACAAACGAAATTCAAAAACATGATGATGCATTAATTAGGTGCTAATTAAGTGCTGCAATATAAACGCAGCATTCAATTCGCATGACCTTGAAATCAGATGCACAAATGTCAATAAAATTGTGGACTTTTTCTTTACCACCTTTATCCAAAAAGTTGAAACACCAGAATTAAAGTGCTGTCGAGTAGGTTGCAAAAAGTCATATTTCATTTTTCTACCTCAACCCATTCTCCCTTTAAGGGCCAAATAAAATTTTTGATGAATGCACTTTTGTTAAGTTTGCACCACCACAAACGAAATTCGAAAATCTAGTGATGCAGAAGTTATGCCCTTCTTAGAAGTTTATTAAGTGCTGTAATACCAACGGAGCACTTAATTCGGATGACCTTGAAATCGGATGCAATAATTGCATGCAAGTTAAAGAATTTTGGACCTTACATCTGGTTCCTAACTACCTACTATAACCTGCTGCCCTTCAGTGCAACAGTTTTATATAAAATAATTTACAACTTTGAGTAAGCCCAACCCAATCCTTCCATTAAGCGGTCCGAAACCCACTAAACCCAAAAGATCAATAAAAATAGACATAGGCACATAATTTTTATTTGATCAAAGCAAACCGTGAAGGAGGCGGAGTTTAATTGAAATCCTCGCATCATTTGAAAATTACAAAAAAAAAAAAAACAAAAGTTTCATTCATGTTTTTAAAATACATTGCGTGTATTTTTACTATGAATCCAAAATCCATGATAGCTCTTAGAAAAAACTTGAATGTAAATGGATGAAATCATTCATCCATTTACATTCCAATTTTTTTAATACAGTTTTTTACAAATTAATGATATGACGTCTCCAAAATTATTTTAAGGTGTAATCTAAAAGCAAAAAGGCATCAAATTTTCTTTCTTAAGAACTTTGTATGGGATCCAAATTTTTTGAATTTGAATTGCATCCAATTTCAGGGTCATCCGAATTAAGTGCTCCCTTGGTATTACAGCACTTAATAAGCTCCTAAGAAGGGTATAATTTCTGCATCACTAGATTCTCGAATTTCGTTTGTGGTGGTGCAAACTTAACAAAAGTGCATTCATCAAAAATGTTATTTGGCCCTTAAAGGTAGAATGGGTTGAGGTAGAAAAATGAAATATGACATTTTGCAACCTACTCGACAGCACTTTAATTTTGGCGTTTCAACTTTTTGGATAAAGGTGGTAAAGAAAAAGTCTACAGTTTTGTTGACATTTGTGCATCTGATTTCAAGGTCATGCGAATTCAGTGCTGCGTTTATATTGCAACACCTAATTAGCACCTAACAATTGCATCATCAGATTTTTAAATTTCGTTTGTGGCGGTGCTATCTTGACGCCTACCCCATAACAGCACAAGTTCCACAGGACTGTTTGACCATGAAGGGGTGGGAATGAAAATTCAAGTTATACCTTTTTGAAAAGAACTCGCAGTTCTTGAGCATGGCAATTTTTTTTTTAGTGGGGTCTTTTTTAAGTGATTTAGGTTATTTGGCTAAACAGTTAAGGTGCATTTCAAGGTCACTCGAATTAAGTGCTGCGTTGATATTACAGCACTTAATTAGCACCTAACTAGGACGTCATTTCTGCATCATTAGATTTTTGAAATTCTTTGCGGCGGTGCTATCTTGACGGACCTTTCATTTTAGATAATGGAGTTTTCCACAATGGTCGTCTTCCAAAAAATTAAATAAATATTTTTGGCTAAGTAAGAGGAATTTCGAAGGGTGGTCATTTTAGAAAATAGAGTTTTTCGCAATGAGCATTTTTCAAAATTAAATAAATATATTTGGCTAAGTCAGAGGAATTTTAAAGGGTGGTCATTTTAGATAATAGCGTTTTTCGCAATGGTCATCTTTCTTTAAAAAAATCGAAATAAAAAATTTCAAAAATCAAAAAAAAAATATTTCTAGGGGTGGTCAAAAAAAGATAAAGGGTGGTATTGAGGTTCAAAAAAAACATCTATCGAAAACATTAATTAAATTTGTAAAAATCGATTTTTGAGGCCCAGCGTTTTTTTGGCCCGCAGTTTTTCAAAATCGATTTTCTCGAAAACTGGGGGTGGCCAAAAAAAGTAAAAGGATGGTCAAAAGTAGTCATTTAAATGGTCATCTTTTCCAAAAAAAAAAAATCGACACTTTTGCGGGCCAAGTGAACACAGCTTAAGCGTATTCATAAACGCATCTTCCATAATGTATTGAAAAATAAAATGAAAACCTATTATGCTCACATATTGCTTGTAAGCGATTATGAGCGCTTGAAACAGCTCGCGCTCGCCGACGAGCCCGACTCATGCACTGTTCTCTATATACACTGGATAGTGTATTCCTTATTAGGGCTAGGATTCTCATGCACCTAAGAATGGAAAATATGCGCTTAAAATATGCCCTTAAAATGAGAAATATGCACTTAAAATATGGATTTAAAACTATATACTTTACCTTATATCTAGACTAGATAGGTTCTTCCTAGTGGAAGAGCGGAGGTTTTCCCAAATGTCAAAAAGTGGCCACGTTCAATATTAAGAAACCTTAAGTACTTCTGAATCAGTTGTCACCAGCCATGTTTTCACGATGGATATCAATAATTCCGAATGTTCTCATTCAAAATTGGTGAAAAAAGTATTTTTTTAATTTTCATTGAATTTTAAAACAAAGAATTAAATGGTGGGTGTATATTTCCTTGAAACACATAATAATTTTAAATTTTATGTTTATTTTTTGAAAATATGCAAGAAAAATATGCATTTATCATAAAAATATGCAAAATATGCATACGATTGAATGCCATTTTAAAAAAAATTCATGATGCTTCAAGATAATTTGGTCTCATACTTTTAAAGTTTATCAAAAAAATATGCATTTGCATGGAAATCCTTCTTATGATGTATAACAGTTTTTTTGCTACCATTTGAAGATGACAATGTCAATTAGGTGGACGGTTTCATAATTTGACATCTACATTACAAGAAAAAACGTTTTTTTAAAATGATCAATGATATGAAAAGGAAAAACTTTGTGGGAGTTTATTTTCCAACGGTAGTAGAATTATGTCATTAGAAAGGTGTTCTTAAGAACTACAATAGTTATTATGTTTTCTTATTGCATCGAAGATCAAAGTTCGTTTCGGGTCAATTTCAATAAGTTGGTGATCTTAGACAAGACCGAATATGAAGACAGAATGAGAAAATTAATCGACGATGGTCCATACAAACAAATAGCAAAAAACCCACTACCGAAAATGACAAAAATATCTACAACCATGAAAACGGAAGTAAGTGAGACCTTCGGCTATCATTTAAAACGAACGTTTCACACGTTTCAAACCCTGAAGTACCATAGTTATATGGCCTTCCAAACATACACAAACCAGGAAATAAGATAAGACCAATAGTATCAAATATTAATTCACCGTGTTACTATTTGGCAAGATGGTTAGTAAATGAAATTAAAAACCCACCACCAATTAACAATGCTTCAGTTAAGAATTCTTTTGAGTTCGTGGACAAATTAGAAGACACTAAAATAGAAAAAGATGAAATCATGGTTTCATTCGATGTAGTCTCCTTATTTCCAAGTATACCAGTTGAACAAGCTTTGAAGCATTAGATGAATACTTGGAATTGAACAACATTTCGACGGAAAAGAAATCGATTAACGTAAATGTTGCGAAAAAATGTATGGAACTGAATTATTTTCAATTCCGTGGCTTATTCTATGCAATAGAACACGGTACAAGTATGGGTAATCCCCTTTCACCTTTGATCGCAGAATTATTCACGTCAAGATTTGAAATGAAACTAAAAAACTTGGGTTCTCTACCACGAATTTGGTTGAGATATGTAGATGACATATTTGCGATAGTGAAGAAATCGGAAATAACGGATTTACTTGCGCTACTTAACTCCCAATATGAATCAATAAACTTCACAGTCGAAGAAGAAATAGATATAAAGTTACCATTTTTAGATCTCTTAGTACAGAGTCAAGTTGGACGTTTGAGTTTTGCTCTTTACCACAAACCAACGAGTACAAAACGTTGCATTCCCAGTAACTCACATTGCCCAAGTCAAAACAAGATAGCCGCTTTTCATTCTTATATCCATCGGTTGGGTAAATTGCTACTCTCAGTTGCTAACTATAAAAGAGAGTATGAACATATTATAGACGTCGCAAATTTGAATGGATACAGGCAAAAAATGATTGATGATCTCATCAAAAAACATACAAAAACAATTAGAAACTTGAGTATGACAACTTTATATGCACAAAATAAAAGAATTGATCAGAAAGATGAACCAAAAAGAGTACGCTTCTCATACAACCCAGTTTTAACGAACAAATTAAAAAGTACATTCAACCGAAACAACATGAAAATAGTATTTTCAAGCAACAAAAAAATGAAAAACATCTTAGGAACAACGAAAGATAGAACAGAAATTTTAAAGAAATCGGGAATCTATTCAGTACAGTGTGGTGATTGTGAACAAGTATATTACGGTCACACAAAACGAAATATTGAAACGCGTTTCAAAGAACATTCGACGTACATAAGGACAAACAATTGTAGACCTTCAGCTCTGGCGAATCATGTTCTAACTAAAGGCCACTTTAACATCAGCAAAAATAATTTGAAACTGATTCGACAAGTGAATGATTCTAGACGTCTAGATGCTTATGAAAGCTATTTTATTCAAAAAGACGAGAGATCGATGAATGCTGACAATGGGAATGTTAATTCTTGTTTGTTCCGATTAATTTGAAATAGCTTTTATGTTCTAACAAGTACACCTCCCACGGTGATGCATAGGTTAACTTTTTCGTTTTTCTTTTGTTCTAATATTCATGCACTTTTAACTTGGCACACCGTCGTCAAATCTCGCGTTGTGCTACCCAAACAACGAATTCCACTTTGGACCAATGATGCTGTAAGATGAAGATGACACTTTTTATCATCAGTCGTGTACGCCGATGATAATAGACAAGCTCTATCGAAACGCGTTCTTGAGGTAAATTGAATGTAGTTTTGTTCCGTTTTGTTTAATTTTTTGTCGATCAATAAGTGTAATCAATAAGGTAAAAGTGTTTTTATATAATTTATTGCCTGTTTATTGACTTCAAAGCCGGAGTGCCTCAGAGTTGTATTCTCAGCCCAATTTTATTTGCTCTGATCATTGATGCGGTTTGCGATTTTCTATCAGGAGTCGTAGTTTTTGCAGAAACCCTTGTTAAAATTTTGCTTTATGTCGAAGATTTAGTGTTGTTGGCGGAAAGTCCATTCACATTACAACTCCAAATCAATAGACTTCAGGAGTACTGTAAATGCGGAGTCTGCCAATAAATACCCGAAAAAACAAAAATTACGATCTTTGAACCAGGACAAAGAAGGAGATTGCCCGAAAAAAGTTGGCATCTAAACCATTAGAGGGTTAAAGTTGTAACCAAATTTAAGTGTAAGTTGATTTATTTGACCAATTTGTTCGGTTATCTTTTTTACTGCTTTTATTTAGACTCTTTTGGTCTGTTCATAAAAAATGCGAATAAAATAACTTTTTACTTCATTATTCTCCCAACGTTTCGTAAGAATTCCTTACTTCTTCAGGGGTTATATTTATTTCACTCTGTTGGTATATAATACAATTGTTAATTTCTTTAATAAAAATAATAATTTCCTTTTCACTTACTTAACTGCTCAAAAGATTATACATCTGATTCCTATGACTTATATTGCTTCTTTCCCGAGACGGCACTGACACAAACTTTAACATAAAAACAATTTATATAATTTATGAACAATCAGTTACAAATTCAAATTCGAAAATAAAACAACGACACTTATATCACAGCTGGGTTCAGGTACTTGAATCAGATTGACGACATAGCTTTGTTTAATATTGTCGGTGTCTTCTTTCGTGTTCATGGTTCGTTTTATTTGTTGTTGGATTCTTAAACTCTCCAGAGTAAGCCTGGTATTGAGTTTGCTCTCTTTGTCCAATATTGTTACATCATTGAAATCCACCGATTTTTTTTTTGTGTTGGTGAAAAATGTTTTGAGTGTGAGATATGGTTTATGTGAAAACGAAATGTTCTCTTTCTCTATTAATCGGTGTAACCTTCGGTTATCAGTAAGCTTAAGAACATATGGTACACAAAAAAACCTTTTTGTATTGTTGTCAGTTTTTGTTTTTGTGTTATTGTTGTTGTTATTGCAGAGGTTAGCTTTCAGTTTTTCTGTTCTTGATTTGAATAGGCTATTTGCAATGTAATGACGATAATCATTCAATTTCAGGATAGTTTTTATTTTTCTTATATTGTCCATTTCATATCTCTTATCACTGAGATCTAAGACTTGGTTGATAAAATTGAGTGCTGTGTTTATTTTTTTTTTTCGGTTGAGTTGAGTGAAAATTAATTAAAACAACAACAAAATTTCTTGCAAACCACAAAAATAATATCATTGTAACAAAAGCTGACAAAGGTAACAAAACCATTATTATGTACAAACAAGATTATAACAGAAAAATGAATTAACCTTTTGAAGACAAAAATACATACAAAACAATAAGAGTTGATCCGACACAAAAACTACAAGTTACTAACAACACAATCAATAACGATCTGTTTAAAAATGAGTTTATTGATCGCTTCCAAAAAAGTAAATTACACTGCTCAGCAGCCATAGCTCCCAGATTATATGGACTCTTAAAAATTCATAAGCCATGTCAACAACAACAATAACACAAAAACAAAAACCGACAATAATGCAAAAAGATTTTTTGTGTACCATATGTTCTTAAGCTTACTGATAACCGCAGCTTACACCAATTAATAGAGAAAGAAAACATTTCGTTTTCACATAAACCCTATCTCACACTCAAAACATTTTTCAACAACACAAAATCAAAATGTGAAACAACAACAACACAAAGTGGTTTATCAAATTAAATGTAATGGTAAAGAGAATGAAAACTGTGATCTAGTGTACATAGGACAAACAAAAAGAAATTTAACAACAATACTTGCGGAACACGAAGCAGATATACGTAAACACAAAGAGACAACAGGGTTTTCGCAGCACATATCAAACAGCGGACACTCGGTGGATTTCAATGATGTAACAGTATTGGACAAAGAGAGCAAACTCAACACCAGGCTTACTCTGGAGAGTTTAAGAATCCAACAACAAATAAAACGAACCATGAACACGAAAGAAGACACCGACAATATTAAACAAAGCTATGCTGTTGGAATCTGATTCAAGTACCTGAACCCAACTGTGATATAAGTGTCGTTGTTTTATTTTCGAATTTGAATTTGTAACTAACTGTAAATTATATAAATTGTTTTTATGTTAAAGTTTGTGTCAATGCCATCTCGGGAAAGTTGCAATATTAGTCATAGGAAACAGATGTATAATTTTTTGAGCAATTAAGTAAGAGAAAAGGAAATTATTATTTTTATTAAAGAAATTGTAAGAGTAAACAATTGTATTATATACCAACAGAGTGAAATAAATATAACCCCTGAAGAAGTAAGGAATTCTTACGAAACGTTGGGAGAGTAATGAAGTAAAAAGTTATTTTATTCGCATTTTTTATGAACAGACCAAAAGAGCCTAAATAACAGCAGTACAAAAAAAATTAAGTTTCTTTTTAACCACGAACTTGAATTTTCGTATGCATGCTAAAGAGAAAAACAATGAAGCTAAGCTTGCCCTTAACGTGATGTGGCCAACTTTCTTTTCTTACAAAATATTCAGTGCCACAGTAAATACGTGTATGTGTTATGGTGCACAGGTTTTTGGTTATGCCCAATTCAAGGAATTTGAAACGATTCAAAGGTACTTTTTTAAATGATTATTTCGGTTACCTCAAGCAACACCAACTTATGCTATTCACGTAGAAGCCAGTAATCCTCCCATTTTAATTCAAAATTTGAAGGCCCATACAGATTATTTAGTTAAAGTTTTGAGAAGAGAACTATATACAAAACTTATATGCTAAGGTAGCTTCAAACGAATAGTACGCCTTTTAAAGAACTGAATCAACTGGCTGTAACTCATGATACAAGCCTTTCTCTCAGCGAAAACAATTTAGACGAATGGCAAAGTATTTTCGCTGACTTAAAAGCATTGATGAAAAAATTTATAGTGAGCATTAAAACAGAGCTGCTTCGTCAGAGAGTAGAGTTATTTACAAAAGCTCATATCATTCATTATCAACTGAAAATAACTTGTTTTGCAATGAATTTTCCTTGAAAGCTATAAGTACTATCCTTAGAGCAAGGGTGGAGAACCTGAAGATAGTTACCACTTCATAGCAGTTTCTCCAACCCTACAAGAAATTCGCCGGCCTTACTTCCAAGAGAGAAGTCGAGAAGTCAGCTTATAAGTACATTGAATGGTTCCTTTGGATGGTCAAACCTATTCAAATTCCGTAAACATGCTTTTTGTATTGTACCGTGACAGCTTCTAATACGTTCTCCTAAGGAACACTCTCCACATTTCACCAGTTAAATTTTTCCACATTTTATATTTCAAATCATTTTAAAATTGATAGTTTTGTGTTTCAAATCATTCTAAAATTGTTAAACCACTCTAATGTTCATTTCTTCATTATAAGTTTCAACTTACTAAATAATAGAAAATGTTAAAGCTTGCTTCAATATATAAATATAAGAAGAAAACTTGAAATAATTGTCGATCTAGTTGCGTTATGAATCAAGCACAATTTATAATTTGCAAAAAGAAATTTATTATTTTGTTTCGAAATTGTAAACTCATTCATTATCATTTAATTTACTTATGTATGTACTTCTATTCTATATTTATATTTCATAGTTTATGATTGACTAATCAGGCAGACGGCAGCAAAACCATTAAAGGTTTAAATATTGTACAAATCTATTGAATAAAGACTTGTTTCTATCTATCTATCTATTTAGTCTATGTCTTTTTATGATTTAACTTCTTTGACACACTATTTATATAATTTGTGAATGAAATAAAACACAACAATATTAGCAAACAAGATTTCGGGGGAGAAACGAACGGAGACCATACCATATGTTGTTCTCGCTCTTGCCCATGAGCAGGCGTATCACCATTTGGTTTTTGCGCTCTTGTACATGAGCGGGGGCTATTGAGTTTAAGCGCTCGCGCTCGCGCTCGCGGGCATGACTATGAACCCTAAGTAGGCTCGTGGGCAAATTATCAGCTGAGAGCATTTTATGGGCGCTCATGTGCAAGCGTTTTGGTACCCTTAAATAATCTAAGCAAAATAAATATTTAGGTACTCGTAGAAATGGCTGAAAACCATTTATAAGCGACACAAAAACTTTAGAGATAAAAACAGAAAAACCCGTTTATCTTAAAATACTAAAAATACAGTTAAGCTCTTTCTTCTTAACACGGAAGTAGGGTCCATACCATTAAGGTTTATTTAACTTGAATATTTAAATCGTTGAAATTTGATTATTGGTAAGGCCCATTGTGTTAAATATATAGTGGGAGTATATAGATAAATATTTTTTTCTTCAAGTTTAAATAATAAGGGTATTCATACAACATCAAGAAATCGTTAACGTTGTAAAGTTTTAAACTTCGTAGTTCTGTCTCAATTTGTATGCAAATTTTGACAGATTTACAAGTTTATAACCTTGCTACGTTTACGACGACTTTTCGCTGTTGCATGTATATATATAATCTAATATATAAAAATAAGTTGCCTTATGTTCGGGCTCGATAAACTCGAGAATGGCTGGGCCGAATTTTTTGATTTTTTTTATAAAGTTATCTTCCCTATTGAGGATGGTCTTTTTGTGAAGTTTGGTCTAAATTCGGTAAAGGGAAAACCGAAAAATGCATTTTAAGTGCATTTTGTCAAATTACTAACAAATCTTTTGATAGGGTTTCGGTGAAGTTTGGTTAAAATTCTCTAAAGCGGTTCGCCATCAATGCATTTTTAGTGCATTTTTTGTTTGTCAAATTTCTAACAAATATTTTGGTAGGATCTTCTGATGATGCCTACGAAGGTTTCGAAAAAGCGGTAATGTCATTCTTTTTTTATCAAGCAATTAACAAACATAACACGTTTTCTTCCTGTATTTATAATTTCTTAATTTGTCAATTTAATTTAAAATGATTTAATTTAGTTGCAATAAGTTTGTTATCTGTGACATTAGCTCGGGTCGATTCATTAGTTTTTTATTATTGAATTCAGTATTCAGTTCATCAGATTGGCCCAGCAATTATTAAAAAAAAGAAGAGTTGAAGAAGTGCAATAAAATATGTAAAGATAGAATCCAGGATATTGGTTAAATAAAAACATAGCTATATATTTTTATTATTAATTATTATTATTGGTTTATCGAGAAACAGTGAAGAAGCCGATAAATATAATGGAATGGATTGTGTTAAATTTGAGCCTGAATGATAATTCTTTTTTTATTTTCTGCTTTGGAGTGCGAATGTAGAGTGAGGATGGTTTATAAACTCGGGAACATATAGCTTACGGAGTTAACTCGGAAGCCGAAAAACTTTTTTTCAACAAATTTCCAGCAATGTTTTTGAATTGATTTGTGTATTTTTATATTTTTAGTAATTTTTTAAAAATCAATATTCGTAGAACAGAGCTAGCCCGAAGTCGATTACGTCTTTTGTTTCGAATGAAATTAAAACATTCTTTTAAAATTTCTGTAGTGAAAAAACCGCTTAATTTTTTTTAAACCCTTTCTGGAGTGGACTTTGAGAACCACTAGCTTAATGCCTTTTTAAGGGGAATGGCTGATTAATAAAACAATGGGATCCAATTTTTAAATTTCTTTGTGTGCGTTATAATCTATCAAGTTCGAATGGCTAAACGTATTTATTTCAAAAATATAAAGTTATCTTCCCTATTGAGGATGGTCTTTTTGTTAAGTTTGGTCAAAATTCGGTAAAGGGAAAACCGCAAAATGCATTTTAAGTGCATTTTGTCAAATTACTAACAAATCTTTTGATAGGGTTTCGGTGAAGTTTGGTTAAAATTCTCTAAAGCGGTTTGCCATCAATGCATTTTTGGTGTATTTTTTGTTTGTCAAATTTCTAACAAATATTTTGGTAGGATCTTCTGATGATGCCTACGAAGGTTTCGGTAAAGCGGTAACGTCATTCTTTTTTATCAAGCAATTAACAAACACAACAAGTTTTCTTCCTGTAATTATAATTTGTCAAGTTAATTTAAACTGATTTAATTTAGTTGGAATAAGTTTGTTATCTGTGACATTATCAAATATAAAAGTTTTCTTTTCAGGTTTTCTTTTTGAATTGAAGTGTTTATGACCCTAACACGTAGATGGATTTTCAAGCGGGTTTGACCTCCCACCCTTCCCAAAGGCTAAAAAAGAAACCTGCCAGACTTTGGTATTTCATGAACAGATTTTCAGTCGACTCTTGGTCTAATTTCTAAAACATTTCAGTAGATTTTATTAATTCCACAAAGCCCAATCTATAATTATAGCTTCTATACAAATAAAGCTCCAATCTTGCTTTGTTTGTTTGTGATGACTATTCTCAGAAACTATATATCCAATTTCAAAAACTCTTTTGGTGTTTGAAAGATAATTAAGAGGATCGTTTAAGACATAAAATTTTGTAAAAAAAATTGCAATTGCAAAATAAAGTATGTCGGATTTTTTCCCTTTTTTCTTTGATGTTCGAAAGGGCTTTATTTAGAAGATGGGTTAAGGGCTAGATGTCTTCCTAGGTTTACCCTCAAAACTATAGAGTGAAATGGGGTAAAAACTAAAAAGTATCAGATTTCGATTTCCTTTTGTATTGTAAAGGTTATTTTTATATGATGGGTTACCAACCGCAAAATAATTTTTATATATATTATTGAGTGAAATACAGTTTCAAATTTTAAACACACTTTAAAATGTTTTTACGTATTTATTACATTTCAGATACTTTTTTGCAATGAGCCAAGCCGTTACTTTTTTTAAAGAAATTTTTTTTCTACCCGAGCGAAGCCGGGGCGGGCCAGCTAGTATAATATATTTTTTTAATTTGTTTTAAACCAGATGCTAACCATAATGTCATTGCAGACAGCTCTATTTGTGGCGATTTGTAATGTAAAAAACGGAGGCATTTTGAGAGCTTTAACTTTGAGACTGATGTATGCAAGCCAATGCAACCAGACTGAGTCAAACATCCTATCTTTCCTGTACTGAAAATTGTCGGTGAACAGAGTATAAACTTAACACCCAACATTTGTACCAAAAAATAAATACTAAAATTTGTACCCAACTAGCGAACATAAGCCAAATAATATCAAGATCATTTTTAATTGATATGAATTCTGGGAAATTTAGTTTATTACAATTTATACAATTGCCACGGTTTATACAATTACATCAATTAAGAATTGATAAAAATAGGAGTGAGTGGATGCCATCTCCTGAATGAAGATTCTAAAATATAAGTACGATGTGAGGAAGAGCTCGATAATAGGTGTTTTCCTTTGGAGGCCTCGAAGTACTTGCGAGAACTTTGCTAACTTTTTTCAATGGAACACACCAAACTGCTTTCCCATGTAAAATGTATCCGCTCGCACATAAGATCATGTGCAGTTGGTAATACAATATATGAAATATAAATAGTCACTGAAACCGTAACTGACGTTTCACTCATTGATAGGCCATAAACCTTAGCCGTTTTCCTTTGGAGATAACAAAGTACTTATGAGTATATGAAAACTCTAAACTGGTATTAAATATAGGTATTAAGAACCACTAATGCTAAGGAGTTTAAATTTGTTGAGGCTTTATCAGCTTTCAATATTGCGAATTATCTAACATCTTGTACGATAAGAGATACACTTAGGTACATTTTTAGAATACAACTTCATTCTTAACAAGAAACAATAGTATACTTATCCCCTCACTTTCAACATTGTCAATGTCCGGATTTTGTGAAAGAAAACTTCTTTTTTCGACATAGCAACGAAACGCTGTTCCCAAGTCCATAAAAGCCACAAATGCAATCCATCCTCTAAAAGCATATAAGACTCTTCCTTCCATAATTATAAATATGTTATTGTTCCAGGGAGGGCTAACGTTTGTTCCTTGTGATTAAAAGGTGTAATATATGTAATTAATAGAAATATAGCAATTTATCCATAGGATTCACCTACCTATAATATACCATTGAACAAAATATGACGAGGTATAATCCAACCTAACATTTTTATTTTAATTGCTATCAAACAAGCAGAAACATATAGTTACTTGCATATTATGTACATATGTGGGTACCTTTACAGATTTTAAAGGAAAATTATTGGAATATTAACATAATTTCATTTATAGTTTTATCACAAGCCACAAGAACAAGAACAAGAACTGTTTTCAATTTGTAAACAATAGGGATCTCTACCAAATTGTCAGAGACAAAGTGGCCGCGTTCGGATGTTAATTTTCAGTTATCCGGATAGCTTTGTGTTGTTGTAATGCCTTGTTAAAAAACAGGTGATGACAAATCATCTGTGACCAACAAACAAATCCGAAGTTATCCCAAAAATTCTAGGATATTCAGCAATCCAAAGGAGAAGCCAAGCCAGCTTGAAGCTCGCTTCAACTCTTTGTAAAGCTGGGTCGAGCTGAAATGACTTTGACTCGACTGCACTCGAGGAGCGGAGTCAAGTCGAAACTGTTGATGAAAAACCTGGGCCGAGGAGTTGGTTTTAGAGATCATGCAATATGGTCAGTTTATTTGTATGTTGTGTACAAATATAGATTTCTTTTAACATATAAGTGTTGTAAGTGATTGTGTTAATTCAATTGAATTTGTTTTGCTTTGAAATAAATACATTAGCCGTTTTCCTATGGAGATGGCAAAGTAACGGGTGATTTTTTAAGAGGTTTAGAGTTAAAAAAAAAAAACACAAAAAATTCGAAAAAATGAATGAAATATTTATTTGAATCGATAGTTTGAACCTTGCAATTTAATGTTTAAAGATAATTTCATGCAAATGTTGACCGCGGCTGCGTCTCAGGTAGCCCATCCGCTGAGTCCAATTTTGGCATACTCTTTCACACATATCGGCCGGTATCTCACGAATGAATGCATGGATGTTAGCTTCCAGTGCGTCAATCGAAGCGCGCTTGTCCCTATAGACATTAGCCTTGACATACCCCCACAAAAAATAATCTAATGGTGTCAAATCGCACGATCTAGGCGGCCAATTGACCGGCCCGAAACGTGAAATTAACTGTTCACCAAACTCGCCTCGCAATTGCGCCATTGTTTCGCGTGCTGTGTGGCATGTGGCACCGTCTTGTTGAAACCACATATCATGGAAGTCAAGAACTTCCATTTCGGGCAAAAAAAAGTTTGTTATCATCGCTCGGTAGCGTTCACCATTGACAGTAACGCTGCGATTCGCATCATCTTTGAAGAAATATGGCCCAATAATGCCGCCGGCCCATAAACCGCACCAAACAGTGGCTTTTTCGGGATGCATTGGTAGCTGTTGCAATGCTTCTGGCTGATCTTCACTCCAAATGCGGCAATTATGCTTATTTACGTACCCATTCAACCAAAAATGAGCCTCATCGCTGAACACAAGCAGCGCGCGATGAACATTTCGAACCGAGCACGAATTTTGATAGTAAAATTCAATAATTTGCAAGCGTTGATCATTTGTGAGACGATCCATGGTTAAATTGCAAACCAAACTGAAGCTGTTTGACAGTGACACAAGGTACTTAACACACGTCAGCTGTCAAAACCAGTGTTGCCAAAACCAAACCAGCTAAAAAATCACCCGTTACTTGTGAGTAGATGAAAACCATAATCTAGTACAATCAACTGCATATGCTCTCATGTGCGAGTGGATACATTTTACATGGGAAAACAGTTTAATGTGTTCCATTGAAAAAAGCTGGCAAAGTACTCGTACTATTAATGCCATTCATTTTCCTAGAATCTCATTACCATTTCAACTCAACTCAAAATGGAGCCCTCAACCCAAGTGACGAAAAACGTGGGTCTTATATTCAACCCTATTTCAACTCGAGCTCTCAAACCTGCATGTAAACGTAGTATTTGACAAATGCAATTGCAAGGCAAACAAAAACTCCAAATATTTACACTTCGCTTCAACTGAATAAGGACTAAAATTTTCAAACTTAATTTGACCATTTTCTCTAAACATTGTCTAGTAATGTATCATTTTATTATACTTATTGTTTGTTAACGGTGTTGGGAAAATAAAACAGAAAGAATTAATTCACAAAGCTCTGCTTTTTTTCTCCAGTTCTCTTGAAATCATTCCATTCGGAAAAATACAGTGAACTAAATAAGCACAAAAATAAGAGTTAATGGAAGAGGAAGTAAAATAACTTTTTTTTTAAATGGTTTTTATTGTTTATAAAAATTTTAGGACAATGAACATTGTACAATGTTTAAAAAAAAAATGAACAAACCATCACGTTTAAAAATCTATATGCTCATTCAGTTGAAGTGAAGTGTATTTTCTTCCAACATAAAAAAACAAAATGGGTGTTCATGAATGTCATCAAACCACTGATCTCTATATACACTGGATAGTGTATTCCTTGTAATGTATAACAGTTTTTTTTTGCTTCCATTTGAAGATGACAATAAGGTGGTCGGCTTCATAATTTGACGTCTAATTTACACAAAAATACGTGTTTCCAAGATGTCAATCTGAAGAAAAAGAAACAGACCAATGATATAAAAGAGAAAAACTTTGTGGAAGTTTGATTTGTTATTTTTTATCATTAAAAGCATTGACCTATTACATATGGACTTCATGACAGTTCATCTTCAACAACTAAGCGCCAGCAGCGCTTGTTGGAGCAAAACAGAAAAATGGTGTAACTTTTGACGGTTTGGTTGGCAGTTGTGTTGTCGTTATTTGTTTATTTACTTTTTTAGAAAATAGTAATAATAGTTTAAAACAATGGTTTAAAAGCCATAACTTTTCTTTTTCAAATTAATCAGTTTTTATTTTAAGTTTTCTGTTTTCATTAAAAAAATAGCGTTGGAAAAACTAAAAGAAAGGATCTAAACGACGCTGTCTCATCCTGCACAACCAACATCCAATGGACCTGGACCAATTTCATTGCAGTACAGGAGTTAACGACGTAGTTTATCACACAGCCACATTTAGTTTGTAATCAATCGCCACGGAAATCTCCAAGCAATAAACTACAACCATTCTGCTAACAATCTATTCATCAACTTTCTTTGTTCCTGGACGATTTTCCATTTGATAATGCATGATGATTTTACATTCTAAGTTCTAAGAAAAAGCTTAATATTAAAAAAAACAAATGGCCTCAGGAAATGAACAACAAATAGATCTAAGATTTGCGTAGAATGTGAGTCCAACTTGGGCGAAATGTGTATTTTCCAGTAAAATTTGTGAAAAACCAGCTTGGATGGATTTGGAAAAAATTCCAGCTGACGACGATTTGAAATGCAGAAAATGTGGTGCTCGACAATCTTTTCTGTGTCAGGTAAACTTTCGGTCAACAACTAAACTTCTTTTCTTTAATAGATACATGCACCCATAGAACAAAAGTCCGAGTGTTTCCATAGAACGATTTACATCTTCATTTGCCGTGAACCAAATTGTTCTGCTCAGAACTCAGCAGAGTAGGTATCCGGAAATTTTCTCATAAATTTGATTGTATTGTTCTCTATAAAAGACAGAAACTTATCAGCATTTCAATCTCAACTTCCTTGACAAAATCAATTCAACTCAGCAGTTCACCCAAACGAGGATGAACAATTAGTAAGAACATCAATTCAAACAGTTTTTACGCTTAATGACCAATCATTACTTTCAGGCTGCTGTTGAACCACCTTGCAGAGTTTGCTCCATTTGTGGTTGTCGAGGTAATTTAGTGTGTCTGCTATGCACAGCATCAACTACTGCTCCTCCTGCTGCCAACTTCTTCTTCCTCAACTTCAAATAACGCAGCGCAGATTCTTCGTTACGATCTATGTAGATTGCCGATAATTATATTTTATGCACAAGTTTACTAATAAAAATTGGTAAAATGTTTAAAAATATATAATCAATAGTTTTTTTTAAAGCTAAGAAACTGTAAGTAGTTTTACCAACGTTGAAATTTGTTTGCCTCAAATATCTTGAGAACAGACAACGATATTGGCTCCCGGTTGATTTCATCCTATATATTAGTTAGTAATTGGTATTTGATAGGGTTTTTAAAAAAATCAACAGTTTTTTTTAAACGAAAAAATCTACCAGCAACTTTACCAATAATTGTAGAAAATTGTTTTTCGTCTCAAATATCTTAAGAACAAACAATGACGTTGGCTTTGGGTTAATTTAATTTTACAGACTTGCTTTAAATTAATAATTTATAGGATTTGCAAAAAAGAATTCGCCAAATAGTTAAAAAAAAAAACAAGAAACTGTACCAAAATCTTTGAAATTTTTTAATTAATTAAATTCTGTATACTAGTTCCTAATTGATACTTGATAGGTTTTATAAAATATTTCAACGAACATTAAGGGTATTCATTTAACAGCGTAAACTCATCGTAAATGTTGTAAAGTTTTAAACTTCGTAATTTCTGTCACAATTTTTATGGAAAGATTGACAGATTTACGAAGTTTACAACTTTACTACGTTTACGACGACTTTACGCTGTTGCATGAATACCTCTATTGTTTTTTTTAAAGTAAAAAAAAAACTACTATAAACCTCACCAAAAATAAATTAAGTTCCTATCGTGGGCTTTAGGCCTTTTTTGCTTTTATTTAAAGTTTTTTTTTAAATTGTAACGTTTTTTTTTTAATTTAATTATTCGAATAAACAAAACTTCTTTTTGAACTGTCTTTTTAAAAATTTTCAAAAAATTATAACAGATTCAAACAAAAACCAAAAGATTAATTTATGCATATAAATTTTTTTATAAAATTGTCTGAAGAAGGGTGTAACTACGCCCGAAACGTTACAATTTAAAAAAAACTTTAAATAAAAGCAAAAAAGACCTAAAGCCCACAAGAGGAACTTAATTTACATTTAAATAGGTCACGAAAAAGGAATATAACTTACCAAAAATTATTAAACTTATTTCTTCTCAAATAACTTGTGAGCAACCAATGATATTGGCATTGGGTTAGTTTTATTCTTCTCACTAATCTTCATTTGATTTCATATTGAATATCTAAGAACTTTTTCGAAGATCTTTAACAGGCGATGTTTTGAAAATAAAATAATATCGGGCCTCTTGCTTCCGACCGCAACAATGGGAAGTTACCAATTTGGGTCACACCCAGGCTCTTTTTAGAATATAAGTTTACATTTATTTGTATTGTCTTGCAAACATACTCGTATACACACAAATAAGCACTTTTTGTTTATATTTTACATTTTATTATTTTTACCATTGAATTTTAGAGCAATTGAAAAAAATAATACAAAATAATAAATTTGATAAATTCAAAATAAACAAATCAAAGTTGAAAAATTAATAACAATAATAAGTATAATCAAGATATACCCAAAAACATTTCGTGGCATCAAGCTGCAATTTTGTCATACAATCTTGAGCTCTCATTTCATCTTTAATACTATTACCATTAACAACTGCTTCGCTTGAATAATAATCATGGTAGTGGTGGTCATCAGCTTCTTGATCGTCATCCTCATCTCCGTCACTAATGTGCTCATCACTTTTTTTGTCATTAAGAGTTAAGAATATCGATCTTGAGGTAAAATATTAATTAATTATAGATAATTTATGTTATTTAAAATATGATAAATTACCTTAAAACCACTTGTACTCTTATTTTACTATACACTGCGATTTCTTTTACTTTGCAATATACAAATACGAGGGTGATTTTCTGGATCGATTCAATCTTCGTGAAGCAGAATATTCTGCAACAAATAAGTATAAGAATTATTAATAAATAATAAGAAATTTGTTTGTTTTTATTTTTTTTTTAAATATCTATAAACTTATTATATTGAATACAATAAATAAATAAATGTTATTGAGTAATTTGAAATGTAGTAAAAAAGTTTTGGACCCGTTTCTTAGATAAATAATGTATTGTTAAATTGCTAAAAAAAATTGTATTGGCAGGGCCGTTATTTTGGTTCTAAAAAAAATTAGAAAAAAGTTTGGGGAGAATTACTAAAAAAAAACACTATCTAGCAAGTTTTTAGAAAACCAATCCAGTCGTTTAGGCTTTAGCCGAACAGACAAAGAGACAAGTCTGATCAAAGTCTCGATTTCATTTTTTACGAATGCAGAACTTGCCATATAATATAGTACCTACCTATGTAAGTAAAATTAAATGCATTATTGAGTGTTACGCTTCATTGAATTTTGAAAAAACGCGACATAAACGTAATAAAACTTTAAACTTCGTAAATATGTTTTGTGTGAGTGATACTTAGCAAAATATAAAGTATAGGTAGGTGTCGAAAATTTCAGTCAAGATTATTCCCAAAATAAAAGTCTTGCAGTCCATAACCGGCAATGAACTGCACGACTTTTGATTTTTTGAAAAGCCTTAACTCATGTTTTGTACGCCTATACTTCTTTTTTTTGATATCACTGACATCCAAAATTTGCTGCTGTGCTAAGAGAATTTTTTAGACAGAATTTGGGAAATCATTTTCCATTTACCATTTTTAGAAATTTATTTTGAATTTCCTACATACCAACTTATAAACTTATTCAAAATAAATTTATAAAAAGTTTTATTAGATAAGAAGTTTAGCGTAGGCACTCACACTTACGTAGACATTGAAGAAATACCTACCCTAGAATTTAGCAAAACAAACTTTAATTAAAATAACTACCTACCTAGCAAAAGAAATACCTATGTAATTAGGTTTACAAAAACCCACCCCATCTTCAACAAAAATATCTTAATACCTTTCCAAAAGATAATAAGTATCTTTACCTAAACCTTAGAATACCTACATATTTTATTTAAACATCTACCAAAAAACATATCCTCGAAACGATTAATAATAGAACAAATTATTACCAAAATATATACCTACCTATACATATACCCTCGCATAATAAAGATTACAATTCAAATTTATTAAAATACCCACCAAAAGTTATAGGTATCCTGCCATCGAAGTTATACGAGAAAATGTATACCTAAATAACTATACGAAAAGATTTCCTCGAACATTTTAAATCAACAATAAAAACAATGCCTACCCTCAATAATAATATGAGAAAATATACCTATAGTTATACCTACGTTTCTCATTCACATCATCTACAACAAAATCTGTGCAGAAAGGTTTTTCTGCTGTTTGCTATGACCTACGACACCGACGAGGCAACACGGCGCAAGCAGCTCACTCAAGTGTCTCTTTCATCCCCTTGTTAAATTATTCCTTGCTAATCTGGCTTCATTCTAAATATATTTCCAAAATAAAACAACAAATAATTTTGGATTCAAAGAAAATACGAGAAACATTTTCACATTTCCATTCACAAAGCTATTTTCGGCTACACGCCCATGTTTCACACAAATTTGCCCATACGACAATTAAAATTCCAATTAGAAAATAATAGTAGAGACGAGCATACCTTTAATATGTGTCTCAGTGCTTTCTTCCTTGACAGACAGCATCGGCATTAATTTCTTCTTTAATTGATCCTTCTTGCTTAAATTTATCATTTATAGATGATTGATTTTTACTGCCTTCTCTAACTTAATAACCATATCTTCAAGGTCTTTTCTTAACTGCAAAAATACAAAATAAATCGGTCTTTCTTTCAATTAAACAATATTACCTCTAAGCTATCGGCAGATGAATCTTTATATTTACGTTTGTAACGTTGCACTTCGCCTTTTAGCTGTCCGTTGTGATTCTGTAAAGAAGTTATCAAATGCCGCATTTCTCAGTTAATTTGTGCTGTTTTCCGAATCTGGGCCAATACGTCCTCCATTTGGATCATTTCACTGCGAACCTTTTTTTGCAATGAGCTTCCTTACTTTTATTTGTCTAAGGTGCTGGTTTGTAATTGGTTCCTTGTTATCCCCAGCATTGTTTTAATTTGCATAGATTCGTTATACAAAACTGAATATTGAGATTACAAACATTTTTTTAGTCAACTACTCTATAACTGGTTCGGGCCACGATACACATATTGAAGGTAATATCATTAGCGTTTTCATTTTTGTTCAGTTCTGCGCATATCTCAAAATCAGTGGAAAATGGTGGATCCCGTGTTATTTGACTGAAAATTATTGTATGTTATGTGTGTATTCCTTTGTTACTTGATAAGAAAATAAAATTGTTCGACATATTTAATGTTTATAATAATTATTTTATTACCTGACAATAAGAAAATTGGTTTCTAGTGTTATTGAAATAATTTCTTTCGTGTTTGTTGTGGTTGTAATACGGCAAAAATATCACGAGAACGGCCATCTTTAGTTCCTTCTGACAGTTCTAATTTTAGACAACCTGCGCAATATAATACCTTCTATTTGTGTACTGTGGGTTCGGGCAACTGATGAATCTGAAAGAGTTTATTGCACGCCGGCTCCACTTGACATGAGTAATGCTCGGACTATGAACATGGCGAAAAAAAAACCAATGGAGCCAGAAAAATCCATGCCTTGCTAACGACATGTCGAAGAAAGTGAGATTCGCGATTTCACATGCGTGTTTTTTTTTGTTTAATTTTTCGGGTTTTCTTTGTGTCTGGAGGTAAATATTGTTGCAAAGTTGTTATTTATTTACATGACCTTTTTTCTATAATTTGAGTTGGATATTGTTGAAGGAGTGGTGAGAAAAGAATGAAACGACAGTACATGATTTGCCCAGGGAGCAAAAATCTGCTTGTTGTGGGTTGCGATGTTGGACATCTGTATGCTCTGTGGAGTCAGGATATTAAGGAAAAAAAACAAAACAATCAATAGTAGCAAAAACTTACGTCCATTTCTCAACTTTGTTAATGTTTTTCGATGAGTCGCATGAAGTATATCTAATTCTTGGAGAAGATTATTGGCTACCAAACTATCACCCTAAAGTAGATTTAGGTTTTATGCTGGAGCGAGTTGAGGTAAAGAATAAACTGTCGAGTGGCATGAGTTCTGAAGCAATATATTACGTCCATGATCACTAAAACACTTCACCCAAATTTTAAGGAACATACTTCTGCACTGTTGTGCATCAAGCAAGTACTGTGAAGGAATGAAAGTTTGCACTCACCCACGCCCATCAACAACAAAAAAAAACACTGAAAGAAAAAACTAAAAAAATATATATAAATAAATTTAATTTAATTTAATAAACTAAAAAAATATTTATAATTTATAACAAACAGACGCAATTATTGTAATGAAATAAAAAAATTGGTAATAAAAGTCAGACGTCAAAGAATAAACTTGAATATAATAATAGATGGCCTTAGTTTCTATGTCAACAAAGCTTGTTTAGGCCAAGATTGTCAAGAGTAATAGTATTAGTAATAATAACTCTTTTTGCCAGTTTGCTCCAACAAGCAGCTATGCCGATAAAAAGTTTTGAACACATTTTAATACAGCTTTTGTGTGGAAATGAAACTCGACTAGCAGTCCATATATATTATGTCAACGTATAGTAATAGACTGAACAGAAGTGAAGTTGGCTCCTAGCAGTCCATATATAGTAGGTCAATGTTTATTTACGTGATCTTTGTTCCTATAGTTTGAGTTGAATATTGTTGCAAAAGATAGAAGTAGTAGAGAGAGAGAATTGAAACGACATGACATAATTTGCCCAGCGAGAAAAAATCTGCTGTTTGTTGATAGGGATCTCAACCAAATTGTCAGTGTCAAAATGACAGCTAACAATGTGGCTCTTTGACAGTTGCAATTGCAAGGCAAACAAAAATTTCAAATATTTACACTCCGCTTCAACTGGACTAAAATTTTCAAAGGCAAATCAACCATTTTTTCTAAACTTTGTGCATTAATGTACCATTTGGTTATCCAATTGTTTGTTTATGATGTTGGGAAAAGAAAACAGAAAGATTAATTCACAAAGCACATCTATTTTTTCTCCGGTTATCTTGAAATCTTTTCATTCAGAAGGAAGGTTTTTTGTGTCATCTGAATAAGCAAAAATATTGAAACTAGTAATAAAAATTAATGGAAGGAAGTAAACAAATTTTTTTAAACGATTTTTATTTCTTATAATAATTTTAGGGCAATGTACAAAAAAGTTTGAAAAAGGAACAAGCCACTTTTAAAAATCTGTGTGCTCATTCAGTTGAACTGGAGTGTATTTTCCTCCAAAATAAAAAAAACAAATGGGTGTCACATAAATGTCATCAGAGCCAAATTCTTGAGTTTGACGTTTACAAATGAACAAGACAGAGATGTATTGCTGTTTATTACACCCTGAATCCACAGAACATACAGATGCCCAACATCTCAACCACTATCCAATCAACAAAGAGCAGATTTTTTCTCGCTGGGCAAATTATGTCATGTCGTTTCATTTCTCTCTCACTACTACTTCTATCTCTTGCAACAGTATTCAACTCAAACTATAGGAACAAAGGTCACGTAAATAAATAAAAACTTTTGCAGTAGTAGTAACCACCAGATACAACAAAAATCAGACAAAAACTCACACTTACGTGAAATCTCAAATCTCATGGCCAAGCTTTGAACAGCGTCCATGTGCTGTTCAAAAGTTGGTTTTCTTCGACATGTCGTCAACAAGACATGGATTTTTCTACCTCCATTGGTTTTTTTCTCGACAGGTTCATTGTCCGAGCATGGCTCATGTCTAGTGGAGCCGGCATGTTAAAGAGCCCCTTGTTTTTTTTCTATGGTTTCTAACAGCATATTGTGAAAATTTGCAAGAAATTTCACGTTAACAAACACACCTAATAAAAAGAAACGTCAACATTTCTAAAACAAATAAAGATGGTAATCCTTAGCTGAAGTGCCTTATTTTTGACCCCTATTACACGATGATTCTTTGCGTCTGAATCTTTTCGAATGTTCATAAGCGCGAAGGAGAAGAAACATCTGATTTTACCTTCACACTCATTTAATTTTGAAAAGAGTCAGACGCAAAGAGTCATTGTGTAATAGGGGTCTTTCTAACCACAGTTAACTAAAGTTAACTTTTATCGTTCATCGTGATTCAGTAAAATAACTTTATTTAACTTTATGATGTCATAGATTCGTTCCTAAATTCAAAGTAAAAGTGTCAAAAAGTAACTTTGAGTAACTTTTTTAAACTCATCTCCTTGATATGAGTTGAAAGGGTTAATCTGTCAAAAGCAACTGAAATCACAATGTTTTCATTTTGGATTATCTTTTGTTTGCTTCTCGATCATTCGGTTTGGATTTGATTTCATTTTTGTAGTAATATATTTATTATTTAATTGATTTAACCGTCGAAAAACATTCACATCCTTATTTTTTGGAGTTGGACTGCTGTATAAAATTAGACAAAGGTTATAAATACGACTGTCAATGTTGTGCTAGAACGAAGTTAGGTGCTGATAAAAGTTTTTTTCAATAAATCAAATGAAATCACAATTTGTTCTTGAATTTTAATTCCAAATGCATTTTGATTTTTTGTTCATCCATTTGGTATGACAGATCAACTATTTTTAAATTTGGTCGTTCCTAAATGAAAAGTTATTCGAAGTACCTTTTTTAACTATGACGTTGCAACTCTTCTTTTTTACAAATTAACCATAGTTTACTAGAGTAACCTAAAACATGTTATTCATGCTCTGGGTTCTGGGTTAAATTAAATTTATTCACCAGTTCTAATGGTGCACTATCATAATTCTATTTTTCCTTTACACTGTTTCTTCCTCTCCCTTTTTTAAAAATATAAAGCTGGCAAAATAACATTATCCTCAAACATAAGACCTTTTATGCTGGTGTCAGCTTAAACTACACCTCCAGGTAGGTCATCCAGTAGATCATTAATGAACAGCGAAAAGAGATCAGGACTCAAAGCACATCCTTGCTTAACACCTGATTTTGTGTCAAACCATTCCTTTCTTCCCCTGTCCACATTGCCGCTGGAGCATGTGAATACAAGTTTTGGAGAACTCTTCCAAATTTAAACGACATTCCTTTTTGATAAATTTTGTAAAACAATGAATTACGGTATGTTGAATCAAACGCTGCTTTAAAATCCACAAAGAAAGTGTATAACTTCTTATTTTGCCTCTGAAACGATTCTCCAATTCTTTTAAGAACAAATATTTGGTCCTCGGCAGAGAAAACTTGCTTTAAACCAGCCTGGACCCATGTTCTGTAACTATCGAATCGATAAAAATAGTCGAGAAACGTTGAAAAATGGAACAACAGTCAATTTATCACTTCATCGGGTTTCTGTATCTTTGACAGTCGTTAAACTTTATCGACTGGAACAACCGGAATAGAAATACTGGAAAAATGCGATAAAATGGGTTTCTGTATCTTTGAAAGTCGATAAGTTTTTCATTTTAAACGTCAAATCTTATCGCCGACCAAAAAGTTGGTGAGATAAAAAGAATTTGAGTTTTGAATATTAAAAATGATCAACTAATCGTGATGCAACATCGTGTTACATTTTAATTTGTTTTTTGATCATCATTTCATGATGCATTAAACTCCAAAGTTTAACCAAAGGTAGTCAATAAACAAATCAATATATATTCTGTGCATTATTAGAACTATTTGTTTTTTTAGAAAATGGCCAAACGAAAAAAAGACTCTAACCATATTAAGTTGTACAAATAAGTATTTAGTGGTTCAACAATTTTAATTCACAGACTTCGGCAAACGAACTGAACTTTGAATCATCGTTTAACCTGAGTAATTCCGTTGAAATCAGCCAATAAACATTTTTGAACCATGGATCAATATTTAAACCACGTACAACCATATCATTCGATTATTGCTAAAGCCAATAAATCTTCAAAGCCAAATTGCTCCTATTCAAGGCAAAAATTTCTCAAGAACTGCTGAAGAACATGAAAGATATACGCGAGAAAACACAAGATATGATCGTGGACAGTGATAAACCAGTGAGTATAAAATTATAATACATATAACAATCGCTTTAACTAATATATTTATAGGTTTCATTCGAACAAACTTTTGAAACCAATCGTTTACAACATTTGGCGAAAGTTCAAGCTAACGAAGAAGATAATAAGTTAGACAGTGAGCCAATCGCAGTTATGGATATCATCTTTTTATTTAATGCACACTGGTTACATTGGCCCATGAAAGGGGCTTAAGAAAATATTTTTATGAATCAATAAATTAATTCAGAAAACATGAACGCTCATGAAATAAGTGGATATAACAACAGAAGGCGAACTACTACGGCACCTATCGGTGCTTTTCGTGCAAGATTTTTGTTTATGTTAAGGCAAGAGAGCTTCGGACGAAACTCAAAACAGTTTTTGAAATAACGGGAACAAAATTTTTTTCGTGTGAAACTCAAAATAAAGCTGATAATTTATCTGTTCAATTTATTTATAATTTAATTTAGTTATTTTTTAAAAAAAAACTTTTGTCTACATCCGAGCGAAGCCGGTCATGCCAGCTAATTTAACATAAAAACTTAATAAAAAAAAACTAAATATATCAAATTTCCAATCTTTGTTATTTAAATATATGCTATTGATTCTTGGTAATTTATCTGCATTTGATGAACTCTCAACGAACTCATTTCCCTCAATTTTATAGCTATTTATCAAAACATTTATTTATCGAATAATTTAATTATTATTTTCTTTTTTTATTAATTAAATGTTTTTTTTGTATCGTCAGATCTTCAAGAGTCAATATCGATGTCAACCGATTATTTTTTATGAAACCTGTAGCTCAATTCGATATTGTATCTGAGCTAGGGCAAAACTTCGCTTTTTATTCCCATTCTTTTGTTGTATTTAGGTAGGTAAAATTAGAGAAGAAAAACGTTGGAGTTGGTCCTGCAAAAAATTATGTTTATTACTTCTACAAACTAGTTACATACATATGTAGGTATACATAATGCACCAAAAAAAACCGGGCTGCAAAGGGTACAAAGTACTCTTAAGACCCAAAGTTGAAGTCAGATACTTTTTTGCATTTAAACACGTCAGTATTTTTGTCATATAATGTTCTTTTTCCTCGTTTCAGCTTTCTGGATTTATTGGAGTTTGTTAAATTACAAATTTCAAATACTTTTCCAAAATCGGCCAATGGCTTACTATTAGCCAGTTTCTATTTCTGAAATCTCAGAGGACTCTAAAATATAAACCGGATTCCTCACATTACATAAAGTAGAAAAAAAAGTTATTTTGATTTCTTTGTGAGGAATATTAATTATATTTTACTCTCATGCTCTGTAAAAAACGGAGGCAAATACTGAGCGCTCAAGAAATATAAACTGACTGTTTCATCTGACTTGATTTTCTAAAAAGATGTGAGTCTGGGTATAACGAGAGGCATGAATTACTGCACCATGGAGAAAAAAAAAAACGTAGAAATTATTTCACTCCATCAAAAATCAACAAAAAGAAATCTTCCAAATCACGCCAATTATTCTTTATTTCTTTCAAAATAAACTTATATTGTGTCTCTTATTTCGATCGCACAAACTAACTTAAAGGGTATACATACAACAGCGTACAGCCGTCATTAACGTTGTAAAGTTTTATACTTCATAGTTGTGTTTCAGTTCATAACTCTACAACGTTTACGATGACTTGACACTGTTGCATAAATACCCTCTGTATATTTTTCCTTGATTTTTTTATTTGTTCTCTGAATATTGCACCACATTTTAAACATATCCACCTAAGGTTTATTCTTGTGAAGTCTCCTTGGCAACTGAGAATGTTTCAGGAACTGCAGCAACACACCCAGAATCAGCAATAACAACGTCCTTAACGGGACGGTCCAGTGCGTTAATAGCACTAGATGCATTTTAGCGGACAACATCCGTACCCGGGATGACCTAACCAATTAAGTTTAAATTAAATCAACATCAATAATATATCGTGGTTTTAATAACCTACCCGAAGAAAACATAACGTCCATCCAACCAGAAAGGTGGTGATAAAGAACTGAGATCAATCGGTGTTCTTATTATATCACCTCACCCTTTGTGAAATATCTCCTCCTTGGATGTCGCAGTCATTAACGACGAGATTTATGAATTTGCTTCCCTTGGTGAAACAAAACAGAAAAATAATTTACAAAATCCAATTATTCCACTCCGAACATACCCTTCACCTTAAAGTTGTTCAGCTTATTATTTAAAATTTTTAAGTCTTTGGGACGGTAGCACCGAAAAGTTCATTTTCAATTCGTCTAGCCAGCCTTCCGCCGATAGTTTACAATTCCACCAAAATGTCGTTCAAGAATTTCTTCTTTCTTGAGTTGTTCGCGGAATTCTTCATCTTCATTAGAACACCTATATGTAATACTTGATCATAGTTATGGATGAGGTAGACAAGTTGTTCTTTCAAGGAAACGTTCGACTTCGTTCTAGAGTTCAAAGAGGAGCAAAGAAATACATAACTTTATTATATACAATTTCCAAAAATCACAGCAGAAAACTCTGCAAATCGGCAGGTTATCTTAATGCAAAATTGTTAGTAAAAGTAGGTATTTTAAAAATCCGGGGGAGAATATTTGAAATTACACAATGAAATTCACATCCTTACATTACAGCTTGCATCGCGTCCTAATTATCTATTTCAAGAATGTATGTTATGATTTAATTTATTAATTAATTTTTGCAGCATAGATAAAAGACCTATGACAGTTGAATTGTTTGGTTCTGAAATGTCAATATGACATTTCAACTTACCGCCTTCCAATGGAAATTCCAACCAGAATAGTTCGGAAATTGAATTTATCGTGTTCAGTTACAGAAACCCAATTTTTTCCAGAGGCGATAACTAAGGAATGAGTTGTTTCATTTTTTAACGATTCGAAAAGTTATCGCCTGAGTTACAGAACATGGGTCCTGGTATTCCATTTCTTGCTTTATCCATTGTATTAGACGGGTTTTCAACACAGCTGTAAATATTTTGTAAGAAGCATTCAATTACGAGATACCTCGATAATGTTCCGGGCTAGATGTGCTTCCTATTTTGTGAATGGGGAAAATTAGAGTGTCATTAAAAGCTTGAGGAATGATGCCTGTTTCTAGCACATCATTAAATAACTGAAGAAGTTTATCCTTGAGCAAGTTTGTGCCATATTTGTTAAACTCTGTCGGTATTGAGTCCGCACCAGGGGCCTAACCATTTTTCAGATCATTTCACGCCTCTGTAACTTCCGATCTCGTAATTACTATATCAAGCAACGCGTTTGAAAAAGCTGGAATAGCATAATGAAATGAATCGGCAGATTCATCGGAATTAAGCAGGTCAACAAAATAGGAACGAGGCACTTCCGGACCTAAGCTACGATTAATCACCGAAACTGTTCCATTGAGCTTCTTTGCTAGTTTCCAAAATTCCCTTGAATTTCTACAGGATGCCATCTTTCTGGCTTCACCTTCAAAATGCTTTATCTTTTTTTCCTTACTTTTGTATATTCGTTTGGCTTCGAAGTAGTTGGCTTTGAATATCACTGAACTGTTTTCACGAAAAAGCTTCAGCAATATAAGGGTTTTTTCTCTCGCCTTTCTGCAGTCATTATCAAACCATTAAGGAGAGGGGTCTGATAAGCATCTTTTATTATTCTTTCAAGCTTGTAAAAATTAATTTCGTTTTGTTTTAAGAGTTCTAAATTTAGTCGCCTTCTATAGCTCTCAGCCTTATTATGCATCCATTTAACATTGGAAGAGCCTTAAGCAAGCGATTTTCTTCGGATAATTGGACTTTATGTCCAAAAGATACGACAATAGGTAAGTGATCAGAGTAGGGCTCTTGATTAACTTCGAAATATACACCACATTTATTCCAGTTGCCTCCTATTAAGCAGTAATCAACTACTGAAGTGCCTTATTAACCACTAACAAATGTAAAATCGCTGTTCTGATCGCCTGAGCTCGTACCATTCAATATTCTAAGTCCGAAAGAATCACACAAATCTAATTGTTTCTTGCCTCTTGAATTTGATATTTTGTCCTTGGTTTGCGGGATTATACCCAATAAAGCATTACTTGTCCCCTCATCCACTCCAATTCCTGCGTTAAGGTCACCTTCCAACTAACAATTTCGCTTCAATATTTGTCCGTAGATGCTTTTCGGTTTCATTCAACCTACGCATATAACCAATGCATAGAACTCCTTTTTTAACTCCTATTGTACCCTTTTATGGAGTTAGTTGTTACAAGAGTCTTTAAGAAGTTCACATAAAATTAAATAAAAAAAAAGTTGGCAAGCCCAGGAATCGTACCCGTGTCCCTCTGAACGAATTGTCTTGCTCGCTTTTTTTTTTTTTTTTTTGTAAATTCATTTTTATTTTTCAATTTTCTTAAAACTATCTCAAAGCTAGACAAAAATTCATAAAAACTAGCCTACTTATCAATATCTTAAAACTAACTTACTGGCCCCAACCGGCCGCTCTAAGTTAAACTAGAATAACATAATGCCTTCCGGCCTAAGAACTATCTTAATACTAATCCAGGTCGGTTTTATTTTTTACCGAGAAGAATTTCACAAAAAAAACTCGGTATCTACTCGTATGTCTTTTTTTTTGGTTTTATATAAAACTTACAAACTACACAAAACTAAATTAAAGCTAATTAAAACTAATTAAAACTAATTAAAACTACTTAAAGCTACTTAAAACTACTTACAACTAATTTTAAACTAAATACAACCTACTTATAAGCTACTCACAGATTACTTACACACTAGAACAGCCACAGCAAGCATTTTTCGGTTTTTATATATTTTTTTTGTATTTTTGTTGATTTTATTTATTTTTTTGTGTTTTTGTATGTTTTATATTTTTTTTTTATTTTGTGGTGCCACCCTGACTGTCCCTACTTAAAACTAACTACCTAAACCTATGTAAGTCGGCCATGACAGAGAAAAACCAAGGACAACTTTTAAATATCTGAAGGAACTTCATTCTTCATATTTTAACCACCAGAATTGGTTCTCCTGCCTTACCCTATCCCTTCGGTCCCGTTCGGACACAGTCCTACTGAACCGAAGGTGCTCAGCTCTGTCTTGTGCGAGGACGTCCCGACTGTAAAGGAGCTTCTTCGGCCGACGTGGTAGATTAGCGGAACCGCCGCTCTATCCTGGATCAACCCTCGACTGTCTAGGTGGAGGAATGCATCGGGCGGAATGAAGCCGTTTAGAAGTACACTCTCGTAGTATTCGTTGTTGGGGTAATAAGCCCCGAAAATTAAGCTGTTAGACAATGACATCGCTCTGTGACCTCGAATAAGCTTCAGCAAGAATATATCTATCCTGTTTATGTTTGCCCCGTTGTATAGACCCAGGTTGGAATAGTAGTGTTTGTATTCCGACTCTGGTGTTCTGTGCAATCCAAGGCAGCGTCGAAGACACTGCCTTTCAAACACCCGAATCTTTTCCATTTGAGATGGGGCAACGTTGAACTAAACCGGGCATCCATAGGCAATCATCGGCCGGTTAAGGGCCATGTAGCAAATCACCTTCACCCTGCTGTCAAGCCGGCTGCTATAAAACAACCGTTTCGTCAGGGCAAAAGCTCCCCTAGCCCTGGCCAGAGCAGCAGTTATATGTCTGTCGAAATACAAATACTGATCCATCCAGATGCCAAGGTACTTTACTACACTTTTACTCGCCAGCGGATGTCCATTTGGCCCTACGATCACCAGCTTGAGCCAGTGCTTTCTCGTATCTCTTGTGGCTCTAAGCAACGGAGTCCTAAACAAGATAGTTTCTGATTTCTGAAAGTTGATTTTCAACTTCCAGTCATCGCAATATCGCTGAATCTTCTCGAAGTCACGCTGCAAGAGAATTCTGATGACCTCGACTTTTGGAGCTGTTCTGTACGTAATTAGATCGTCGGCATACGCAATTGCCTGAGTTTGACTACTTATCAGATCGCTGGTCTAAATGCTGAATAGAATCGCTGAGTTGACCGCTCCCTGCTGAAGACCATTTTTAATATTAAAGGTTGTGGCAGCCCCCACTTTCTCCTGCGGATCTTCGACAATAAAGAGGTCATCGTCCAAGACGGCGTCCTCTGGATCAATTCCTGCTATCAGAAGTACGTTTCTGTTGTCCGTCGTTCTCTGAAGCTTAAGACACGGAAGATCGTTCTGATCATTCCTTCTAAATATCTTGTTAATTTGGGAAAACATACTCGGGTCGATAGAGTTAACGGCCCGAATTTTGTTATCCCAATACAAATTAATTGACAACCGATAGTTTTCTTTAATTAGTTGGTTGATGTTCTTGATCGACGACTTCAGTGTCCTAATCTCCAGATCGTGAGGGTCAGTAAACCGTCGGTACAAGAGTTTAAGCCTTGTCAGCAGTCCACTTTTTTGTTCGTGTAGTGCGTCAATGGTCGCGTTCCGATTGATGTCGGTTGCATCCTGTTGCTTGTATTTCGGTATTGTTATATACATTGTTCGTTTGATTGTCTCGTCCATTTGTTCAAAGTGTTAGTCTATTTCGTTATTTGTCAAACTCCTGTCATTTGGTGGGGATATGTTATTCCAACTGACTTCGCTTGATAAGTCGTTGGGGAAGCGTGGCCAGCGCACCTTACTGTAATTGTAAGTATGCACAGGTACATACTCATTCAACTCCACGAGCTCGTTCGGAAGCTGTATTACGGCGGCGAGTCCGCAGTGATCACTGTCGTACTCGCTTGTTCGTAAACAGTTTCTTGGTCTTTGACCCACAGTGTCACTAATTGTCAGTCTTGCGTCTATTAGCAATAGATCCAGATAGGCACCGCTTCTTGGAAACGATGGCCGATCCGTAGCCAGGTCGACACCATATTCAGTGTTGTATCGACTCATCCAATTAAAAAGATGAATACCTCTTTGATTCTGAATTTGATTTCCCCAATCTAGGTGTTTGGCATTCAAATCACCGGCCATGAGAAAGTAATTTTCTTCCAAGCTCTAGCGTAGACATTCGAAAAGTTTTTCAAGTTCTGTCATAAAATCAGTTGGCTGAGGTGATTCCGGTGCATAGGCCGAAATCACATACATTCGCTTCCCCTGTTGGAGAGGAATGCATACGATGCACGCCTCTAACAGCCGAAATCTGCGCAGATCACTATTACATATAACTTTATGCTTAATGCCTTTTCGTATGAAGATTGCGACGCCTTCCTCTTGAGTGGAGTTCGGTCGATCTCTTCTAACGATATTGTAATTGTTGTTAGTCAACTTATGTTTCTGGTTCAGCTTAGTTTCGCTGGCCATAAACACATCTGGACTTTGGTCTTTCAACAATTGGAAAAGATTAGCTCTACGTTCGGTCCTAATCAGTAAATTTACATTCGCAGCAAGGATTCTAAGAGGCCTCTCCGACCTCTAATTTGCTTTAGGCTAGGCAAAACAGAGTAGAGATAGTCTACCCTAGTCGCCTGCTTCTTTATCTGGGTCTGAAGTCCTGTTAACTGGCCTTGAATTGCCAGCAACATACTTCTAATTTCGACCTGAGCGTCCGGCGCCTTTGGCACTAGGACCGGTTGGGCTGCCTTAGCTGCCGGCTGTACCGTTTTTCCCCTTCCTGCCGCCATTTGGGAGTAGAAAATTTGGGGATTAACGGGCGTTGCTGTAGGAGCACGCGTTGATGGGCGTATCTCTGACACTGTCTGCTTAGCCACTTTATTGGTGCGAATTTGCTGAAAAGCTGAGCAACCTCGATAATTAGCAGGGTGCCCCTCCTTTCCGCAAAGTGCACATTTAAGCTGGGTCATGTCTTCGACCCGTTCCTTGACGAGTTTACACTCCCCCTTTCACAAAAAAAACTCGGTATCTATGTCTTTAGTTTTTTGGTTTTATATAAAACTTACAAACTACATAAAACTAAATTAAAGCTAATTAAAACTACTTTAAGCTACTTACAACTTATTTTAAACTAATTACAATCTACTTATAAGCTACTTACAGACTTCTTACAAAATAGAACAGCCATAGCAAGCATTTTCCGGTTTTTATATTTTTTTTTTGTATTTTTGTTGATTTTATAATTTTTGTGTTTTTTTTTTGTGCCTTCCTGACTGTCCCTACTTAAAACTAACTACCTAAGCCTATGTAAGTCGGCCATGACCGAGAAAAACCAAGGACAACTTTTGAATATCAGAAGGAACTTCATTCTTCATATTTTAACCACCAGAACTGTTTCTCCTGCCTTACCCTATCCTTTCGGTCCCGTTCGGACATAGTCCTACTGAACTGAAGGTGCTCTGCTCCGTCTTGTACGAGGACGTCTCGACTGTAAAGGAGCCACCGATCTACAGTTCTACGGCCGACGTGGTAGATTAGCGGAACCGCCGCTCTATTCTGCATCAGCCCTCGACTGTCTAGATGGAGGAACGCATCGGGCGGAATAAAGCCGCTTAGACGCACACTCTCGTAGTATTCGTTGTTGGGGTAATAAGCCCCGAAAATTAAGCTGTTAGACGAGGACATCGCTCTTGCAATGTGACCTCGAATAAGCTTTAGCAAGAAATTATCTATCCTGTATATGTCGGCCCCGTTGTATAGAACCAAGTTGGAATAGTAATGTTTGTACTCCGACTCTGGTGTTCTGTGCAATCCAAGGCAGCGTCGTAGACACTGCCTCTCAAACACCCGAATCTTTTCCATTTGAGATGGGGCAACGTTGAACCAAACCGGGCATCCATAGGCAATCATCGGCCGGATGAGGTCGTGATTGGGGCGAATGCACACATTCACCTTGTACACTTGCTGGAAAGCAGTTCCCACAGCCTCCACTTTCTTCTGCGGATCTTCGACAATAAAGAGGTCATCGTCCAAGACGGCGTCCTCTGGATCAATTCCTGCTATCAGAAGTACGTTTCTGTTGTCCGTCGTTCTCTGAAGCTTAAGACACGGAAGATCGTTCTGATCATTCCTTCTAAATATCTTGTTAGTTTGGGGAAACATACTCGGTTCGATAGAGTTAACGGCCCGAATTTTGTTATCCCAATACAAATTAATTGACAACCGATAGTTTTCTTTAATTAGTTGGTTGATGTTCTTGATCGACGACTTCAGTGTCCTAATCTCCAGATCGTGAGGGTCAGTAAACCGTCGGTACAAGAGTTGGAGTCTTGTCAGCAGTCCACTTTTTTGTCTGTGTAATGCATCAATGGTCGCATTTCGGTACATGTCTGTTGCGTCCCGTTGTTTGAATTTCGGTATTGCTCTGTTCATTGTTCGTTTGATTGTCTCGTCCATTTGTTCAAAGTGTTAGTCTATTTCGTTATTTGTCAAATTCCTGTCATTTGGTGGGGATATGTTGTTCGAACTGATTTGGCTCGATAAGGCGTTAGTAAAGCGTTGCCAGCGCACCTTACTGTAATTGTAAGTATGCACAGGTACATACTCATTCAACTCCACGAGCTCGTTCGGAAGCTGTATTACGGCGGCGAGTCCGCAGTGATCACTGTCGTATTAGATCGTTCGTAAACAGTTTCTTGGTCTTTGACCCACATTGTCAGTAATTGTCAGTCTTGCGTCTATTAGCAAAAGATCCAGATAGGCACCGCTTTTTGGAAACGGAGGCCGACCCGTAGCAAGCAGGTCGACACCATATTCAGTGTTGTATCGACTCATCCAATTAAAAAGATGAATACCTCTTTGATTCTGAATTTGATTTCCCCAATCAAGGTGTTTGGCATTCAAATCACCGGCCATAAGAAAGTAATTTTCTTCCAAGCTCAAGCGTAGACATTCGAAAAGTTTTTCAAGCTGTCATAAAATCAGCTGGCTGAGGTGATTCCGGTGCAAAGCCGCGATCACATACATTCGCTTCCCCTGTTGGAGAGGAATGCATACGATGCACGCCTCTAACAGCCGATATCTGCGCAGATCACTATTATATATGACTTTATGATTAATGCCTTTTCGTATGAAGATTGCGACGCCGCCCCCTTTAGTGGAGTTGGGTCGATCTCTTTTTACGATATTGTAATTGTTGTTAGTCAACTTATGTTTCTGGTCCAGCTTAGTTTCACTAGCCATAAACACATCTGGACTTTGGTCTTTCAACAATTGGAAAAGATTAGCTCTATGTTCGGTCCTAATCAGTGAATTTACATTCGCAGCAAGGGTCCTAAGAGGCCTCTCCGACAGCGCGCCTTTAACCTCTAATTTGCGTTAGGCTAGGCAAAACAGAGTAGAGATAGTCTACCCTAGTCGCCTGCTCCTTTATCTGATTGTGAAGCCCTGTCAACTGGCCTTGAATTGCCAGCAACATGCTTCTTATTTCGGCCTGAGCGTCCGGAGCTTTTGGCACGAGGGCCGGTTGAGCTACCTTAGTTGCAGGCTGTACCGTTTTTCCCTTTCCTGCCGCCATTTGGGCGTAGAAAATTTGGGGATTAACGGGCGTTGCTGTGGGAGCACGCGTTGATGGGCGTATCTCTGCCACTGTCTGCTTAGCTGTTTTATTAATTCTTATCTGCTGAAAAGCTGAGCAACCCCGATAATTAGCAGGGTGCCCCTCCTTTACGCAGAGCGCACATTTAAGCTGGGTCATGTCTTCGACCCGTTCTTCATCGAGCTTACACTCCCCTTAATGTGGTCCTCACCACACTTAACGCAGCGTGACTGCATTTCGCAGTTTGCTGCAGCGTGGCCAAACCTTTGGCAGCGCATGCATTGAAGCATGTCAGCGCGTTTCTTTAGTTTATCCCAAGTTACAACCTGGTAGTTGAGGACGGAGATCCTCCTCAAACTATCCAGTTTGCTGCTGGGCGATAGCTGTACCAGGCGAACGGCTTTACCCCGATAAAGTTGAGATCGTCGCTCGCTTTTTGACGGAGCTCATCTTAGAGCACCTGTGGTTCCGTGCAGGAATCTATGCCCTTCAAGAGGACCGTTTTTATATTTATCCACTTTTGGGGTAAAACTGAAGAACTCAGTCCTGGGTTTCTTTAACAATTCTTTAATTATTTTATGCTGCTTCACTGTTGAGCAGTGGATAGCATGTCTATCTTTACTTAAGCGTTTAGTAAAAAAGTTTTGGCCTATGGCCGTCTTACACAGGTCTATGGTTTCCTGTAGCTCCATTTTATAGGTGATTATTGGTGGCACCTTTTCTTTTTTATTTTGGGGCGGCTGTGGCCGCTGCTGCTGACTCTGCTCCTGTGGTTTTTGTTGTTGCTGCTGCTGTTGTTTTTTTGTGCGTGGCACTTTCGATTGCTGCTATGGTTGTTCGATTGAATGCTGTTGTTGTTGCTGCTCTTGTTGGCTCTGCTGTGGCAGTTGCTGTTGTTGCTGCTGTGCTAGCCTTTGCTCTGGTTGTGCCAGCTCTTGTGGCGGTGCTTTTAGTGGCGCCTTTAGTGCTTTTTTCTTCTCGCACTCCTGCCTCTCACGTTCTCTTCGAGCTTCTTGCTTGGTTTTTAGGGATTGAATTAGAGGGGTAACTATAGAGTTAAGCCTTTCCATCTCCCCCCGGATGGCATCAATTTATTCGGTGATGGCTTTCTCATCAAGCGCGACTATTGCATTTTCATTTTCCTCTTCGGAGGACGCCTCTGGTGAGGTTAAGTCCACAAGCAGTTTGCTGTTGGAGTCCTCCGTTGTATATCATCCTCACCATCTTCGGACATGTACTCGATGTCGTCATCGGATGGCGAGGTATCCAATTGTTGTTGGATTTTTGCTGCTGCTGATGTCTTTGCTGTGCGCGCCGTCTCCTTCACCCCGGCTGGCAGCTGGGCTGAGGTGGTGGTGGAGCGGCGCTTGACGAGGTTTGGCGAACAGCTAGTCCTCTTCCTCCTTTTGTTTTTAGTATCGGCTGTTGTTGCCGTTGGCGGTTGTGCCGCAGTTGCTACGGCACTGGTTGATGGTGCCATCGCTTGCTTGGTTGTTGTTGTTGCTGTTGCTACGGCATTTGCTGCAGCTTTGGTTGCTGGTGCCATAGCTGGATTTATTGTTGTTGCTGGGACACCTTTCGATGTCCCCGCCGTGTTGTTATCTGCCATTAGCTGCCCCTCCCACTCAATGAAGTTTTCGACTTCGCGATTGTGGAAAAAAGCAGCCATATAATAATTCTTGCCCGATTGGGATTCGAACCCACTACCCCTGGATTCTCGGTCGGCCACCTCTACCTTTGCGCTATTGTAATATTGAAAATAGCTTGGTATTAATAGTACTTTGACAAGTCACTCCGAATTTATTTAAAGAACACTGTGAAAGCCGAAAACGTGTGTACACTTCCACAGATCGAGATCGACTGGTGCCGTGTCCTTACAATCTGCACCACCGCCTATACAAATATTGTTATTAAGAATTAAATTAAAGCGTGAGTAGAGATAGGATTAAAAGTTAAATAGAAAATGGACAGAAAGGGACAACAACTAATTACCTGAAGCTGAAAGCTTAGGCTAAGGGAAAACAATTAGGGGAAATTTTTTTGAAAAGCACTTTTAGCACAAATACATGGAACGGATATATTTACTAGGTAAATAGAATAGAAAAAAAAACATAGAGCTCACTCAATGTAGAGGACAAAAAATTGAAATTTACAAAAAAAAAAAACTTTTAGCACAACTAAACAAAAGTTAGACAGATGGTGATAAATTAAAGTTAAATATTAACTTATTCAGCGAATGAAGTCAACCAGTGCTGTCCACTGTCCACACTTATTGACCTATAGCCCACTAAAATTTAATCTATCTATAACTTTAATTTTAGTTAATTTTTTAAGTGAATTTTAAATTTAATCTGCTATATGTTGCATTAATAAATAAAATAAAACAAAGGAGAATATGTCGTTATATCTTCAATCCTGCATTGTATGTTTTACATCTAAAAGGTGTCCCACGAGAGCATATTTTTATTTAAATAAATAGGGATTGCGCACCAAAGTGATAAATATCAGTTGAATTTGTGCACTGAGAAAGAAAGAAATCAATCCACACACGAGGTTGTTTAGTAACTTGAACTTATTTCAAAACCCATTGGAGAAAAAATATTTTGCGAGACTGGTGAACAATTTTAAGCAACTAAACAGGCATATTTGTTGATTTAAAAATTAAAAATGATACAAAATCGATCACATATTTATAAAATAATAAAGTGTATACATTTATTTATAGATTTGCAGCATTCAAAAAACAATCGATGACTTACAACTACATATAATCTGTCCATAAATAATTTGAAAACCATTTAATTTTATTTGTATGCTAAGCTTACACAATCAAAACAATTTAACATAATCATAGTCCACATTAATAGTTTTAAAAAATCAGTTCTTTTGAACATACATTAAAAGATTGGCATCAAAATCTAACTTATTTCTTGAAAATTAAACTACATATTGAAAAAAGTAGGTTTCGAGTAGTTCAGTTATATTTCTTAATACTAACAACAGGAGCTAATTTTTATAGCCTGTATGGATAAATAATTTTCTCATTACTTTATATAATCGAGAAATATCAGTGAATGATGTTTTGGGTTTCTTTAAAATAGTTCTACGTACAAAAATATACTTAACATGAAGCAAAATGAATACAATACTGTACAGAAGAAAATACAGTACTGCCCGCATAATTGCACCAGCCATTTTGTATTTTGTGTGATTTTTCGATCAATTAACCGGGGAGTTCAACTAACCGAAATATTTACATGTTTTTGTTTTCTTTGCTGCAGATTTTTAAGATCAATAAAGCGGAAAAATCAATTAAGCCTGGTGAATTTAACCGGAGAATACTGTATTATTGTAAAAAAAAGGCAATTATTTTGAATAAGTTAATCATGTGGTATATGTACGAATAACATCTCGTATAACAGCCCGACATAGTGGGCACTGTCCACAACCTGCTCCTCGCCACTGTTCAATCGCACATTCATAACACATGCACATATGTCCACACATGTAGAGTACAGAATCAATGTTTTTTTCATAACAAATGGTACATTCTGAGGCAGTTAATTCCTTATCGGCTTTCTTTTCTTCCAGATTTTGCTTGGAAATTGTACTGCCATTTTTACTTCCTAAGAAAAGATTTGGCTGCATAAAGGGAAATGAAATTAATTAAAATCTGTAAATAAAAGTAATTTAAAATTATATCTTACCTCCATCGAATGATTTTTGTAGGTTGACACATTTGGACTGTTTGAATAACCGGAAGTTGTTTGACTAAGTTGTTTTACTTCTTCACTATTATAATCGAATTCATGTGCACGGGATGTTGTTGGTGGTAGATTCACAACCAGTACGGTTCCACCTGATTGAACTTGAATCATATCACTTGAAGAAGGTAAATATATCTGACTAACTTTTGGCATTGAAATGTTGCCAGCAAGTGTTCCAGAATTGATAGAAGCTTCCATGCTACCAAGTAGGTGCGAAGAGTGTAGTAATTCATTGACATTGACTGACGCGGTTGAAGTAGACGAAGAAAGAGGGCGATTCACTGAACTAGATGAATGCGATGCTAATTTCAGTTTAGGGGCATTTTGAACAAATTGTCGGAATGCACGAATACTCCGTGTTGAGCCGTAGACATCGAAAAAAGCCCAAAGTTCTAAACGATGGTCAACATGCATTAATACTACAGGTGATCCACAGTTCTTGCTGATCGTGACTTCTCCGATTGCAGACACGCAAACTGATATTTCATCACCTTTATTACAAGGCAGCGCGATGTCTTTATTAACTACCCAGTATTCGGGTCTGTCGAGTAAAAAATTTGAGTCATCCGGCAAATCATTTTGATTCAAAGAAGCTGGATTACATGATGTCAAACCCAATGCAAGAGCCCCAACGTAGGTATGATCGGTTTTTAATATTTGTATTACAATACTTTCATCAGTTTGAATTGGCCTAGAGGTAAAAACATATCCTTGGCAGAAATCGTTTTCTGTACGAGAAGCCACGATATGGTCAGGGGAAAGTCTTACATTTCGACCTTTTGCTGCGTGGAAAGGCAAAGGCACTAACCTGTGGTTTATGTGATATTGTAGTTGTGGAAGATTAGCCCTATTATCTACAATACTAAGGGACTGCAACGGCATCACTATACTATTCACCGAATTATTGGAATGAGAAATTTGGCTTGAGAAGCCGTTTGTTGAAGACTGTTGATTAAACAATCGTGAATCTAAAAGTTCAATTGCTGTGCAGTTGCCATAGATATCAATAACTGTCCAAAGTAACCCACGTACATCGATTCCTGATAGAATAATTCCTTTTTCCTCTCCATTTATACCATAAATAACGTCACCAGCTGAATTCACATAATAATGCAACACATTATCTAACTCACAATGTTGTTCATGCAGAGCTTTTGCCCAAAAACCTGGACGGTTCGTCAGGTCTGGACACGCATATTTAGGTAATGAATTTTCCAGTGAAGCTGGATCATTGTTTGTAAATCCAAAACGTACTCCTCCATTCCAGTTATTAGAGATTTCCGAAAAACGCATAAATATTCTTTCATTAATCCGAACAGGTCGTGCACTAAATGTTAGTGCACGACAGAAACTTTCGAATCGTCTTGCTTGAGTTCCGTCACGTGAAATTCTTATATTGTCCCCGTGTACAGTATGAAAATGCAAAGGTGGTAAGTTGTTTTGATTTGAACAGGTCTGAGGCCCGCGACGCACTGAAAATAATAAAGTAAAACAGTTAGCTTGATGTAAAAATGGGTATTGTTTAGGAGACATAACATGATGTCTCCACAGTAGTTTGAACTGCTTTAGCGTGCGAGCATACAGTCTGGAACTAGTTTTCTAGTGACTCCTGAAAAAAATAACTTTACAGTGCGCAGCATTTTCGCCCCGATTACAGAATCCGATGAATGAGGTGTGGTGTCAGACTCATTATTAGGTGCGTTCCAGAGCGAGTTTCAAACAGTTTGAAACCACCAGATTTAGTCATTTTTAGTGCGAAGTCGTTCCTCAAGTGAAAGTTTGTACTCTTTCGGACCAAAGAGAGCGCTCATGAGAGAGGACAAAATTTCCCCTACTTGCCAGATTTGGTCCGAGAAATTTCTGCCGGTTGTTTTGTACTGGATGTCAAATGCCAAGTGTTCGTATGTCAGATTTGAAAAAAATGTCTGTTTGAAGTTAAATAACCAAACAGAATACAAATAGCTAGGGTTACCCAAGTGTTCATTTTTTTTGTTTCGTTTTTGGTAGATGTTCATAATTTATTGATTAATTTATCTTTTTATCAATCAAATGATTTTCTTAAAATGCATGTGTGGTTAGGAAAATCTTTTTAAGGAGAAGAAAATTTGGTAATGAAAATTTGTGACGCTCTTGTTTATTATAGTTTTTTCACAAATTGATGTTTCATGATTTAATATGTATGTTGCTCCAACCACAAATGAAACTCCATATTATAAAATTAAGCATCGAACAGAGAACTCGAATAAAGAACAATTCTTCCTGAACTCAAAAACTTAATTTTATTTCCTAAAATGATAACAATATATCAATAACTTTAAGAAACGATAAATTAATTCTTACAATTGGTATATCAATATAATAAAAAATTGACAATTTGCTTTGAACAACGAAATATATAACTTTAACTTGAATTATACTTTTTATGTTTAACAAAGATATTACGCAAATAGCGGTGCCGAATCAACATAACCTTTTCCCAAAAAGTGAAGGATGAGAGCCATGCACGCGCAATGTTGTAAGAATAGTTGTCTCTTTCTTTAGAAAGAAAGAAATCTATTCTTCTAATATGACAGAAGTGTTAAGGGCTCGATTTAAGTTGAAACTTGTGTACTCGATGACAATGTACTTAAAGAATATTTCTTTGTTTAAGTTTACTCATTTTTATTCAACATAAAGATTTTGCTACCTTTATTTAGTCCAAATGCGTTACGCCCAGGTACAACAGCTGGGCTCATCAGTTAGATGCTGTTGTACGCTTCTAAGACGCATTATTTTCAATCGATGGATACCGATAACTAATTAAACTTACAGCGCCAAAGCACTGTAAATTATATTATTTTTGTTTTTTACTTTTAATCATTCTTTAATCATTTTTATACATGTATACGTTTCTTTTTTCTTAACATTCAATTTCTTGTACAGTGATTTTATAAAAAAAAATTATTGACTTATGATTGCACTACGGCAGCTCTAGTCAAATATTGCTTTTGACGTGGTGCAAAGTAGTGCCCAAACCGTTCCCGACATTTTGACAATTTTTCTTCTCTCTGAGAGGATTTTATTCCCACCTGTCACAATTTGACATTTAGTCCGAAAAAGTGTAAAGAATTTAAGGAACACACCTATTATGAGCCAAATGTCAAAATTGAGTCGGACTCCCTCCGCAACTCATTCGTCGGATTCTGTAATCGAGGTGATTATTTTTAAATACATTTTTGACAGTTTTCAATCCACTTTAATTAAAGAAAAAAAATGTCAGATAACAAAAACAAAAACCAATGAACGCACTTTTTAGTATTACTTCTGTAGTCTTCTCTAGGCCTCTACTCAGAATGTCGAACTCAGATTCGAAGATCTCGCATTTCATTTTTTTCATAAATGTTTTTTTTGTTTATTTTTCAACAAAAAAAAAGGGATCTTTGGAAACAACCTTCTTGTAGCAGATATGTGAATAAATAACTGCCAATAAAATAAAATAATGACTTTTTTTCGAAAAAAAAGACATTTATAAAATGTGTTATTTTGCAATAATAGGTTCCTTTTTGATATTTTTTGTATTGAAAAAATTTTAGAAAACATATTTGTCATTTGAGCAGAGTTTGGTTGTTTTTTGCTTATAATTACACACTTAAAATAAAATTAAAAAATGAGCTATTTCGATGTTTTTCTTAGATGATTATTCAAACTCAAGACCAAACTTAAACCTTTTTTTGTTCAATTCATTATATATAAAATAACGTGAATATAAAAATTTTTTCCACCTTAGTTTCTCAGAACCGCTGTTAATCCTGAGCAGTTTTGAGAAATTTTTCGAAAAATGTTACCGAAACATTAAAATTAAATAAGAAAACTTCGCAAGCACTGTTTCCATTTGCCCAATTTTTTGTTTTACTCAAAATTGTGGGTGGAGGAATCTTAAGATAAATGTAAGCTGAACAGGAATCATCTGCCAAACGGTTTCTAAGAGAATCGTTTGCGTTATCAATTTCTAAAAATAACGACCCACACCCATTGGTCGATGAAAATATTTTCAAGATAGCGAACTCCGACTTTTTCAAAAAAGGTTTAAGAAGAAAATAAAACTCGATGTAGAAACCTGATATTGCGATCGGATTTCTAAATTAATAACGTGCCCATAATATTTCGTTACGATTGAAAATTATTTTTAGATCGACAGATATTTGACGGTTGGAAGTAGCGAAACTTTTGGATTAAATCAACATAGAACTCAAAGCAGAATGTTAGATCTTTCAGATAACCTTGTTAGTGTTTGGGAGAAATGATTTCGTTGTGTAACATATTTATGCCGAAAAACTAGGTATTTTGTTGCTTTTGCGTTAGAAAACACTAGTTTTCATTAAGTTGGTCACTGCAGGTACCAAATATAAAACCTAATTTCTGCTTTGAAGTAGCTGAAAACGAAAATGAAATTGATTTTTTTAAGATAAGTGCTATTTTTGTTTTTGTTTACAAACACTGTCATAAATCTTACTAATCAAAGTTTAAGAACGTGTACTCTTCAAAAATTATTTATTTATGCTGTAGCCCATAAAAAATAAATAATTTTAAATACTTTATACGTCTCAAGTGAAAGATAATTTTTTCACCACCAAATTACTTTGAATTTTGTTATGTTAAAATCGATAATAAATGTAGAAGCTATAAAGTAATCAGTTAATGAAGACAATTTCAGTTTTTAACATAAAATCATTTCCATGTTCATTAGGGTGTACGTTTTATATCAATTTCATTTTTTGATTTCAGGCATCCCCTTACTCAAAAGGTTTCGTCTTAAGTCATTGACCAAAAAAAACTTTGTCTGAGGTCTTTAATTCTTGTCTCTGAAAAAAGGAGAGTAGAACAAAACGTTCTACAATGTTAGAAATAATGAGATTTTGCAACCCTACCCACATTTAAGGAAAGCCAAGCTTACTTAGTAACAAAAACAACATGATTTTCAAAAAAATATATTTTTTAAATATATCAATATCTTTAAATATATTTTTAATAATTTGTATAGCCCTAATTGCAAGCTTTCCAACGATACGTGATACTTGCATAACCCCATTAACAAATTGTTAAAAAAGATATTTAATTAATAACTTCATTACGTTATTCAAAAAGTGAAGTCTGGTTCCAATACGACGAGGAAACGAGACGAGAGCGGGACCCCAATTCACAATACGGCGGGATTTTCAACGACGAGAACTGATTTTCTGTAAAAAAAAATATCAAAAATTTAAACAAAAAATATTCCAGACAACAGATTATCAATTGCTTTATCTATTTATCTCAATTTCTTGTATTTTTTCTTAAAAATTTTGTGTCTATTATGTAAATTACTTGTCAACAAAGTAAATCGTAGTCTCGTCGCATCTTTTTTTCAATTTTTCGAATCCTTGGCGTGACGTCACGCCGAGAAATTCTGCATTGTGTATACCCTCGAAGGCTATCATTGTTCGAAAGTCATTTGACATAAACGACGAGAACTCGTCACGTTCACATTGCGTTTCCCCGCCGCATTGTGAATCAGGTTTGAGAATTCTGGCCACCACTTTGGATAGTGATGTCTATGTAATGGCTAGGTTCTAATAAAAATTTTGTATTGTAATACAAAATTTGACATTTTTTCATAAATTTTTTTTTTGACAAAAAAAAATATTTATGAGACGCAAAACATCATCTGGGCCCACTGTGAGTGCCACCCGGTAGACTCAACCACGACTGCTGAAAATAGTTATTTATAACACAACACAAAATAAATCATATACTGTATATAAGTTGAAGTTTTTATTTTTTAATGGTATCTTTAGGAGGACGAAAGTAATTTATTTCGACTGTGAACAATAAACGGGAGCTTCCAAAATATGGGCAGCGTTCATTGAACTTTTGATAAAAGAAGAATTATCTATGAGCTCTATTAGGGTCTACCAAGAAAATAATAATCTCTAAAGCAAAATTCTCGAAATCAAAATCTAGAAGTAATAAAATCTCGAAAACAATAATCTCGAAAGCATAATCTGGAGCTACAAAAATCTAAAAAAAAAAAAAAAACACTCCAATGCGAAAAATCTAGAATAAATATCCGTGGTGTTTGGTAGAAACATGATAACTCCAAAAATTGAGTTTTCCGTAAAAAGCATTTGAATATTTATTCCAATGTTGTGAAAAAGCTGTTTGAAATAATTGGAAACTTTTTTTTTAATGATGTATTTAACTGATCTTCAAATGTACATTAAAAATTCTTCAAAAAATTTAATATTTTTGGAGTTTTTGGCAGTTCGCTGTCGCTCATATTAGTATAGGCTTCTTGCGACAGAGAATGTTTTAAGGTTTTATAAAAATCATGATAAATTGGGTCGATAAATGGTAGCATATCCTAGACGTCATTATATTTCTTGATGTCTATAGGAACCGTTTCGCGATATGCTAATGGAAGGTAAATTTTGTCAAAGGAAAAAGGTTTGCCTCTCCTATGCATTGAAAAAAATCTGAGCGGTTCAGATATATTCAATGAATACTTAAATGCGACAACTTTGCGGGATGCTTTGAACTCTAGCCAAAAAATTTTGTTCCAAGAAAGATTAGTTTTGTCTGTGGCAGTGTGTCTTTTCGCAAAATGTGTTGCCAAAAGCTTGGAGAATCCTAAAAAGTCTTCTCGTGTCATCAACTTAACATCGAATTTAGAACTTGTCATTTTAACAACAGACACCCAATCTTGAGGAACGGAAATAGTGCTGTTGTGTTTTTTAGGAATCGTTCTATTGAAGCGTGATCACTGTCACATTCTAAGTGAGTGTGTCCTGGAACTAGGAATTTCTGGTGTATTTCTTTTAAATTACTTTTCCGGTTCAGTGCCAGCTGAAACATTATTGGTAGTATACTATTTCGATTTTGACCAGGACACGTATCAGAATAGAGAACAAGCTTTTCTACACTATCAGGTAAGTCAAGGATAAATTTGAACAAGCAAAAAGAAATTTCATCAGCTCCTCTCTGTGCAATACTTTCGTACCATATATAGCAAGATGTTCGATTTGTGGTGACATTTCGGATCGTAAAATTAAATGTCCATAACTTTCTTTTATAAAAAGATATACTTGCTGTTAGATTTGGTGTAGCCAAACACTTCTGAAGGTCAAATGCAGCAACAACAATTTTACCAGAACTCTCTTGACTTATTTTTTTATCTTGTCTTTTTGCCTCAGCTTTATCTTGATGTTGGATGAATTCGGTTTCTAGCTCTTGTTTTTGGCTATCAGTACAACTAGATTTTATACTAAGAGCAAGAGAATCGCAAGTTTTACAGGTGTCATTACAAGGTTTTTTAAATTTCAAGTTGAGAGTTTTGAAAACATTACGAAACACAGTTATGTTTAAGGGTTTTGAGTTGGATTCTTGAGAAGCAAAATATTTGTCCTTATATAGTTTGTACACAACTTGCAAATTTAAATTGTGTTCCAGACATCGTTTTAAAGTGTGCATTCGAGAGTAATGGATCTCATATGCAGGGAAGCTTTTAATAAACTCTTTGGCGAGGGCTATGTCTTCTTCTGATCGTTTATTGCCTGAAGGTTGGAATCCTCTACGATCAGATCTCAAAAAAATTGATGTTGGAGATTCTTTTTTTTTCTTGATAATTTCATTTATAAAGCCTCTTGTTTCACCAAATACGTTAAAAAAACAATTTTTACAAAGATCACCACCAGTTCCTTCTAATTTGTAAGATGCCGTAATTTGTCGAATTTTAAAACCGTGGCTACGTCTTATTCTTTCCGTTTTTTTAATGGTTATTAAACTAGCTAAATACTGTTTTTGAGCTTCGCTACTTGGCAGGTTTCTGTAGTCTTCATAAGTATGGTTTAAGTTAATGAAGGCAGCGATAACTTACATTTTGCTCTACAGGTATCTGGCAAAGTTTTAGGGGTTCTTGCAGGCATACACTTACCTTTTGCGGTAATGTATGTCACACCTTTCTTTCGGCTCTCCAACCGCTCCTGTCCTGCATAGGGCCTTGACCTCTTTTCCTTTTTCTAACTACAAAATGAGACAGTGGAACATCATCATTACAAGAAAAATCCGATTCTTGAAAATGCTCAACTTCTGCATGTGCGACATCAACAATTAACTCCATAGATGAATGTGGGCTGCATAAATCAGAATGCCCTGCAATGAAATTCTCAGAATAGTTCAATACCGATTCTAAATTACTGGCAGTGTTATCCATTAATGATCTTCTCCGTGTGTTCGATGTACATGAGGAACTTGGCTCCTGAACGCCATTAATCTCCTGCTAAGCAAAGTTATATGTACATGGTTAAGAGAAGTATGTACGTAAAAATAGTTGAGGTGATGGGAAATGAAACAAAAGCAACAATTTTTAATAAAAGTAACCCTGTATGTATACGGTATAACCGTATAACCAGAAACGTAGCCGATGCATCAAAGCAAAAAAAGTTTTTTTAAATTTATTAATTCTTAGTAGAGGTGGGACATTTTACTTCAAGGAAATAATATGCTAAAAAAAGGATAAGTATAAGGCAATTTACTTACAATAAAAGTTTTATTCAAACCATTTTCTTTATTTTCCATTTTTTATTCAAAAAATAATAGCAGCAGTAATAAGCAAAAAGGTGTTAACCGCTTCGTTGTCCACATCAGTATGGTAAATACAAATAAATGAAGTGTTGCCAGATATGATTACAACAAGAGAGTAGCATGACACTTATTTAATCAGCTTAAGTACTTTAGTATTAGATTAAGTACATGGATTGGCATGTATCAATAATTTTTAACTCTTATTTTGTTTGGTACAAACTTGATAAGTACACATATCAGGTTTATTCCAAATATAAAATATAGAACTGTTACTTATCATCTTTTGACCATATATTTACACCGATTTCTAGCGCCACTACAGCTTTCTTCTTAACACTAATAAAAACATAGGTGAAGAGAATCATAATAGCATTCAAAACAGAAAAAATCGATTTTTGGAGTTATCATGTTTCTACCAAACACCACAGATATAAATGTTTGAGACTTACTGTTTATTCGCGAGATATTAAATTTCACAAACCAAATAATTCCTCGGCGAATAAACGGTGAGGAACGTATGGGGGCATGCTGCCCCCTGCAACCCCCCTGCTTGGGCTCACTATAGGATTTGGGGTAGGTGTGAGGTTGGGTGTATGCAAAGTTTCTTTTGCATTTAAAGAATATAGATTTAAAGAAACTTTGAATTTATAATGTTAAATTTAATTTATTTCATTTTGTTTAATGGGTCTTCTTTTCATTCATAATTTAAAAATCATAAGAATTCCACAAGAAAAAGGTAACAAAACCTATAGCTTCTATGTCCTTTTTAAAATGGAAAATAAACCCGTGGATGTTTCCTGCTTTTATTTTGGGAAACAAGGCCCACGGGCTTTATTGCAGCGGGTCTCTTAGCACTGCACCATTTTAATTCCCTTCTTGGGTCCTTTGTACCGCTTAGGCAACTGCTTTTAGGTTATGTTCAATAACCAGATAGGAACCTATTTCGACAGCACTATCCAAAAATGTTCCACATATATCAAACTTAAAGCCCAAGATACCCGACACCCCGTGACACTGTCTGAATTCACTGCTTTTAGTTAATAATTCTATATACATATGTGCGCTTTATTTATTTTTGATATATTTTTCATATATATACTTATGAAATATATTTGTTTCATTTCATTTGTTAAATTTTGTTTTTATTTTTGTTTTGCCCAGAAAAGTCAATAATTAACATAAAATCCGTGTTATCAGAGACTTAAGTTTTAAAATAAGTACAAAAATCTCAAATTCCATTTTTATTTTTCGAGATTATATCTTTCGTAATTTTTGTGCATTCTAGATTTTTGTGCGTTCGAGATTTTTGCATTCGAGATTTTTATTTTTTTATTTCGAGATTTTTTTCATTCGAGATTTTTGTCATTCGAGATAACGTCATGCTCCCGTTCCATGAACAAGGTAAGAATCATTCAAAAATTGCTTAATTAATTATGTGAAACACTAAACAACATTAAAAAAAAAACTAAATTAGAAAACGTATTGACAGAGCCGAAATTTATGAGAATGGTTTATCTGACGTGCTAGAGCAATTCTAGAGACTAGATTTCAGTTCAGCGTACCAAAAGCCACTAGAAAAGTATTTTTTGGTTGATGTAGCAAAACAAATTAAAATTAAAACTTAGGCAATCGAAATTCTTCTGTGCTTTTAAGAAAAAAGAATTATTTAACACTGCAACGAAGCTAAATTTTTTAAATAACATTTTTCAAAAATACAATTTTTCATAAAATTGGACTCAGTATACGAAAATTGGAAACAAGTTATAGCTTCGTTACAAACCTGCTTTTTCTATTATAAATAAATTGGGGGCATTCAATGTTTCATGTTGAATTCCTTTCAACCGAAAATTTAGATTTGTTTAGAAAAAAAAAATCGATTTTTCTTGACTAAACCAAATCTGGGATTTGAAGCAAGATTTACACAGACTTGCACACACACTAGGAGGATTTGACATTTCTCTGGAGTTGAAAGTAGTTTGCCGCAGATTTACCAAATAATCCATAGTGTCCGTCGTTCGTTTAAGAGGATTAAAAACAAATATATTATTGGAAATGTTCTTAATTGATAAAAAAATAGTAAATAATTAATAAGAAGTTATCAAAATATAAATAGACTTCGATTTCAAGTGCCCAAACTCGATTTGTGATAAGAAGCGTACGTTCAACGATGTGTTTGTTGATTGATGTGTTTATTGGTGGATTTTGGAATGCTTTTATTTAATTTAATGGAAACAACTATTTTTGAAGGGAGTAACTTATGAATTTGTATGAACATTAATTTGTTTATTTTTCGCCTCAAGACTCTGTCAATTGGCACATATACAATCACAAAAATAATCATTTTTACAAATTCTTTCGAACCAAAAAAATATTCGGTTTGAAATGGTTAAAAGGAATTCGACATCAGATATCTGACTTCATCGGGCTCCTGATTGGTCAGCTGTCAAAAAATATCTGAAAATTCAGATGAAAGAGATGGAAGATGCGTAATTCCAAAAAAAGCACAAACATATTTAAATGGGAATTGAACTTTACGGTTTGTCTGATAAGTGTGAATTTTGAAACAAATGTGGACGCATTGAAATAACACCCCGACTACACAAGAGATAATTTCTCTCCAACTAAATATCAGATATTTTTATTTAACATTACCCGTGTTTTTTTGGGATTTTATAAATAGTACAGTGAGAAATTTCCAATAAAACGAATCCGCAGCTGCCTATATTTTTGTACTTGTAATATGGTACCCTTGAATAGCTTTTACAACACAAAAGTGAATTTTATGAAAGTTAAAAGTAGAAATAAACCAAAATTATTAAAAATAACTTACTTATGTTGAAGTAAAATATGAAATATAACTATGTATATTTATATAATTTATGATTTAAATGGAATGTTTGAGTCCCTTTTGTCTTTGTTTCCCATGGAGTAGAAGATGTTATTAGTGATTATTTAAAATAATTTTAATAACGACGTGATTGTATTGCTTCTTTTAATGTGTATGTACCTAGTTTTACATTGGTAACGTTAACTTACCAATTTTAGCGGATTACCTGAGGTTCAACGACAGTTCAAGTATGTAATAGTAGCAAAATATGCTTGTTAGTTTTCATATGTATAAAAGTGGCTCAAAATTTGATCTGTGGTTCAGCATTTTTGAAAACGTAGAACCACGGATCAAAGCTTAAACCATATTTCAACAACTGGCCTTTTATCTGCCAAAAGCTGAACATCATAACCTGAACCACGGTTGTACAAACTGGTCTTAAGCCAAGATTACATATATAAGTTTTACTTATTATCACTTACATTAAAGTGCTTTCATAAAGCTGCAAATAGTGACCTGCGAATTGCATGAGTAATTTTTGGTAGTCGATTGATGCGAATTGGCATTAAATATAAACTACGCCATGGCGATGAGTTTCTGAGTAAAATTGTATCCTCACTGATTTCAACTACATGTAACATGCAGCCAAAAGTTACAATCTAAACACTCGACATAACTCTACTCTACGAACATAGCCATCGCAATTTCGAGATACATAAAAGTATCAATTGTACCAATAACGAAACACCAACATTCTATTCAATTGAGTTCGATACTCGAACAAACATCAAAAGTTTATCCGTAGTAGGATTCTACTTTAACTTTAAGGCTAGTCGCGCACATGCAACTGCTACCGCAACAAAACAGTTTAGTCACAAGTTGAACGATGAGCGCGCACATGAGCAACTCCACAAGCAATCGAAAAGAACCTAACTAACACACCGACAATGTTCATTCAGTTTTTCTATCTCATACATACAAAGAAAAATATTATCGCCTTTGTCATATTCTTCTCTCTTTCGCACAGAGAACATAATGCCCCTTCGGCAAGAACAAAATTCAAACATCCGCAACTATTTGGTTGTTGTCCGCGCAGTTACATATTATTCCATATGACAAACTGAAAACCTGATTTCGGACAATCGTCCAGTTTGTGCCAAAACACAAACTGAAAAGTTGCTTGAATCGACGACGGAATAGTTTCTGCATGTGCGCGTAGTATATGAATCCATAGGACTCATTTTTGCAACCAAACAGTTTCGAAACTGAAAATTGCATGTGCGCGACTAGCCTTATGGACAGTGAGCCTACTTCCGATATTGCTTTTGTTATTTGTTTAAAATCCTACTATACTATGGATAGCTTTTCCAATAAAACACAGGTATTGCCTTCTAACGGGTGATTTTTTAGCTGGTTTGGTTTTGGCAACACTGGTTTTGACAGCTGACGTGTGTTTAGTACCTTGTGTCACTGTCAAACAGCTTCAGTTTGGTTTGCAATTTAACCATGGATCGTCTTACAAATGAACAACGCTTGCAAATTATTGAATTTTACTATCAAAATTCGTGCTCGGTTCGAAATGTTCATCGCGCGCTGCTTCCATTTTATGGTCGGCGTTCTCGACCTTCTGAGCAGTCTATTCGGAAGATTGTGACCAAATTTCGCACCAAATTTACTTTGTTGGACATTAAACCACCAACACGTTTACGTACTGTGCGTAGTGAAGAAAATATTGCGGCCGTATCAGATAGTGTGACAGAAGACCGCGAAATGTCGATTCGGCGCTGTTCCCAGCAGTTAGGCCTTTGTTACAGCACTACGTGGAAAATTTTGCGGAAGGATTTGGGCGAAACAATGGCGCAATTGCGAGGCGAGTTCGGTGAACAGTTAATTTCACGTTTCGGGCCGGTCAATTGGCCGCCTAGATCGTGCGATTTGACACCATTAGATTATTTTTTGTGGGGGTATGTCAAGGCTAATGTCTATAGGGACAAGCCCGCTTCGATTGACGCACTCGAAGCCAACATCCATGCATTCATTCGTGAGATACCGGCCGATATGTGTGAAAGAGTATGCCAAAATTGGACTCAGCGGATGGGCTACCTGAGACGCAGCCGCGGTCAACATTTGCATGAAATTATCTTTAAACATTAAATTGCAAAATTCAAACTATCGATTCAAATAAATATTTCATTCATTTTTTCGAATTTTTTGTGTTTTTTTTTTTTTTAAGTTCTAAGCCTCTTAAAAAATCACCCGTTATATGCGCTGGACAAATCATGTTATGCTATTTCAAATCACGAAACCGAAATTACACTAAATAACATACACAAATTTAATTGCAATACGCAAATGCAGAGAATAACGTAAACACTGGCATTATAAGACATACAAAATAATGTGATAAAAAAAGAAATTTCTAGGCAAAACATGTGTCAAATTTATGTCAAAGATCTCTGTCAAGATATAATCGTGGAGAGATATCTCTAACATCCCAGAGATGAAACGGAGTGACTCCATTGGAAAATTCATGTCAAGATAAGCATTCTGATAGAAATTATATCCTATGGAGTCGCAGTGTAAGTACGCTTCGATATTTTATCACGTTAACTTACGTTTTATTGATTAACTTACCCATAACTTGCCTTCAGAAGTCTGTGTCACTTGCACACAGACTTCTGAAAACTGGCGTCATTAAGCGAGAAACACAGCAACTTCAACAGCAACTTTGAGAGTAACGAAAACGTTGACATCAAAAGTTATGTGAAATACATTACAACGTGAACAGCATTTTTGAGAGCATACAACAAATTAACAAAATAAAATATATTTTTTTATTTGCGTGTTGATAAACATGACAAAACTTCGACTTAAAGTTGGTAGCATTTGCACAGCGACATCGAATTTAGGGTTTAGGTCTAACGTTGATGTCGATGTCGATGTTGCTGTGCTGTATTTAGAGCCATTTAAAACCACTGGCTCGAAGAAGTGTCATGTGGTTGTCAAAGTGGCTCAACTTTCCTTTACGACATCCCGAATTGTGATACGCGGATGGTCTCATTCGATAGATATTCATTAAAAAACACCAAATATCACAATTTTAGTGTGAGCAAACATTTATAAGTATTTTTAATTAATTTTTAAATTTTCACTTTCTACCTCTATGGAAGAGGGCGAAGAATGAGTTTCACTTGTCGTGACAGTAATGATATGTCAAATGTCATTGCATGCTAAGTATTGCCAGATGCACACTTTGGTTTTTTAAATGCAAAAGAAACTTTGCATACACCAAACCTTGCCCAACCCCAAATCCTATAATGATAAAACAGAGGGTTGCAGGGGGCAGCATGTCCCCCATAAATATAAAAGTTATATAAAGGTTAGTTTAGCGAATACTTTCAATAATTTATTAAACAAAATATGAGACAACATGCGGTGCTGCGTTAAATCCTGTAAAAACGCCTACATATATTAAGGAGTGTACAAATATTTCAAATCACAAGTAAGTTTTTTCTGATATTTTTTCACATAAAGTAAGGTAAAGTGATGTTATTTTGGCATATAAATTATCGTAGAATACTTTAACATTGACATTTTAAGGCAATTTGATATAAAAAAAGCAAATTGATTGAAAATAAAAATATGCTTCAATTCAGTGATTTCGTTGAGACTCATCTGTCAAATGAGAAATTCTTTTACAGGGTCAAACTAGTTTTTGTTGGTGATAGCATAAAATTAAATATTTTAAAAAGTTTTTCTGCAGTTGCCCCTACCTATTATGTTGGTTTTGTATCTTCGCGAAGAAGTGTTTGTCAGTTAAAAAGTACAAAAATATGGAAGAGTGGTGAGTCTCTCGGGATGATATCCTGAAATTAATTAACTACTCAAGCCCTCTATACAAAAGAAACGACCTAAAGAAAAAATGCTGGATGGATATTTCCACAGATTTCAACAAAAGTGTGAATACTTAAAAAAAAAAAACTGAAATGCTTGCTCTCGTCACATACATATGCTCGGGGAAAAAATTGACGGCTTAAAAAAATCAGGTGCTTCTGCGGATTCTGTATAACTTATGTACAACTTTTAATTTTATTTATTAAGTCTTTTATTAGGTGTAAGTGATCAGCTCCGTTGTCAAAGATTAACTGAACTAACAAGAGCTTACAAATGTCATTAAGGCCATATCTAGCATATTGATGGGGGTTACCAGCATTAATTTATTTGTACATTTATTACACGCTTCCTTTTTTAAATTATTTTTAAGCAAACATACCTAAATAAAAATAATGCTCAGTTTCTTAATATATAAACTTATTGTTATAAACTTTCTTAAAACTAATCATAACCAAAACGAGTTGGTGGACGAACAATGCGACCACTGCGTGTACCATATTTTTCATTGTTTATAGAAGCTGGTATATGTTTATCTACGGGTGTTTCTGAACCTAAATCACCGACGGGTTCACTGGATAACTGATTAGAATCATTAAAACCCATAGGCCCAGCCGTTGGTGCATCCACATTCACATTGGAATTAATATCTTTATTAAGATTTTTACTATTTTCTATACCATTAATTGATGGCAAATTATCAATATCTTTTGCATTTTCTTGATTAATGTTTATAGGGTTTTTAATATGTTCTTCAAGTAACATTTAACTCGTATTAAAATTATTATTAAATGTCTTAGCAATAAGCCTACGATTTCTTCTATAATGATTATCAAAACAGTCTTTTACAATATATAATATGTTATTTACGATACCAACTACAGTGCCATAGTTCCACTCTTTTTAATTTTGTTTTAAAGATAATATGATCACCAATATTTAAGACAGGCAGTGCTTCTGCGTTTCTATCAGAGTAGTATTTCTGTTTTTGCTTTTTTGTTTCGATTCGATTTTGAAAATCTGCTCACTTATATTGTTTCGACACAGTAATGCGTTTGAGATTGCTAGTTTGGTTTTTACAACCCTACCAGGGAATAGTTCAGATGGTGAATACTGCATACTTGCTATAGGAGTCGAATTATACTCCAAAATTCGATATTGGAATTGATCAGAGTCCCGATTTTAATACATCGTTTTAAAATATTATTAGTGATAGCAACACCCTTTTCCGCAAGGCCATTACTTTGAGCGTACCGAGGACTTGAAAACTTTAAGTTTATGTATTACAAATAATTCAAATTCATATGAATTAAATGGACTATTGTCGGATTTCAAAATTGTTGGATACCCAAAACTGTTAAATATACGTAAAATTACTTTAATAATATGCCTTGATGTCTTGTTTTTAAGTTGTTCCGCAAAGATAAAATTAGAATATGAATCAATTAATGATATAAAATCATGACCAGCATATTGAAATAAATCCATAACTACTATATGAAATGGATATTCTGGAGAGATTTCTTGTGATTCTTGGTTCTTTCTGATTTTTTTCTTCTAAATCTTTCGCAAATATCACAAGATAATACTATTTTTTTTATTTGGTCCGACATTCCTGGCCAAAAATACTTCATTCTTGCTGATGAAAGTGGTTTTTCGATACCTAAATGCGTATCATGAATCATTTTACTTATCTTTTCTTGTAATTCAGTTGGGATTACCAGTCGATGATCCTTGAAAAAAAGTCCATTTTCGCAATGTAACTCATTCTTATACCTATAAAACTTTTGAGAAAAATTATCAATCTGGTGAAATGTTGGCTAGCCATTCATAACGTAGTTGCGTATCCGACTATATTTATCATCATGTTCGAAAACCGAAGTTATGATCTAAGTTTTCTTTTGATAAGCATGCTGATTTTGTAACCATATGAATAATACCCGATAAATCACTGAATTCAGAACTCTCCCACAGTTGCGCTCGTGAAAGGCAATCAGCTACCAACATTTGCTTTCCAGGTTTATAAATTAACTCCATTAAGGGATACTTTAGTAAAAACATAAACATTCGCTGTAATCGCGGTGATACGTCATCAATATAACGTTTAATAAGAATTTCAACTGACTAATGATCACTTTCTACCGTAAAATTTCGACCATATATATTGGGCTCTATAACAACCCTAGCAAAAGAACAGTTAAAGAAACAAAATTATTAGTTCAAGAACATTAAAATAGACTATAACATATTTATAACACATGATAAAAACAAAAGTTTGTATGTATTTTGGCTAAACTACACTATATTTAATAAAAGCACTGAGTTTTTTCAAGAACTTTAAAATAGACTATAACATATTTACTGGTAGACGGCCCTACGCCAAACCAAATAGGCTTAGTTATTGAATAATTGTTAATTATATTAATTTGAAATAAAAGTCATTTTAAACAAAACTAACTAAACTATAACATATTTATAACACACGATAAAAACAAAAGTTTGTATATATTTTGGCTAAATTACACTATATTTAATAAGAGCACTGAGTTTTTTCTTAATTGATTCATTGTGGGTTCACTTTATAAGTATGTGGGCAGGTTATTAAAATAAATAATACCATCATGTAAAATACAGTTTTGAGTACGGCTTAAACGACATCTCTCCGGTCTTAAGTTATTGTTATTTCTTAAATTGAATGGTTGTGCTTCGGATACTTCAAATATTCCATCTGATACGTATTCCGGTAGCTTACCATTACGCATTTTAAAAACAAAAATCATCGCATCATAAATAAGCCTCTGCTTAACATTCATCCAATTTAAGATGTCCAGCTTGAATCGAATAGGAGTGTAGTATCCTCAAGATAATTCTCATTCCCCTGTTCTGAAGTCTTTGGAGTCTTAATTTGAGATCTGCATTGAATCCAAACAGCAAAGTTGATCAATAATTGAAGTGCGGCATTACTAATGCGTTGTATAGGAGAATAGAAGCTTCAAATGTCAGTTGCTTTCTTATTCTACTCAAAAAATTTATTTTCTTTGAAATCTTGCCACAGACTTGATTTGAATGTTCCTGTAAATTGAGATTTTCATCTATAACAACACCTAAGTATATAAGAAGAAATGAAATCGCTGACACGAAAAAATGACCGTCAAGTTCTTTTCCAACGTCAAACAACGTAGTGCAGCAGTTTTCTGCGATAAGTTTGGTATGAATTTCCCTAAATACTTAAAAAGTCCTAACAGTCACATAATATCATATGTTTGTTTTCCGGCTTCTTCATGTTTAAAATTGCATCACAATATGTCTCTGGAGGTTTTATTTGCCCATTTTCTAAAGTATGACCCATAAATTTTACTTGTGTTTTTCTATATTGAATTTTTTCTGCATTGAACTTAATATTGTTAGTACGCGCACTTTCGACGACCAGTCTTAAAATACTGTCATGTTCAGACTTTGTTTTCCCTCAATTCCAATATCATCAAAATAAACGACAAATCCGGGAATGTCACAAAATATTTGTACCATTTGCGCTGAAAAATTTCAGGAGCACAGCTTAAGCCAAAAAGTACACGATTGAATTTATATCTACCAAACGGAGTCATGAATGTAGTAACATCGGAACTATTCTTGTCCAATTTCATATGCCAAAACCCACTTTTCAAATCAAGTACTGTTAAAATTAGCTTGACATGCAATTTGCTAAAAAAGTCATCTATAGTTGGGATTAAAAAATGTTCCCTTTTGATACACGCATGTAATGGTTTGGGGTATAAGCATAGACGCAACTTTCCATTAGGTTTCTCAACAACCTGCAGATTATTCACCCACTCAGTAGGATAATCTACTAGTGAGATGACCAATATTGGGAGTTTTTTTTAGTTTATATAGTTTATTTAGCAGAACTCTGCTATTAAAATTCAATTTTGTTTACAATTTTAAACTTAAATTATATAGGTATATACAATATTTACATTATTACTAATTACATTTGATGAATTCATTTGCATATCTTTTGAACGTTTTTAAATTTGTTTCATTTTTTGCTTCGTAAGGAAGTGTGTTGAAAAGTCTACACCCTTTATATAGTATACTATTTTGTAACGAGAAGTTACACATCATTCCAGTCTATATAAACTGCTCGAATTGGTCTGAAGATTTTGATGGTCTATATAACGTTCTCTTGTACTTCAACCCCAAAAATGTTATGATTATTGGTGATTGTAATACTAGAGTTGGGGAAGCGCAGATACTAAATAATGAATACGATGTTTTAAATACGAACTTCACTGCGACAAGAAAGGCACAAGATATAGTGGTAGATAGAAAGAGCAAAATTTGTATAGAAATGTGTGAGGAGTTCGGACCAATCTTGTTGAATGGTCGGAGTACAAGTGATGGAGAGGGTAACTTTACATTTATAAGAGGTACCAGCTGTTCAACCATCGACTTATGTCTTGTAAAGGGTTCATGGCTTAAGCTCATACACGACTTCAAAATAGATATACAAACCTTGTCCGATCACTTGCCTTTGATTACTTCAATTAACACTTTAGCAGGTCCATGCTTAGTCAACACCCTGAGTCTTCTTCCGAAACTCAAATGGAAGGATTCTAGACGTGAAACTTACCAACGAAATCTAAGTAGTGACGCCAACCGAATGACAATTGAAAACCTTGCTCCAGAAAACTTTTCCAATGTATGTATCTCAGCGATAAGGAATGCTGCCCAACCGCAGCAACAAACGATATCGATTTTAGCCGGAAAGGAAGCTTGGTTCGATTTAGACTGTTTCAAAGCGAGGAAAAAATCGTTTAAATGTTTAAAACTAATGCGAAAGAGAAATACAGATTTAATGAAAACGATATACCAGGAAAGCAATAAGGCGTACCAGGAGCTTTGCCGAAGAAAACATCTAGAATTTACTCAAGGATTAACCAGTGAACTAGCAAATACTAATGATTCGAAAACATATTGGAAAATTATCAGACGTTTAAATGGCACTAAGAATGTAAAAGGTATTAACATACATACTAGTGCTTTGGCAATTAATTTTAAAGCGCTTCTTAACACTAATATGAATGCAACCTCACACCATTTTGCCACCCCAGCCTTAATTGAAGAATCGTTGGACAGAGAAATAACATTAGAAGAAGTTCAAAACGCTATTAGAACGAGCAAATATAACAAAGCACCGGGGGAGGTTCGAGTTCCCTTTGAGTTCTTCAAAAATGCACCCAATTGTTTTGTACAAAAACTGACTGTGGGCTTCAACAACTTATTTTCAACTGCAACAGTTCCAGAAAGTTTTCTTAAAAGTATAATCTTTCCCTTGTTTAAAAAAGGAGATGTAAATAATCCAAGCAACTATCGGGGAATTTCGTTCCAAAACACTCTTCTTAAACTGTTCACAAGTATACTCTTAGTTCGTCTAACAGCTTTGTAGAACGTAATGGGCTATTAAGTGAATATCAAGCTGGATTTAGGTCAAATTACTCTACAGTTGATAACATTTTTGTTATAACGAATATTGGCAGGCAATTTCTCAATAAAGGAAAAAAACTGTATGCGTTCTTCATTGATTTTCGTGCAGCTTTTGATTCCGTGGATAGGAGAGCACTGTTCTTAAAACTAACCAACAAAGGATTGTCATTTAAGATGCTTCGGATTCTAGAGACATTGTATGAGAACAACCAGGCAGCAGTATGCGATGGAGATAACATGTCAGACAGGTTTAGAACGTCGTCTGGTGTTAAACAAGGCTGCCAGCTAAGCGCCCTTTCGTTCGACATCTTCCTAAATAATCTTCTCACGGACTTGCCTGGAGGCATTGAATTCGATGACTCGAGTATGAAAGGCCTACTATTTGCAGATGACATAGTTTTGTTAGCTGAGACCCCTAACATGCTCCAACTAATGATCAACCGGCTTGACGAGTACTGCAAGCAATGGAATCTCGTTGTTAACACCGTGAAGTTCAAAGTAATGGTATTCCGCAACAATACTGGTAGATATTCCAGGGATGAACATTGGAATTAAGGAACAGCTCAACTTGAAGTGGTCAAAGAGTACCGATATCTTGGAGTCACTCTAACACCTAGGTTAACTTTAAAGCTACACATCCAAAACAAGTTGAAAGAATCTAAGAAAGAAATAGAAAGAAAGGAGCAACTTACTCCTGGAAAAATGTGCTTGGTCAAAAAGATGTCCCATTCAACGCCAAATATAGGCTATTCGAAGCAACAGCAAGGTATGTAATGTGCTATGCATGGGGTTACTCGTACTAGCAAGGTCTGTAATGTGTCAGGTATGGGGTTACTAGGAATACGAAAAAGTGGAAAAACTCCAAAGATATTTCGTGAAGCTCCTCTTTAGGCTCCCGGCAAACTCACCAACCTACATGTTACATGTCGAAACCGACCTTCCCCTCATTCGGTTATACACTCTCAGGCTTCATTTCCAATATATTCAAAGAATTATAAAACTTCCCGATTATCGTCTTCCAAAGATAGTGCTCCGACAACTGCTAGAAAGAAGAGCAAACTTAATGCAAAATTGGCAACAAATGGCAGAGGAATTAGGAGTGGAGCTGTCTTTGAGATGGGAAGACCGATTCAGCTGGAGTATAGCCTTTGATGAAATTCTTCGGAAGCTAGACGAGAAGACTCATCATGGATTTATGGAGAAAGCAGCAGGATCTGCTGCAATCTATCTGCTGTAGATTGATCTACAGTCAACTGAGCCATAGTCTAAACGAGCTGAACGACTTCAATGAGAGCTATAGTATTCATCAAATAAACATTATATTCAAGGCGAGAGTTAAATTGCTGCCACTGAAGTTCAGGCCGTACAGGGAAGATCTTCCATTAAACTGCACTTTGTGTAACTTGAGAGAAAAAGAGGACTTTTTGGCAAATGCCCAATTCTCCAAGAAATTAGAAGATATCACTTCAACCAATCCATCCTTCCAAGGGAGGAAGTAATCGAAATACTTAACGGATCAAACTGAACCCTACTGTGCGCTTAAGTATCTAAAGCTTTGGCTTATAGAAACCAGTTTATCGAAGAATAAAAACAGTATTTGTTATAATATAATAAACAATCAAAATTGCCGAACTGATTCAATAAACGTTTGCTCTTCTTTATTTTTTGTGTTTCAAATCATGTCAAAATTGTTAATAAAAATAGAAAAATCGAAACTAAACAACGTTAACAAACCGTAAAATTAGTATACGAGTATATTTCAAAGTAACAAAATTATAATTTTTTTGAACTTAATCATTAAAATTGTCAATCTGGCTGACGGCTTTTGCCTTTGCTTAACAGTTTGTAAAAATGTAATAGTCATGAAAATTTAATGATCAAATAAATTCAATTCAATTCAATACTATTTTGTGTGGGGTTTGCAATTTAGTTACGAAGTCTCAAATCATTACTATTTCGAAGATTATAAGGCTGTGATTCACCCACATATCTCAAATATTTACTTAAATATTTAGGTAATAAGTTATTTTTAATTTTGAAAACAAAACATAATACATTAACAAAGATTATTTGTTTTACATTCATCTATTGGAGCATGTCTAGCATTGTTCTTATCGGAGTAAGACGGTTACATTTCAGTATAATACGCATAGATTTATTTTGTAGACGTTGTAGTTTTAACAATTCAGTGTTAGAACAAAGGTATAAAATTAAAGAACAAAACTCAAGGTGTGGTTTTATCAGGACATTATAAATGTTAATTGCACACATTACTGATAGTTTATTTCTTATTCTGTTAAAGAAATCATTTTTTTTTTTAATTTTGACTAAATAATCAACATGCAAATCAAATTTTAATTTGTTATCAATAACGACACCTAAATATTTAATAATTTATACTTGTTACATTTTTTGGATCTCCATCTCCAGATTTAAGTTGATGGTTTGTTTGAGGGCCATGCACTTCGATTTAGCTACGTTCAGTTTTAGTTTATTTGCTTTCAGCCATTCGATAATACTTTAGAGGTCTTCTTGTAGCAAATTGATGCAACCGTCTGCATTCTTTCCAGATATAAAAATAAGTGCTTCATCTGCAAAACGCACAATTTGGGAATGCTTGAGAGCTTGTTTTATGTCGTTGATATAAATATTAAATAAAAGCTGGCCAAGGATGGATCCCTGGGGGACTCCGTGTACTGTTTCGACTCTGTTTGACATTATTCCATTCACCGATGTTTTTTGGGTTCTACCTGCCAGGTATGATGCAAACCAGTTTCGTTCCTTCCCTTTTACACTAAAAGCACTAAGCTTTTTTAGAAGTATTTTTCGATCTATTGTTTCAAAAGCTCTTTTTAGATCTAGAAAAACAGCGAATACGAACTTTTTGTCAGCTACCTCCTCTTTCCAACTAATTAATACATTATTTAGTGCGGATTCGCATGAATGTTTTTTACCTTTTCGTAAACTGGAAGAGCGTTGATTGGCGAAAGTTTTCACATTTGTCAGTTCCTTTTACTTTTTCAATGGGAGTGACTACTGACTCTTTCCAGGTATCAGGGAAACTTCCTGCAGTCATTGAGTGGTTTATAATTTTTGCAAGCAAACATTTTGCATTTTTGTGCTTAAGAAGTTGAAGTCTCTTTTGTTGTTTAATGATTTTAAAGCATCTTTTATTTCACTTAGCGAGAAAAAAATAATATAAAATAAAAAATTATAAGATTCGTTGCTACCAAAAGGCCTCTATATTCAATCTTTCTGAAGATTGGATTGAATATCGTAGAGCTAGAAATCTTTATACATATAAGCTACAGCAAGCCAAAACAATCTATACGTGTAATAAAATTAACAGATGTTCAAGCCAAAAAGAAATGTGGCGAGTTATAAAGACTTTAGTTTTAAAAAAAGATAAAGAAGAAATAAACGAAATTCAATTTGAATATGGAAAAGAAACTGATAATTTGATTATAGCAAATAAACTAAACTCCTATTTTATAGGTAGTATAAATGAAATAAGTAACTCTATAAATTCAAGAAACTTCGACATTAATTGTTTGACAGAGTTGACCACTTCATTTCTATTTAAATCAATAAATCTTAATGAACTAAGTATAACATGTAAGAAAATTAATTAAAAAAAATGATCCCTCAAATTTAAACGTGCAAATAATTTTAGACTGCTTTGATTTGATTGGTCCCTTATTGTTAACAATTATAAATGATTCATTCCAACAAGGAGTTTTTCCAAATAATCTGAAAGAATCTATAATACTTCCCATACCTAAAGAACATAATAATATTAACTGTGATAAATTCAGACCCATTAACATGCTATCAATTTTAGAAAAAATCATCGAAAAAGTGGCCCATGAACAACTATTTAAATATGTCTCGGATAATAATATTCTTATACAGAATCAATCAGGATTCCGCGCAGATCACTCGTGTGAAACGGCTCTTAATTGGCTGATAATGACCTTAAAAAAGCAGGGGCATGACAAAAATAAAATCATTTCCGTGTTCTTAGACTTCCAAAGAGCTTTTGAAACAATTGACAGATCATTACTTCTTCTAAAACTGAACAAATACGGTATTAAAAACAGAGAAATAAATTGGTTTCAAACATATTTAAGTAACAGGACTCAAAGGACTAAAATTAATCAGTGTTTATCTAACAGTGAAAATACTTCATTCGGTGTGCCTCAAGGGACAATATTAGGTCCACTTTTGTTTTTGATTTACATCAATGATAAAGGTAAAGTTTTAAGCCACTGCACAATTTCCTTTTTTGCAGATGATGCTCTTTTATTTTTTCTCGGGAAAAGATACTGAAATGATAACCAATAATTTAAACCACGACATAAACAAAATTTGTGAATGGCTGGACATGTATAAACTTAAAATTAATGTAAATAAAACAAAATGTATGGTTATAAACGCTGATTTCGAAACTAATGTTCAAATAAACAACACTAAAATAGAACAAGTGAATTCGATAAAATATCTTGGTGTTGTCATAGATAGTGAGCTTAACTTCAATAGTCACCTTGATTACATAGTGAAAAAAATATCGAAGAAAGTAGGATTTTTAAAAAGAATACGCAAAGTTATACCAATAATGTGCGCAATTAACATTTACAACACGATCATCAAACCACACTTTGAGTTCTGCTCAACTATTTTGTACATGGGCAACTCAAGTGACATCAATAGACTCCAAAAACTCCAGAATAAAGCGATGAGAATCATCTTGAAATGCAGTTTTTATACACCAATTAATGTTATGCTCTCTTGCTTACAATGGCTTAACATCAAACAGAGGATAACTTACAATGCAGCAATATTTGTATTTAAAATTAAAAATAAAATAGTACCAGATTATTTATCTTTAAACTTAAATTTAGTGCAAGAAACTCAACCTTATAACTTAAGATCAAAGAGATACCAGAACACAAAACATGATCATGTATAAGGGGGTGAAACTCTTTAACGATTTACCCAGTGAAATTAAAAATGAATCAAACTTCCATAATTTTAAAAGACTGTTAATAGCTTATATTAAGTTAAATTATTGATTTCAATTGTATTATTTTTCAACTATAAGTTGATTTTTGCATTTAAATATACAACTTCTATGTACCTAATTTTATATAACTTTAAGATTCTATATACCTAGTTTACCCAAACATTTTTTGTAGTAGGAAATAGTAAATTTATACTAAATAAACGAATACATACATACATACATACATACATACACATCTGAATTTAAACATCGCATTATTAAAATTCGTTCTTTGAATAAATTGAACAAAGGGAATCGACTTGTGATTTCAGAGACACTTTCGATAAAGTAGTTGTTAAATTTTTCAGCTATGTCTTTATTATTTGATACTCTTACGTTGTTGAAAGATACATGTTTAATACACTGCTTTTTCACATTTAAAACGTGGGATTTAATGACTTTCCACATAGATTTCTGGTCAAGAGCATTTACAATTTTTTGTTTGATACTATTATTCTTAGCTTTAACAATTTCAGCTTTATAAATGTTCCTGCACTCACGATATCTACTCCATGTTTTACTGTTGTTAATTTGTATAAACTCTTGGTATCTCATAATTTTTTCGCGTTTCAACTGTATAAGTGTGTTACTAAACCATTCATTTGAAATCTTTGAAATGTCTTTAAAAACAACCATATTATTTATAACTCGAAGCAATTCCTCACTCAAAATTTCACTACTTTCTCGAGGGTCGCATCTATCGAAAATTATTGCACTTCTGTTTAATTGGTTAATGAATGATGCCTTGTTATATTGAAAAACTTTCATTTTATTTACAATATGTTCTTTCATAATTTTTCTTCTTATATCGTAGTCTATTACAAGAGTTCATGGTCTCCGATTTTAAGTTATGTGTTAGTTTTGGCTGTGGCCAGTGTGGAGTCAGTAATAACGTAATCGATTAAAGTACGTGATGTGTTCGTGATTCTGGTAGTTTCTTGCACGATTTAATGGCTCATACTTTGAATAACTATTGTTTTTTGCATCTCCTTCGTATAAATATTTGATGTACCTATCCAGTCTATGTTAAAATCTCCTGCTATTATAAAACTTCGGTTAAGATCAACAAGTTCTTCTATCCAAACCTTAAACTTGTCACAAAACGTTCTATACGATGAGTTTGGTGATCGATATACTGACGCGAGGTACAATGATTGGTCATTAGATGTTATTTTTATGACAAGCCAGTAGACGTGTTCGGAAATTATCTTTTCTTGCCTTATTATCTGTACCAAAAAATGTTTTTTTACGTATATACATAATCCACCTGTATGTCGCGATTCACTATTGCATCGGGTTAGTTGATAGCCTTCGATTTCGATCTCAATGTCTTCGATGTTTTCGGTGATGTGTGTTTCAGACATAATTAGGAAATCATATTTCGTATTGACAAAACACTGTTCTGCCTCACTTAAGTTTCCTGTAAGCCCTTGGATGTTGCAGTACACACCACTGATTGTTTGTCGTTGCTATATCTCGAACCTATTTTTTTCAGCTTGCATCAGTCTTTTATAAACTGAGCACTCCGTATTTCGACTATCATGGTTAGTGTCTAGATTTAGGGTGAACTTTTCATTATATCACATACAGTTTATGCATTTCAGCTCATTAGATTGACATTCTCTTGTGTCGTGCTCTTTACTACATTTTCCGCATTTCACTTAATTTTTACAATTTTTTGCGATATGGTGATACCCGTTGCAGTTATAGCATCTACACACGTTAAAATATTCAAAAACTCGACATTTTTCCCACTGCATAATAAGCCTTTGTTTTTGTTTTTAAAATCTTTTACATATTTTACTGTGCCTACATTATTATTTTGCTTTTTAACAGCTGTTTCCAATTGTTCTCTACTCTGTTTCTTCTCCTCTACAATTGAAGGTAATTGCTCCTTCTTTTCTATCAGATACACTATCCACTTTGAGGGAAAGAGAAGCAGGATTTATATTTTCCTTGATTTCTTGCTTTGTTTTAGAATTCATTTGTTTATTTTTTCGTTTTATATAAATTGCTTGTTTAAGTTGTTCTGCATAGCTAGGTGTTCTCTCTTTGTTTTGACTGTTTAATTTGCCTAACTCCAGCCTGTAAATCGCTCTTCATCTCGCTCACACACATTTTATTGTCGATTGTAAGCTTTTTTACATTTTCAACAATTAGTTCGCTTTGTGCTTTAAACGATTCGGTACACGCCGTAATTTTTTTAATTTCTAAAACATTTTGTTCACATGTCTCTTGTGCTTTTTTCATGGATATCAATCTTTCAGAGTACGTAGCCTTAATTGCTTCAAGAATATTTTTTATTTCCGTTTCGTTTTTTTTTTCAAACTGTCTTCAAATTCATTTTTGTACTCCCGTAAATAGTTCCCGTTTTTCCTGCCAGTGCCTTGTATATCACTCAGTGTTAAATTTACTTTATGTATGTATTGTATGCACTCTTCACAAATAAACCTTATCATTGGATTAATATTGAGCATATTGCTGCTGTATTTGTCCAGGCCGCTACACTTTACTGTGAAATCATAACTTTTTCCGCAAATTCCAGCGCATTGTATACCAGATTCACCCCGAATTTCGTTTTTACATTTGATGCATTCCAGCATCCTTGCATTTTTATTTTTTTACTAGTCGATTTTTATTAAAATTCCAGGTGCTAAGACAAATCTATAACCATCGATTATTTAATAAATAAATACAAAAGTATATACTAATTTAAGTTTAAACTCAGACCGATAAAAAACGCGACTTCACTATCTAATTTCTATCTCTCTTCCAGTCTATACGAATCATTTCTTTGATTTCCTGCTTTAATTTTTCGATTAAAGGTTTTGCGTTATCCACTAATTTATTATTTATGCTACCTGGGAATTCACCTAGCCCATCGAAAAGATCCTTATTTTAACCTATGAATTCATCAGCCGTTTTTGGTAAAAAGGTGAGAGTATTCACATCTAATCGAGTTATTAAATTGAACCTAATAGAAGTTTTCAAGCCAAGTATTGGCTCACATGTGTCGTCAACAACGACAAATGAAGCAAATTGTTACGTTTGAGAATTTGGATCAACACAAATTAATTTAACAGAACCAAACATTTTTATTTCGTTTCTATTGTAATCGGTAACACAAAAATTATTTTCTTCATAATTCACTGTTTTGATATTAATTTTCTTGATTAAACTCAGAGGGACGCAATTGACATCTGCACCAGTATCGATTTTAAACTCTACAACTTCATTATTGATTTCATACTTTTTAGTCTATCTTAAGTTATTATCTGACTAATTCTTATTTAATCTATAAATACATGAAATTTTTCTAAAATTAAATTTCAACCCATCAATATGCTTTACATTTAAAATACCTGAATCTGATTCAATTCAAGAATTCCCTCCAGAAAGAGCTTTTACAGCTTTTTTGCCCGACTTGTTATCCATATTTATTGTCTCCGCTTTGCTACTCATTTTTGTGTTGTTATTGTTTCCCCCTTTAACACCATTTACTAAAGTGCCCTTTTTTGCCACATGTGCTACAGATGATGTTGTTCGCTTTACATTCGCGCAAATGTGCCGTTGAGACCGGTTGATACCCACAGTTATAACAATGACGAGAAATCGCATTGATGTATTCCGATTCCGATGATGTTGGTTGTTCCTTTGTTACACGATGACCTTGCATTTGCAGATGTTGTTGATTGGTTTCCAAAAGTTTTTTGTTGGTATTGGTAGCTTCAAATACCTTGCACGTATCAACAACAGTTTTAAGAGATTCGTTTTCTCCATCAAGAAACTTGAGCTGAAACTTCTTATCTGAAATGCCAATGATGATGCGGTCTCTCAACATCCGTTCATAATAGGAAGCTCCGCATTCACATTTAAACGCACAGTATTGTATTTGTTTGCGTAATTCCGTTTCGAATTCTACAAACTGTTGTTTGTCCCGTTGGACGATGGTGTTAAACTTAGATGACTCAACGGGACACAATAATCATCGAAAGCGTTTAAGACATCGTTTAAAGTTCGCTCGTTGTTTGGTGCCAGGAAATAAAGTATTGTATATTTCCATTGCACGAGGACCGATCAACCACAGGAAATTTGCAATTTTAGTTTGCTCAGACTTGTCCATCTTTCCATTTTTTTTTTTTTTTTTTTTTTGTTGTGGTTATTTTCCCGTGGGTAGGTGCAAAAAATGCATATCAGGCTCTATGAGGACCGAAAAACGCGTGCTCATAGAACATACACTAAAACCACCTCCACTTCCCTATTGCAACTAAGTTGAATCTTATCTAGCAATTTATTTTAACGAAGTTAAGTAACGTGTTGCAGGTTACTTTCCGGTGAAAGTTCCTGCTTAATCCGCGATTTTAAAGCGGTTTTCTGTTCACCGCACCAAGTCGAAAGGTTTTGTTCTTCGCAGACGGCGTACTAAATTCGACTCGTCAAGAATGTCAAAAATCGTTGAATTAGCGTGTTCTAATAGTCGATTTCTATGTTTTCGCGCGAAACTTTTTATTTCCTCCCGCACCGTAGGAATCCCGAGATTCCTATGAAGATCTTCGTTTCTTATATACCACGGAGCATTTACAAATAACCTAAGCAATTTATTTTCAAACGTTTGTAAGTTATTTAAGTTTGAATCGCAGGTACAACCCCAAAGTTGTATACCATAAGTCCAAACAGGTTTAAGAACGTGTCGGTATAAAATCAATTTATTTTCAATACTAAGCTTTGAATATTTACCGAGTAACCAGTTCATAATTTACTTTTTAGTTCTTCGCATTTCTTTTTCACGTGCGGCTTCCATTTTAATTTCGCGGCTAGAGTCATTCCCAGATACTTTGCCTCATTTGCAAATGGAACACGAGCGGTATTAAGAAAGACGGGTAATCTATTTATTTTTTTATACGTAAAGTCCACGTGGACTGACTTTTGTTCATTGATCGCTATTCGCCATGTTTTCGTTCACTCATTAACATTATTAAGAGCATTTTGTAATTTAATTGTAGCTTCGCTAATCGTTTTGCCTACTGCTAGTATTGCAGTATCATCAGCAAACGTGGCTACAATAGTGTCATCTGTTTGAGGTATATCGCGTGTAAATAAAAGGTACAGAACTGGACCTAATACACTTCCTTGTGGTACCCCAGCCACTATTTCTTTGAAATCAGAATAGTCATTTCCGTGTCTTACACGAAAAAGTCTTTCATTTAGATATCCGTTTAGAATGTTGTAAAGTCCTTCTTTCCATTTGCCATCATGAACATAAAGAATGTCGTCTTCCACATAGGCCATTCCTTTACAAGGTTAGAGCAGTCCAGTTCAATTGGTAATCTCGTGTTTGCCTCTCGTGTTTGCCATAGCTTCTGACACCATGTATAATTTATGTGCAACTTTTAACTTTGTTTACTTAGTCTTTTATAAGGTGTAAGTGATCAGCTTCGTGGTCAAAGATTAACTGAACTAGCAAGAGCTTACAAATGTCATTAAAGCTATTATAGCATATTGATGGGGTTACCAGCATTGATTTATTAGCACATTTTGTAGCCTATACTTCTACCCAGAGTTCACATTTTGGACCGAGTTATTGTTTTGCGAAAACTACCAGCAACATAAAATTGATACGATTAGTGATATTATGTTTAAAGCATCATTATTGTATTTTCTTCTTTATAGGATGACACTTTGGGCTGTTGAGGCGACGGAACTATAATCAAGGAAGTTATACCGAATTTTCCTGCACCAACATGACGCATTAGCCTAGAGCTCACAAATTTGAATGAATACGAAATTATAAACCTAGATAGCAATTCCATAGAGTACCATCCAAATACAGTATCATGCTATTACACTAGAACTGACACCGACTATAGAAACACAAGAATAGAAACTTTAAAGATACAATTGAACAAAGATGACACTCTCAACGATGAGGAAAGAAGTGCAATAACGGACCTTTGCACACAATACAATGACATATTTTTCTTACCTGGAGACACACTATCTCACACTACGACCATGCGACATGAGATAACGAGAGGCTCGAAAATGATATCGTACAACCAAGCAAAAGTCCTTGAAAATCGCCACTTTTAGTAATACCCAAAAAGGCAGGACCAGATGGCGAAGTGCGATGGAGAGTTGTAGTTGATTTCCGTAAATTAAACGAATGTACAGTTGGGCATGCCTTCCCATTACCCCGAATAGAGGATATTCTTGATCTATTAGGTCATGCTAGGTATTTTACTACCCTTGACTTAGCTAGCGGGTACCACCAAGTTCTGGTTGACCCAAAAGACAAAGCAAAGACGGCCATTGTGAATTTAAACGTATGCCTTTTGGACTCAAAGGAGCCCTCGTTACGTTTCAACGCTTAATGAATTATATCTTAACGGGTTTGCAAGGTCTGGAATGTTTCGTAGATCTCGACGGCATTGTCGTTTATGGCAAAAATATAGAAGACCATAATAGAAAATTGCAATGTTTTTTGTTTTTTCGAGGATTGCTCGACCGTTGACCAACTTAACAGGAAAAGATGTAAAATTCAAGTGGACAGACAAATAAAGATTGCACATGTTAGGATGCGGATTCGTCGTGGGAAATCGACTTAGATCGAGAGTCATCGATTTTAAGCCGATCAGCGATCGCCTGGCTGTGATCCGCATCAAAGCTACCTTCCAAAACATCAGCCTAATATGTGCACACGCCCCTACCGATGAAGCGGAGGAGTCTAACAAGGAGGATTTTTACGACCTCCTGGACGGAGCCTGTCCGGAGTACGATGTCAAAGTCGTGCTCGGAGACTTCAATGCTAAAATCGGAAAGGAAAATATCTTTGGCGGATTAGTTGGAAAGCACAGCCTCCACAAAACGACAACACACAACGGCTTTCGACTAATCGACTTTGCTGCAGCTCGTAATACGGTGATAAGTAGCACTAGGTTCCCCAGGCGAAGGATACACACAGCAACCTGGCGATCCCCAGATGGTCGAACCGCCAACCAAATCGACCATGTGCTAATTGGCGCAAGGCACGCATCGAACATCTTGGACGTGCGAACTTTCCGGGGTGCAAATGTGGACTCTGACCACTTTCTTGTTGTGACAAAGTTCAGAGCCCGACTGTCCAATGAAAAGAAAGCGAAGACCGCCCAAAGGAAGAAATTCAACATTGCATGCCTTAGCACATCTGAGAAAGCCAGAGACTACAGTTGAAATTAACCGGGAAACTCTCTGCGGTACCCCAACACACTAGTGTCAACAACCAGTGGAACTTGTATCGCGACGTCATTAAGGAGACAGCCGAGACCACCATAGGCTATCAACCACCTAAAAAAAATGCACGAATGCAAATGCTGCAACGGAAAACAAGAGCAGCAAGAGAGGAGTACCGTGAAAATAGAAGGAAAGAGAAGAAAACCCTGCGTAGAAAGAAAAGAGCATCCGCAGCCTCTCAGCTCAGGTATCTCGAGGAGTCTAGCACTGCCACCAACACCAAACCATTGATATCTGTAACGCTTTTGCAAAAAATTTTCGTAATTCTTTCGTTGACAAGCCCTTAGATGTTGACGAAGATTATTTTAAAAACTTACATACCTATGCCCAAACTCTTAGACCTTCTCTCATCATTAAATGATGATTACTCATCTGGTCCAGATGGAATTCCTCCTATACTATTGAAAAAGTGCAAATTTATACTACTTCAACCCCTTCAATTTTTGTTCCAGCTGTCCTTAAGTACAGGCATATTTCCCCAATTTTGGAAAAAATCGTTTCTTACACCAATTTTTAAAAAAGGTGAAAAAAATGATATAAGGAACTATAGGCCCATAGCAAAGCTGTCATGCATACCAAAGCTCTTTGAACAAGTTGTATGTGAGAGCCTGGCATTTCATACTAAAAGTATTATATGTGATCAACAGCATGGATTTGTGAGAAGAAAGTCAACGGTAACAAATCTCCTTACCTTTTTGCATAAATTTTCTAATGCATTAGAAAACGGAAATGAAGTTGATTGCATATACACCGACTTTTCTAAAGCGTTCGATCAACTTAGTCATGAAATTATTTTATTCAAACTTAAAACCTTTGGTTTTCCGACGGTTGTTATATCATGGATAAAGTCCTACCTTGTAAAAAGATCTTATCAGGTAAAATTCAGAAATTGTCTTTCAAACTCTTTCAGTGCTCACTCGGGTGTACCTCAGGGAAGTCATCTGGGCCCGTTTTTGTTCATTCTCGCTATAAACGATGTTACTTCATGCATTCGCTATAGTGATATTCTTATATACGCTGACGATATGAAGATTTTCAAAACAGTACAATCTTATCATGACCATGTTCTCTTGCAGGCTGATATTGACAGTTTTAATCTTTGGTGTGGGAAAAATGGCCTTTCTCTTAACCCAACGAAATGCCAAAGTATAACTTTCTCTAAAAAGCGAGTAGTGAGTGCTTTTGATTATTCCATTTCAGAGCACACACTCTGTCGTGTTTTAAGTTTCAAAGACCTGGGGGTTCACTTTAGTTCTGATCTAGATTTTACGGTACATATTAACTATATTGTAAATAAAGCGAGTTCCATGCTGGGATTCATAAAACGCTGGGCAAAGGAGTTTAACGATCCATACGTTACTCTTTCCTTATACAACTGTTATGTGAGACCTCATCTCGAGTACGCTTCCCAAGTATGGACCCCTTTTTACGAAATTCACAAAAGCCGTATTGAATCAATACAACATAACTTCATTCGTTTTGCCTTGAAAGGACTCCCTTGGGCTGATCCGTACAACCTGCCACCTTATGAACACAGAATTAAGCTTCTGCAACTTCAAACTTTATATGAAAGGCAAGTTAATAATGATTTAATATTTTTCCACCAACTTATCAGTGGTGAAATTGATGCTGCTGACTTGTTTGCATGTGTAGGCATTAACTACCGCGGAGGAATTCACCATCTACGAAGATTTGAACTTTTTCACGTTCCTTTTCATAGAACTAACTATGGTATACACGAACCTCTTAACCGTATGTGCAGACTTTTTAATTTAAACGCTTCCGTTGTTGATTTTAACCTAAGTAAAGTAGGATTAAAAACATTGTTGCGCACCAGTGCTCCACTCTCGTGAATTTTTAATTTTGTTTTTTTTTTTTCTTAAATGTTTTATATTATGTTTCTAATATTGTATGTTTTGTAATTGTTTAGTTTTGCTAATGTTTATTTATTTATGTGCTTGTGTTAGCTTACTTAATCTACTAACCACTAACACATGCACTCATGATGAGCCTCTGTTTGTAGAATGCAGCTTGCTTTAAGCTCACTACAACAAAGAATTCAAAAAAAAAAAAAAAAAAAAAAAAAAAAAAAAAAACACACGCCGGTTCTACAAAACAGCCAAGCAACTGGCATGTGGTTATAAAACCGGCACGCAAGCTCTTCGAAACAGCGAAGGGAACCTAGTCACCGAAGCACAGGGAATTGTTGACGTGTTTAAGCAGCATTTCCAGCAGCTGCTCAATGGGCATTCTGTAGAGGAAGCGACAGTAGAACAAAGAAGCATGAGACCAATCAATGAAGATCCAGTCCCAGCGCCCAGTACTGAAGAGATTAAGAAAGCCATCCACAAGCTTAAGAACAACAAACCCGCCGGCTCGGATGGCCTACCGGCGGAACTCTCCAAGTGTAGAGAAGATGTCCTGGTAGGGTGCATACACCAGCTCATCAACCAAGTATGGGAGGAGGAAAGTATACCCGACGACTGGTCAATTAGCTCCATATGCCCAATCTACAAAAAAGGCGATCCTATGTCCTGCAAAAACTACAGAGGTATATCCCTGCTTAAAGTTGCATACAAGATCCTATTCAACGTACTATGTGAGCGTCTTAAACCTTTCTGCAACACTATGATCGGCACGTACCAGTGTGGCTTCAGGCCAGGCAGATCAACGATAGACCAAATCTTCACATTGAGGCAAATCCTGGAAAAGACCAACGAATTTCAAGTCGAGACCCACCATCTTTTCATCGACTTCAAAGCCGCATATGATAACATTAGTCGCCAGGAGCTTCTATTGGCGATGTCCGAACACGGGATCCCGGAAAAACTGATCCAGCTATGCCGCATGACGTTACAAAATATGCGGTGCAACGTGCAAATGGGTAACAGCTCATCCGAGCTATTCCAGACATGTACAGGGTTCAGAAAAGGAGATGCCTTATCATGTGACTTCTTCAACCTAGTCCTGGAGCAGATAGTTCGCAAGAGTGGTGTTAACCTGGAAGGCACTATCTTCAGCAGGTCTTCGCAACTGTTTGGCTATGCGGACGACATCGACATCATCGGCCGCTCCAAGCGAGCTGTACTAGAAGCATTCACAGCTATTGATGAACAGGCGAAACGCGTTGGTCTTGAAGTGAATGATGACAAAACAAAGTATATGCTATCAACAAACAAAGCTTCATCTGTCCATCGCCTAGGACAAAACGTCACTGTTGGTAGCAGTAATTTCGAGGTAGTCAAGGAGTTCACCTACCTCGGAAAAAACATCAACCCCACGAATGACACCTTAGTGGAAATCCGACAAAGAATTACCCTAGCGAACCGCTGCTACTTCGGTTTGGCCAAACAAATGGGTTCAAAACTCCTCTCCCGGAAGACAAAGTGCACGCTATACAAAACGCTAATTTTACCAGTTCTACTCTACGGCGCCGAGTGCTGGACGATAAGTAAAAAAGGGGAATTGATACTGGGCACTTTCGAGAGAAAAATTCTTCGGCCGAAATTTGGTCCAATATGCGAGGAGGGCGAATGGAGGAGAAGATTTAATCGTGAATTATACGAGCTGTACCAAGATGTGGATGTAGTCCAAAGAGCCAAAACACGCCGACTACACTGGCTCGGCCACATCAAGCGAATGGACAACAATGCTCCAGCCAAAAAAATCTTCGAATCCCAGCTCCCAGGTTCCAGACGACCAGGAAGACCGAACCTCCGCTACAGGGATCAGGCGGTTTCTGACGCAAGAGCGCTTGGTCTCGACGACTGGAGGGAGCGTGCGAGGGACCGCAACCGATGGAAGACCGCAATATCTCAGGCAGAGACCCTCCATGGATCGGGAGCCGGATAAGTAGGGACTTTGTTCAAGGAAATCATAAAGTATCCCCAGTTTCGTTACATACTGCCAGACTGGTTAAAGTAAAATATTTTTTTTTTCGAAAAGAGGGAGACAAAGCGCCTTAACCTAAAAAAAAAAAATACAAAATAAAACAAAAGAGAAGGTGATAAAGCGCTCCACATCAAGAAACCAAATAAAAGCATTAAAAGAGGGAGGGAGATAGAGAGCCCCATACCAAAAAAAAAAAAAAATAAAAACTATATAAAAAAATCCACATACAAAAATATTCAAACACACATACATAAAGCTACAAGTTACATAAATATTCATACACACTTACATAAAAATACCTATATTAAACATAAATCATAAATATACATAAAACCAAAACAAACAAAAAAAAAACAAAAGAGAGAGATAGTAATTATATATATATTGTATATATAAATACAAATATATATAAAAGTGCACCAAACGTTACATTAAAAATTTAAGGTGTTAAATAGATTAACAATAATGATTAAATAATATAATTTATGTAACAGTTAAAAAAAAAACTACAAATACCCTAATATTCATACTTTACGACTTATAAATCTTAAAGTATAAAAAAAAAATGTTGTTTGACATGGTCAAATATAGAAGAAAAAAAAATGTTAACAGAATCAGCAGAATAAATGTTTTATACAAAGAATCTGTAAGTTTTACATATATATAAAAAGAAAATTGGATAGTAAGAAATCCTAGTAAATACCATACCTATTTTTAAAGTTAAATTTCTCTCTGAAAATGTATAAAAACAAATATGTAAGAGTAAAAAACATAATAAAATCAAACCAAAAAAAAAAACATAAGAAATCAAGTAATATTTTCTGCCATCATACAAAAAAAAAAACATAAAATATGTACATAAAATCAACTCATAAAAATATAATGAATACCTTATTATATTTTTTGTCTAGCCATTTAAAATCTAGCAATAATTTAAGTCATAATACTTCAAAAAATTTATATGTATGAGTAATAATAAGAAAACAAACAATACAATTTAAACTCATTATACCGTAAAACTATTCAAAAGATAACAATATGTATATTTCTTTAGCTAATTGCATATACCTTAGCAATTGTAATTGGTGTTTAAAAATAGAATTAATCAAACTCTAAAATTATGTTTTATTTGAAGTAAAGTGTAAAATACTACAAACAACTATTCTTAAGCACCAAACTTAAATTTCAAAAAGCAAATCGAATCATGTAAATCATTTATCTTTAATAAGTAAGCAAGTTTCCTTTGTTCCGCATACAGAACTCATCTCAGTCACAACATCAGCACTAACAAATAAGTCTATGGAAGAAGTCATCAATGTCATTAAGAAATAAACCATCAATACCGAAGATCGTGACGCAGAAACAAAATAGATGCAACCAAAATAAGAAGGAAATGAGATCTACTACTAGATGCAAACAAAACTAAGAAGGAAGTGACATCTACTGCAAGGCCAATCGCAATTTTTGTCTCTTCCAAACAAAAATGTGAATTCGAAGGGGGGACGTGTTATGTGAGATGCTGAACACACTATAAACAACTATAATAACACATAGCCATGATCATACCCAAAAATAATAACATCGTAACTTAATACCAAGGTCAGCCACAGCCAAGCAGAGCAGTAAACAATTCGATTCGTGGTACTCAGCAAAAATGGTACGCGATCGTTTTGTTTACAAACAACCGCAGCACATGGTCAATGGAACCGAAGCAAAATGCAACCCCAGCAAAACGAAGTAATCGCTGGAGGGTAATTGACCGATGGCTGGATGACACACTGGAAAAAAAATATATGGTAAACTAAACTGGGCCAACAAAAATTACAGAATGTGCGATGTCAGCTGGACACCGATCGGTGAATGACGTAAACGGTAAATATTTGTGTGTAGGAACTAGGGAAATGCTCATCTAGTATTCACAGTATTTCAATATATTAATTTATGAAAAACAATTAATAACCTAGATAAACAATTGTGAAATTTCATAATTGTGGAATTGTCAAATAAACAATTATGGAATTTTATAGTTAAGTAGGGATAGAATTTAAGGTGATTTTTAGGTACAAAAAGGAAAAATAGAAGTAAGGAGGAGAAATAAGCAGTAGTGTACAGATTACAATAAACGAAGTGTTTTAAGAAAGACGACTTTTGTTCCAAGTGGAGACGGAAAAGAATAGACAAAAAAGGGTAAGAACCTAAAATTACTAAATATTTCCTTTTTTACAGAGGATTAAAACATGGGGTTCCTAAGAACCTTCAAATAAGCCCTTTGGGCTGGATAGTCTGGGCCGCCACCGGCCGGATAAAAAAAAGGGGAATTCCACCGCGAGGTAGGATTTAGTAACCCTATTCTAATCCCTCTCCCCTATTCATATTCATAGTATGAGTAGTTTTATCCCCCAGGTTTCGCCGAATGCCTAATCCCAATTCAAAAAAGTTTATATAACACGTGTGATGCAATCGAGCCAAGCAAATCAAAGTGCAACAATAAGTCCAAGTCGTCAACGTCAAAGTACGATGATGCCCTGAATGCCATTTAAAATATGACAAAACCACAATCAAATACTACAGAAATACAGTAGAAATATTTTAAATAAATGTGGGTAAACAGAATAAATTTCAATCTTACCAAACTCAAAATGTCTTCAAACTTTTCAATTGACATTCTGCAAAAATTTTTGCAGTCACTTCCATTTTCCAATTTTGGAATAAATGTTCCTCCTCCAGGTCGTACAATTCTCTTTTGCTCAAAAATGGATTGACCCAAAAACTGTGCTTTCATTTATATTCTTCTTGTTCTGCCTCTTGCAGCTTTTTTGATGCGTTTAGCGCCAAAATCAAAAGGATTTGCTTGGTGAGATCGTGGCGAAGAATGAAATATCAAAACATAATTTGCCCACATAGTAAATATAAACTTCAAAAATATAGTCTGAAATAAATATTTCTAATGGATAAATTCAACCTAGCTTAAATTATTCATGTTAGAAAAACCTTGTCATAATATATATATATATATATATATATATATATATATATATATATATATATATATATATATATATATATATATATATATATATATATATATATATATATATATATATATAGATAATGTAAATTATAACAAGCATTATTTATATAAATATATATGTATGTATGTATATATGACAGCAAAAACTTGTTCTAGCTATCCAAGATTTTATTTCGTGCATTTAAAAAAAATTCAATAAGGCTAAGTGATAGTTGTTAGAAACAAAACATATTTTGTATAATAAAAGATTTTTAAATCTGTATGTTATGATTAAGAGCAAAAATATGAAATTTCGGTTTAATAGATATTTAACAATTAAATTTGGATATGAAGAGTTTTGCTGCAAATGATCATTGGATATGGCCAGTTTTCACACCATCCCCCCTCTCTTAATAGCATCCTTTAATATAATAGCACTCAGGTACTTTAAAATATTCAATGATTAATTTAAAGATTTTTACAATAAAAAACATGAACATTTTAGTTCCTTCTTATATAATATCCTGTGATGGATAAGAAGAGTTTTGAAGGCAAAGCTATTGCAAACAATGGATATGGAAAGTTTTGATGCAAATCGCACTGTGGATATAGAGTTTTGGAAACAATAACGATGTTTGACATCACTGTTAAAGGGGATTGTAGGGGTTAGATTGTCAAATATTCTTTAAAAACTCCGCACTGCCCCCAGTCTAAGATAAAAAAAAACTTTAAGTTTACATACTATAGCCCTAAGAAGTGTGAGTTAAGTCTCAAAAGTTCAACCTGTTAGAGTGAGACGGATCTATGCTGGGTAGGGGAAAAATAAATTTCCAACTGCCAGTTCACGTTCAGAAATCATTAGTTGATTTGAAGCCAAGAAAGAAGGACCTAAAACATTAAGAAAACTTTAGCCTCTGTATGAATTTTTGTATACCTTTAATCCTTTCATTTTTATATTAAACTAACAATTAATATTACAAGTGTCTTTTATTTGGAAAAGATAAAGGTTTTTTTTTCAAATTTTACTAGCCGCCGCCGCCACTTAAATGTTTTTCTTAATAAAAAGTCTTTCATCTCTATAAAATAAAAATAAAACGAAAAAAAAGTTTGTCGCATCGCCTAAATCACAGACAAAGCGCCAACCAATCAGAATTAGCGTTGTATTTGAAGAATAGACGAATACAACCAAGTGACCAATCACAGCCCATGTTGTATTTCTCGATAAATACTAAAAATGCCACGAACTCGGAGCGAAGAAGAAGAATGTTTAAGTGACGAGGGTGAGAGAGCAGAAGTAACGATGGTGGAAGGTTCAAAACTAGACATTATTCTAGAAAGTCTCAAAACTCTTAGCGCAGCTGTAGCAGAGCTTAAGAGTAATACAAAGGAACGCCAGGACGAAATCGAAAGGCTACAAGCCAAAATGAATACCGCCAATTCTGCAAACGCCATCGACGTCTCGCCAAATGCCATCGAACTAGAGCCAAATGCCAATGAAATCCCCGCAAATGCAATCAAGGATACGTCCAATGCTGCCGAGAACACGGCGCCTGCCAACTTGACCGAGAACCAACTGCTTCAGTATTCGCCCCCGATGTACTGGAGTCATCATCCAGCACCGCCAACAGTGAAATTACACGATTTGGCAACGTTCTCGGGTAGGCCTGATGAATGGCCACTCTTCCTCGCCAATTACGCAGATTCAACAGCTGATTTTAGATACAACAATCGACAAAACTTGCAAAGACTACAGAAATGCCTCATCGGACCAGCCCGAGAAGCAGTGACGTCGATGCTGATCAATAAAGAAAATGTTCCAGAGATAATTGAGGAATTGAAGTTTCGTTTCGGTAGGTCGGATGTTCTGGTAAGGCATCAACTCCAGAAAAATGGACTGCTGCCGCTGTCCAGCCACTATTGAGTTGCCGAACCACAACCGCCACAAGTCTCCTGTTTAAAGTCCTTCCTGTAACGCTTTTTGGTCCTAATGGAAAAATAGAAGTTTTCGCCATGTTCGATGAAGGATCTGCTTTGACAATCCTCGAAAAAGAAGTTTCTTCCACACTTGGACTGAAAGGAAGGTCGCAACCATTGACACTCCTATGGTATGGACAAAACACCACTACCGAACTTTCAAAAAGTGTAAGCTTACCAATTCGGGGAGAAGGTGAATCGAACATCTATACAATTTCCAACTGCCGCACAGTGCACAACGTCAACTTGCCCATGCAGACGTTTAACAAATCGGACACAAACATTTGGAATTTCTTCCATTAAAAAGTTATAAAATCGCCCGACCATCTATTCTCATTGGACTGAACAAAATTTATATTGGTACATCTTCCACAGTAGTCTCAGCTGGAGATAAAAAACCTATAGCTATGCAGACAAAACTTGGTTGGGTCGCATGTGGACCTAATAACAACAACATGGTGACGTCAACGCCAACCGTTCTTATAATTCGAAGTCAGGATGAATTACATTGCCTAGTTAAAGAATACTTTGCCGCCGATAATTTCGGAATCAATCCGACATCTTCCATCCTTGAGTTTGAAGACAACCAAACAGCCCGTCAGACTATGGAAACCACAACTCGCCGTATTGAAAAACGTTTTGAGACCGGTCTTCTATGGAAAAATCCAAAACCGATCCTGCCGTACAATTTCCAGATGGCCATGCAACGTTTGCCCGGAATCGAAAACAAAATGAGACTTAATGCCGAATTCGCCAAAAAATATAAAGACGAGATGACCAAAAGGGTTATGCTAGAAAACTCCAGCCAGACGAGATAGATAATTCATCTCAGCCAGTGTGGTATTTACCCCCACTTTGCCGTTCAAAGCCCGCACAAACCTGAAAAAAATTAGAATTGTTTTCGATGCCGCTGCCACAGTAAATAATGTGAGCCTAAATTCAGCCCTACTAAAAGGACCCGAACAAGTCAAACCGATGATGAATATACTCTTCAAATTCCGAGAAGGCATAATAGGAGTGGCGGCGGGTATACGCGAGATGTTTTCGCAAATACGAATTCGCCCAAAGGACCAACATGCACAGAGATTCTTGTGGCGAGATGGTGATGAAACACAGCCTATTAACGTCTATGTGATGGTGTCCATGATCTTTGGAGCAATCTGCTCGCCATGTGTCGCAGAATATGTCAAAAATCTGAATGCGCAAGACTTTCAACAGAATTATCCTGAGGCCGCTTCAGCCATCCTCAACAAGCACTATGTTGATGACTACGTTGCGAGCTTTAATGACAAAGAAGATGCCATAACCATTTGCAAAGACGTAGTTCGCATCAACAATGAAGCCAGCTTTGAGCTCAGAAATTTTACATCCAACTCGAAAAAACTTTCCAGTTCAAGACAAAATTCCATCGCATACCAAAAGATGTCCTAGAGGGTAGCCATCCACCAACAAAGCGAGAATAACTTGGCATCGTCATATATATATATTATCCTTATGGCTTGTTAGCAAAGTTCCTCCTCTATTTAAAGATATTGGTAAGAGACACTTGGAAAACTAACATTGCATGAGATGATCAATTGCCTCCTGAGGCCAACAAACGATGGCAAAACTGGTGGAGAGAATTCCAGAACATCCACACGTTCCAAGTCCAGCGATGTTATTCATTACATCTATGCACATCGAGAATTGAACTTCATGTCTTCGTGGATGCAAGTCAAGTTGCATTCGCTGCCGCAGCATACTTACGAATAATCCATGACACTGGAATAGATGTCACTTTTGTCTTTGGTAAAACGCGTGGTGCATCTAAAAAAAACTATGTCCATCCCACGCCTGGAACTCCAAGCTGGAGTACTTGGAGAACGACTGAGCAAAATTATAACACAGAATCACGACATCAACATTTCCAAAATAACCTTCTGGACCGACTCGAAAACATTACTATAGTGGATTGAATCAACCGAACGAGAGTTCAAAGCCTTTGTAGCTCACCGTATCAGTGAAATCCTAACTTCATCGGAGGTCAACCAATGGCGATGGACACTGTGACACTGTGCTGATGTAGCCACTCGAGCAAACGGCTACCCAAAGCTCGTTACAAACAGTGTTTGGATCAATGGTCCCGATTTTCTCAAACAGCCCGAAGAATTATGGCCAGCAAAATAATCGAACCACTCATAACAATCACTGACGTCGAAGAAGTCAAGCCATTGCTCCTGCTCCAAGCCTCAAATGGTAAATTATTAATAAATTTTAAACTCTTTTTTTCCTACCAGACTTCAGAGAACAATGGCATATGTTATCCGTGCCATACAAAAATTCCGTTTCATTGTGCCCCTTGAAAAGACATCCAATTGTTTTCTGACAATCGCCGAACTCAAAAACGCAGAGAACTATCTTTGTAAAATTGTTCAGAAGGAGCAGTACGAAGACGAAATCAATTTACTTTCGTCATCAAAGCCGTTCCCCAAGAAAAGCTCGATCTACACACTAAACCCATACCTAGACGAAAAAGTCCTATTGAGAATTCAAGGTCGACTCGACGAAGCACTCTACCTGCCATTTCAAGCTCAGGTGTTATAATTTTCAGTATATTCACTCATTTAGCCAAGCAGTCACATTTGAAGTGTTAACAAATAATTTCAGTTTTGATTCCAAATATTAAACATTTTTGTAATAATTTTGAACGATAAAATTTGAAATACAAGAACAAGAAACGAAGAAAAAGGAGATACCTACCTACATGCTGAAAAATGACATATTAGTTTAAACAATTTTACATCCGGTTGTAATGTATTTTTGAGTCCACCGAGTTTAAAATTTAACGTTTAAAAAATATGTATTAATAGGACAGGTTTAAAATACACTTAAAACTTACTTTCACTATAGTGAATAATATGGCGGTAAATAGTTTTGACAAAAATTGAGAAATTTGAGAGTACAAAAATATGACAAAAAAACGAGTTAGAGGTAAAATCGACTTAAAAGGGAGTTGGACTTTTATTTGATATTTCACGCCTGGTGAAAAAAATTTTTTTTTTTGCGATTCTATAGTATACAAACAGTTCATTTAGGGCTTTATTGTGAGTCTATTCCAAAGAATTCGAATAGAAAAAAGTCGATCAGGAATTCTTGATAGATTTGAAATTTCTATTAAATAGAAAAATACATAGAAATCAAATAGAGAAATATTTACAAATAGGCTTGGGCAATACCTATAGGTAGTCGACTCTAAGTCTATTCGACTTAGAGTCTATTTTGAATAGACTCTCAAAATAAGGCCCTTTATCTTTATCCTTTTATTCATAATCAAAACATAATTAATATGAATTAAATTAAATACAATATAAGAGAAAAGATTAAATAAATATACCAAACTAATTTCTAAATGTTCTTTTTAATTTTTTTTTCTATAGCTTATAAATGTTGCATTTTACCTGATGCAAAAGAAAGAACCTATATAAATGCTCTCCGTAGTTATATGACAGGTGTTAAGTAAAGTTCATATCAAATAATCATCCCCAAATCGCATTCAACATTGAAATTGATACAAACCTGAAGCACATGCTAATTTAAATGAGAATATCATCCTATCTTATTTAGGTATCTTTACGCGAGTTTTTGCATATTATAAAAAATGTAGGGAAGCATTTTGTGTAACTCAATTTTTTGACTGCGATGGATACTTATGTAGGCCCTGCTACTCTTTGTTTCATTTATGTTTGGTGGTGGAGTAAGAACATTTACGTTTATAGTTCTTCACTGAAGAAGATAGTATGTAGGTATCTAAGTGAAAAAAACATATTACAAAGCATTGAAGCCAGGACAGCCAATAATTTTACTTGAGGAAAAAAAGTAGCTCTGAAATAAATATAACAAAGCCAATTATATCAAATTCATCATGTTGATCTTTCTTAGATTCAATAAAAATCAATCCATTGCAGAATAGGTAAATAGTTAAAAAAAAAATATTCTGATACTAACCAATTCCTAGATGTTTTTTAATCCTTTTCAATATATGATTTCGTTTTTTCTTGATTAGTTTATCCTTTGTTTCCTCTACCGAAATATCCATTATGGGTATTTTATAGACGATAGGGTACACACTACGTGCCGTAGGGTATATAAAATATCCTATAAACAAATATTTTGTTCTTTTTTATACTTCAATTAATTGTTTTAAGATTCAAATTTTTGTTTAATATTTGTTTGCAATAACACTTTATCTTTCTATTTCGATTCGCATTCCCCACATTACAAACTAAACGCTCAATGAACATGTAAAAAATTAAATAAAATAATATAAGCAACTGCAACTGCAACTGATACAATCTGCAGAAGTGCAGATGGCAGCTGCAAGGGCAAGGCAAGCTGCAAGCCTAAGACCAAAGATAAAGGAAATTAAAGATGCTCAACCTGGGCCAGAGAATATCAATTACCACTGATCTCTATACACTGGATAGCGTATCGACATAAGAAAGTTACTTCCATTTGAAGAATTGTTATATTATGAAGCTGACCACTTTTTTGTATAACAATATGACTGTATAACAATTTATACAAAATAATCCACTATGAAGACGTCAAATTTCCGTTCGTTGCTCACCCCCCTCCAAATCTCTTTGCTAACATTGTTGTTTGTAATATTATTTCATTCACAAATGGTTAAATGAAACGGAATAACAAATGTAAAGAGTGTGACACAGACTATGCACTGATCTCTATATACACTGGATAGTGTATTCCTTATAATGTATAACAGTTTTTTTGCTTCCATTTGAAGATGACAATCAGGTGGTCGGCTTCATAATTTGACGCCTAGATTAACACAAAAAAAACATGTTTCCAAAATGTTTCCAGGAAAGAAAAACAGATCAATGATATGAAAGGGAAAAACTTTGTTGGACTTTATTTTATAATTTTTTTTTTTTCATTAAGTTATTCATTGTGTACATTTTGTTTGTGCTATTATTTTCCAATGGTACTAGAATTATATCAATAGAAAGGTTTTTTAAATAGGTAATAGTAAATATGTAGATGGGATATGGGAACCATCGACTTCGTTCATTATTTCAGTTTGCAAACAAGTTGAACAAAACAGCTGATAAGTGTGATGAGGAGAGTGCGATTACATAGTCTCACTGATCTCTATAATACACTGGATTGCGTATCGACATAAGAAAGTTGCTTCCATTTGAAGAATTGTTATATTAAGAAGCTGACCACTTTTTTGTATAACAATATAACTGTATAACAAGTTATACAAAATAATCCACAATGAAGGCGTCAAATTTCCGTTCGTTGCTCCCCCCAAATCTGTTTGCTAACATTGTAGTGTTTGTAATTTTGTTTCATTCATAAATGGTTTAATGAAACGGAATTTCAAACGTAGAGTGTGACAAGGAGGACAAGGAGTTAAAATCATAAAAAAAACAGACTATGTAATCGCTTTCCCCTTATCACACTTATCAGCTGTTTTGTTGAACTTGTTCGCAAAGTGAAATAACTAACTATTACCTATTCAAACACCTTTCTTATGAGATAATTCTAGTGCAATTGGAAAATAATAGCACAAAAAAAAAGCACAGTGAATAACTTATTGAAAAAAATAATAAAACACAAAGTTTTTCCCTTTAATTAGTCTGTTTCTCTTTCTTCAGGTTGACATCTTAGAAACACGTCTTTTTGTGTAAATGTAGACGTCAAATTATGAAGCCGACCACCTAATTGTCATCTTCAAATGGAAGCAAAAAAACTGTTATACATTATAAGGCATACACTATCCAGTGTATATAGAGATCAGTGTAACCAGTGTATTATAGAGATCAGTGCCTAGGCCAATCCTTGGATGTCATCCGGCTTTGCCTACAAACTGAAACACGCACACATAGAGAGTTTGGCTAAGTCCACCACTAGGTTTTTGCAACTTTGACAGCTGGGCTAAGTCCACCACTGTTTTATTCGCACACATAGACAGTTGGGATCAATCCACCACGAACATGTCGGTTATTTTTGAAAATCTTCAGTTCTTGTTCAAAAAGTATAAAAAAGGAGAAATTATATATCAAGTGCTCACCGGACCTTATGAGAATAAGCTGTGTTTTTTTTTTTTAAATGTAAATTGTAGTCGCTTTTTACTAATTCCCACCTGTCTGGAAAATAAATATCTTTAATTATTTTTTTTCGGTAAACAATTTGTCTTTTCTGTATTTTTTCTTTTCAACTCCCAAAATGTATAAGGAAATGTAGAAAATGTACTCTTTTCTTGACGGAAAATAACAGTGAGTAAGAAAAAAGTTTTCAATAATTTTGGGAAATAAAAATAAATATTCACAAACTAGAATTTTGGCATATATACTACGCTTACATGTGTTGTTAAACCCGCTTGAAGCTCGCGTCAAATCTTTGTAAGCCTGGGTCGAGTTGAAATTAGCTTGATTTGACTAGATCTCGTTCGGGGAGCGAAGTCGAGTCGAAATTTGTGACGAAAAACCTGGGTCAAGGAGTTGGTCTTACAGATATTGCATTATGGTCTGTTTATTTGCTTGTTTGTGAGCAAATATAGTTTCGCTAAAATAGAAAGGTGTAGTAAGTATAAGCGTTAATTTAATTACATTTGTCTAGCATTGAAAAAAATACATAAATGTCAATAATTTTTCTGGAATCTCATTACCATTTAACTCAACTCCAATTTAAAGTTTTTGCGACCTTTAGTCCAAATGCGTTTCGCCCAGGTACAATAATTGGGATCATCAGTTAGATGTTGTTGTACCCTTCTAAGACGCATAATTTTAGTCGATGGTTACCGACATGTATTAAATAAACAGCACAAATGCACTGTAAATTATATTATCTAGTGGAATTTGGTTAAATTCAGACGACTAGAAATTGATGATGGTAAAGCCCGTGGTCTGGCTGGTTGAAGAATGAAGAATAAAAACGTAAATAATAGAAAATTTATTATTTTAGTTTTTAGTGGACTTTTGAATATAAATTCAATTTAAAGTTTTTGCGACCTTTAGTCCAAATGCGTTTCGCCCAGGTACAACAATTGGGCTCATCAGTTTTTATTCTTCATTCTTCAACCAGCCAGACCACGGGCTTTACCATCATCAATTTCTAGTCGTCTGAATTTAACCAAATTCCACTAGATAATATAATTTACAGTGCATTTGTGCTGTTTATTTAATACATGTTGGTAATGAACGACTAAAATTATGCGTCTTAGAAGGGTACAACAACATCTAACTGATGAGCCCAATTGTTGTAACTGGGCGACACGCATTTGGACTAAAGGTCGCAAAAACTTTAAATTGAATTTATATTCAAAAGTCCACTATAACAAAAACTAAAATAATAAATTTTCTATTATTTACGTTTTTATTCTTCATTCTTCAACCAGCCAGACCACGGGCTTTACCATCATCAATTTCTAGTCGTCTGAATTTAACCAAATTCCACTAGATAATATAATTTACAGTGCATTTGTGCTGTTTATTTAATACATGTTGGCAACCATCGACTAAAATTATGTGTCTTAGAAGGGTACAACAACATCTAACTGATGAGCCCAATTGTTGTACCTGGGCGAAACGCATTTGGATTAAAGGTTGCAAAAACTTTAAATTGAATTTATATTCAAAAGTCCACTAAAAACTAAAATGATAAATTTTCTATTATTTACGTTTTTATTCTTCATTCTATTTAACTCAACTCTAAATGAAGCACTCAACTCAGGTGACGAAAAACGTGGGTCAAATATTCGACCCTATTGCAACTCGAGCTCTCGATCCTGCTTGTAAACGTAGTAATAGTCGTAATGTTTTAGTCGACGTTCCTGCATTAAAAATCATTTGTATGGAGAATGGAACTTAAAATTTTGATTCGTGGTTCATATATTTTTAACTCGCTGACTTCACTGAGGTTCAACGGTGGTTAAGGGCTGCAAATTAAAGGTGCAAAATTTATCAGCTTGATAGAAACGATGCAACAATGTTTCTTTAATCTCTATATAATGCTCTTATGAAGTAACCAAGATACTTTTGCTTCAATAGTCATCCCGTAAAATTATTATACAATCCTTATGTTAGGCTTTGTGTCTATATTGCTTGTTTTAGTGAATATGGTGACGCCAAGCTATCGGCCATTTTATAATTTAGATATATCTAGTTTGGCATCTGAGCACATATATTTCTTATTATTGTCAATGTTTTAGGTTGCTACTAACTAATTAATTAATTTGTTCTACCTCTATTTATTAATTTAACAATATGTGTTTGCCCACACCAATCAGATATTTTTTATTTTTCTCGAACAAAGTTTTTTCTTATTAATGTCTCTTATCATAGGAGAAAATTCGAGATAAATGTGATTCCAATTTAATTCATTCAACCGTTCGGTTCGATTCCTGACCCTACGAACAAAATCTTTTTAATTTTATTTCATGTGAACTTCCTTTAAACTCCTATAATTAACTCCATAAAGGTACAATAGGAGTGAAAAATTGTCGCCTTTTTCACACTATGGAGTTTTATGCAATGATTTTCTGCGTAGATTGAATGAACACGAGATGCATTAATGGATGAATAAAGAAGCGAGGTTTGTTAGTTGAGCAAGCCTTTTTCATAAACGAGAATTCAAGATAAAAGTGATTCTGATTTAATGCAATGCCTTAATGAGTGTGATGGTTGAAAACAAAAAAACATCTATGGATGAATATAAGAATGAAATTGTTAGCTGAGTGGATGTTGGTGGATTTATTTAGGTTTAACGATGGTTCAAGATCCAACTGTATTATGGTATCCAACTAAATGCCTCAAAATCGTCGAGCATCAGCTAACCAGCTGTAATTAATGAGTTAAAATTACTGAATATTAAATTAAATAACTCTACAATCAGGCCCTATAGTTTTTAATCAATAGTATAAAGGCTCTCTAAAACCAACACGAATGCCCATTGATTTGCAGCGAATCATTCACAATAGTACAAAGTATGACAAATACATAAACAACGCTAAACAACAACAAAAATTCACTATCGGTCCTCATTCGCGTTGGCTTGGGAGAGCTTTAAGTTTGTTTTACTTCATTTCTATATTGATTCTGTTAGTCAACATGGTCACGCTAGAAGCTATAACTAGCCATTTTATAATTTTAATTCAGTTTGGCACCCGAGCATATTTCTATTTTTTCTCATTACTGTAAGCCAAAATGTTTTAGGTTTGTATTTATTAATTAATCTATTATATCTATCTATTTATTTATTTAACGATATGTGTTTGTATTAATTAAATGGGGTTAACGTTTGATCCGTAGCTCCGCACTTTTAGCTCACTGATTTGGTGGTTTAACTGAGGGTGGTTCAAACATGTAATTGGCTTTTATAACTTACATGAAACCTAAATCATCATTAAAACCCAGTAGATCTACAGAAATTGATGAATTAAAAATTTTGATTGTTTAGCCCCGACGTAGTTTTCTTCATCCAAGCCCATTCAGGCAAGGAAAAAAACACACCTAATGTGAACCTGGCCCTACTTGGGTTTCTATTTATTGAATACATCCCGTGGTCAAAATTATTCACCTCGGTCTGTCAATTAGATGTCAAAACAAAACCAAATACAGGGTGTTCCCTATTTCATGCAGGATAATTTATGATATGATATTTAAAAAAAATATCGTATGGGAGGGGGGATTATTTATCCGCTTTTAGATAAGAGTAATGACTTTCTTAAACAAAAATAAAAAATCAACGGCACCACTAACTTCCAACTAGCAATGTTATGCTTTTTATTTTTGTTTAATTAACTTTTTGGAATCTTACGCCAAAATTTATTAAAATAAAAATAACTAGAAAAATACGACAACAGCTACAAGGTCATGCTATAATTTCTTAAAAATCAATACATTTTTCTAATTAAGTTTTTTCATAATCATTAAAAAAAAAAAATTATCCAACTTAAGACTTAAAAAAAAGTTAGTGTATTTGTTAAAACTATTTCATTTCTTTATATAATGAAGTATAATTTCAGTAATAAGTATTCAATACTCCTATTAAACACTCAAAACCAAATGCTTAGATGTTATGAAGTTTAAAAAAAATTAAAAACAGCTATTGCTGTTTTATTATCTCCAAAAGAGGGCTGAATTAACTTTTAACACGTGCTACAAAAATGATTTTGAAAACTCCTCATTGTTTCTTTTTGTTTAAACAACAAATTGAAGTTTCGGTGTCAAATTGCAGAAAAACTGTTTTTCTATTTCTTGTTTTTCTTAACTATTTTTTTCCTTTCTGGGTGAAGAAAGGGCCAGCCTGTATATTATGCAAGAGGCATTGAAAATGAATGTAAATCTGAGTGATTGAAGACATTTTATGGATTCATTTTTTGTATTTTATTATTGTCGTGAAGTACTATGACTGAAAATAAAAGTGGTAACCTTGACACAAGGTATAAATTCTATAGACAAAACGAAATGTCACAAGTTTCTAGAACAAAATTCTGATTCGAAAATAAATCGTGGTTTAATCAAGTCGGTCTTTTTTATTTTATATAAGTAAATTAGTTTCCATTTTTAAGGTTTCAGCTTTTCTCTTGAGTAATTATTTTCGCTTTGCAAGTATTCAAACATTTCATTCGAACGGTAATCAATAAATCAAATTGTAAAGTCTTTTTCTTGTGAGCATAATGGCGATGGCCGTAGAAGAATCGATCCCGAAACTAGTTTTTAACTTCTCAGCTAACACACAGAAGATGGGGAAGGTGGAAGACCAAAGGTTACCTCTTGGGCAGGAGGAAGCTGCTAAAAGATTATTGCACCAAATTCAATAAGGCTCATGATATAATCTCATCAATGGATCCAACAGAAAGCAACGAGAAGATCTCCACAGGCTTCTTTCCAACGAGCGTTATGCCGACATTGAATCGGCCTACTGTGACTCCCTTGGGGACCTCAATGACATAATTGACGAGCTCTCAACAACTGCTCACGAGACGATGTCTCATTCAACTCCAACTAGTCTTGTCGTGAATGGAGGCATAAGCACAGTCAAGTCAGCCTTACCACCGCTGCAACTACCAACTTTCAACGGATCGTTTGACGAGTGGCTGAACTTCAAAGACATGTTCACCAGTTGTGTTATTAATTACAAAATGCTCTCCAATGTGCAACGACTACACTATCTTATCTGTAGCCTCCGTGGGAGTGCTACAAGTGTACTCAAAACTATTCGGATAAGCTAGGATAACTTTCAAACTGCATGGGACATCTTAAAAGGCCGCTATGGAAACAAACGAAAATTGATTAAGCAGTACCTTTATGACATTGTTAATCTGCCAACCATGTCCAACAAATCACCTGCTATCTTACGTCAGATTTTCGATGGAATCACTGAAGCTATTCGAGCCCTACGGCAGCTAGGACGGCCGACAGACCAGTGGGACGACTGGCTGTTTCTTCATGTGACTCAAAAACTGGACCCAGTCATCATCAAGGATTGGGAAACTTTACTTTTAAGTCCAAACTCCATTCCGGCTTACGTACAGCTGGAAAAGTTTTTGGAAAACAGACTACGAGGCCTTGATGCTATGGCTGAATTCTCTCGACCAAAGCGAAAAGAAGTCAATCAAATGAAGCCAAATAAAGCACAGCCAGTCCGGAATCCACAAGCAAATGTCTAAGATGCCCTAAGTGTTCTGGTAAGCATGTTCTTATGTTTTGTTCTGATTTCAGAAAAGAAACGCCAACACAGAGACTGACATTCGTGACGAAAGCAAAGCTGTGCAAAAATTGCTTGAAGGCTGATCACTCACAACAACAATGTCCATCGGATTACACCTGCTTAAGAAGTCAACAAAAACATCACACAATGCTGCACGATAGCATCCCGTCACAAGAACCCCACGTCAACACAAACCATCTGCGAACAAACAACTCTTGTAACCCTCACCCTAATAATTCGCTCTGTGAAAACTCCAATGATGAATCACTGGTACAACTTGAATCGGTTCTGCTGGCTACAGCTCAAATTGGAGTGCAATCTGCCACTGGACACAAACTAAAATTTTGAGCACTTTTAGACATCGGATCCCAAGCTACGTTTATTAGTAAGTATGCGGTTTAACAACTTCACCTTCAGCGAACACGGCTCTATATGCCGGTGACTGGGGTAGGAGGTACAAGTGTTGGAAAGTCAACAAGCTTAGTTCAAATCTCTGTGAGCTCTCTCAGAGAACCAGACTTCAACGTAAGCTGCAGAGCATTAGTTTTGCCACGTTTGTGTCCTCTTATGCCCACTTTTCGTCTTGACACTAAAAGTTTGGTGAATTTTTGGATTTGGATGCTTAAGGCTCTCTACTATGTGGTGAAATTGCAATCGTCTGCTGGTGCTCCTGTTGCACAACACACCCAATTAGGTTGGGTAATCTTCGGACGCTTGTCTGATTCTACAACTAGAAATCTATCTACAAACTTTTGCGCATTTTCACAGTCTGAGCTTACAAATTTAGTTCAGTCTATGTGGAAATTTAATGAGCACGAAGACGCGGAATCTTCTTCCAAGATGACACAAGATGAGCTCTACTGTGAAGAACTCTTTAAGAAACGGTATAATGGACCTGTTCTGGACGCTATGTCATCAAGTACCCGTTTAAGGATTCCATCGACCAAACAACCTTCGCAGAATCTTAAGGAGATGCCTATAAGCTTTTCCATCATCAGCTTAATCGATTAGAGAAGGACCCAAAAATGAGGACACTGTATATGGAACCTGTTTATGAAGACGTTTCACCGCAACAGATTTGCTACACTCCAAATCACGGTGTGTACAAGGAGTCTAGTTTGACAACGAAATTGAGAATTGTCTTCAATGCATCCAGAAAGTATAAATCAGACAATCGCCTTCATGTAGGTCCCAAACTTCAGAGTGAACTGTCTGCCATTATCCTAAAATGGCATACTCATCGAATTGGGTTTATGGCAGACATTAAGAAATGCTATAGACAAATACTGGTGCAACCAGATGATGCGGACATGCAGAGAATCATATGGAAAGATGAAGAAGGACGTCCAGCTATCTACAGATTGCTTACTGTAGCTTATGGTTTAAACTGCTCTCCGTTTGTCACAATCAAAGTTCTCCTCACCCTGGCCGATGATGAAGAAGCTGCCTTTCCTCAAGCTGCTAAAGTACTTATTCTACATGGATGACTGTCTCCACGGTGCCGACCCAGTTTATTCTGCTCAACGACTACAGTAAGAACTACAGAACTTATTGCAACGAGGAGGTTTCCTGCTCCAAAAACGGAACTCAAATTCTACCGAGATTCTGCAAGGAATCAGCATTAACGATAAATTGACTGAACAGTGTCGTGATCTTAATTTGGATCCTGAAACTAAGGCACTGGGGATCTATTGGTTTTGTCAAACTGATTGCATTGGCTACAAAGTGAACGTCGCAAAAGTCTCAATAGGAATAGGAACGTCAACAGCTTTCCCATGTGGCCAAAATCTATGATCCCACTTGTCTACTGGCTCTAGTCATGCTTACAGGCAAGATTATGTTACAACAACTCTGACTATCTGGTATATCGTGGGACGATCCACTTTCAGAACCACATCAGCAAAACTGGATCCAATTTCGAGAAGAGCTCCCATCGCTAGAGGACAACAAGGTTCTTAGGTGGATATTCTCGTCTCCAAATGCCTCGTGCTACCAACTGCATGTTTTTTTCGGATGCATCTACCTCTGCTTATGCTTTTGTATTTTACCTGCGAGCAAAAACATTTGATGGTGAATGTAAAGTGTCAATTCTAATAGCAAAAACTAAAGTGGCACCTTTGAAAAAAATCACCGTTCCATGCTTGGAACTCAATGGAGCACTTCTTGCTTCAAAAGTTGCAGAAAGATGAAAGCGATTGGCCTGAACAAAAATGTGTCCTCAGTGAAGTGCATGAGGTAACAGCACTTCTCGCTACTCATGACCCGTCCAAGCTAACTGAGGATAGGGGAGCGCTCGGTATTCACTACAAATACTTTGACATCAACACCTTGATTAGAGCAACATGCTGGTGCCATCGTTATATTGCAATCAAACTAAAACGACTACATGCTACATCATCCTGGTGCACAGCTTCTGACCGACAAGCTGCCTTACAATTTTGGATAAGATATGTTCAAAAAATACATTTTTCTAACAAAATTGCTTGTCTCCTTCAAGGAAAACCTGTCAGCTCAAAGAGCAAGCTATTGAAACTTAATCCAATGATTGATGATAGTGGCACCATACGATTGAATAGCAGATTTAAAAATGCACTACTGACTATGTCTGAATGATTCCCCATATAAAAACTAAACTAAACTTACTTCTTTGCTTATTGATCAAGGTCACAAAGCCACTATGCATGGTGGCAAGCAATCGACAATTAACTTTCTTCGAAGACGCGATCATCGACTGTCGTTCCTCCGTACAGAAGTTCATTCGTCGATGCTTGACATGCTGTCGTCATAAACCAAAACCTACAACACAAATCATGGGAATTCTTCCCACACCTCGGTGCACAGCTGCTGCTCCATTTAAGCACTGTGGATTAGACCCTATGCGATTCGAACAGCAAAAGGCCGAGGTCATCGTAGTTACAAGGGATGGGTCACTCTTTTTGTGTGTCTGAGCACTAGAGCCATTCATCTAGAAATCGTGAGTGACTTGGCAACCGAGACATTCTTTTTTTTTTACACTTCAGAATTCTTTGTTGTAGTGAGCTTAAAGCAAGCTGCATTCTACAAACAGAGGCTCATCATGAGTGCATGTGTTAGTGGTTAGTAGATTAAGTAAGCTAACACAAGCACATAAATAAATAAACATTAGCAAAACTAAACAATTACAAAACATACAATATTAGAAACATAATATAAAACATTTAAGAAAAAAAAAAACAAAATTAAAAATTCACGAGAGTGGAGCACTGGTGCGCAACAATGTTTTTAATCCTACTTTACTTAGGTTAAAATCAACAACGGAAGCGTTTAAATTAAAAAGTCTGCACATACGGTTAAGAGGTTCGTGTATACCATAGTTAGTTCTATGAAAAGGAACGTGAAAAAGTTCAAATCTTCGTAGATGGTGAATTCCTCCGCGGTAGTTAATGCCTACACATGCAAACAAGTCAGCAGCATCAATTTCACCACTGATAAGTTGGTGGAAAAATATTAAATCATTATTAACTCGCCTTTCATATAAAGTTTGAAGTTGCAGAAGCTTAATTCTGTGTTCATAAGGTGGCAGGTTGTACGGATCAGCCCAAGGGAGTCCTTTCAAGGCAAAACGAATGAAGTTATGTTGTATTGATTCAATACGGCTTTTGTGAATTTCGTAAAAAGGGGTCCATACTTGGGAAGCGTACTCGAGATGAGGTCTCACATAACAGTTGTATAAGGAAAGAGTAACGTATGGATCGTTAAACTCCTTTGCCCAGCGTTTTATGAATCCCAGCATGGAACTCGCTTTATTTACAATATAGTTAATATATACCGTAAAATCTAGATCAGAACTAAAATGAACCCCCAGGTCTTTGAAACTTAAAACACGACAGAGTGTGTGCTCTGAAATGGAATAATCAAAAGCACTCACTACTCGCTTTTTAGAGAAAGTTATACTTTGGCATTTCGTTGGGTTAAGAGAAAGGCCATTTTTCCCACACCAAAGATTAAAACTGTCAATATCAGCCTGCAAGAGAACATGGTCATGATAAGATTGTACTGTTTTGAAAATCTTCATATCGTCAGCGTATATAAGAATATCACTATAGCGAATGCATGAAGTAACATCGTTTATAGCGAGAATGAACAAAAACGGGCCCAGATGACTTCCCTGAGGTACACCCGAGTGAGCACTGAAAGAGTTTGAAAGACAATTTCTGAATTTTACCTGATAAGATCTTTTTACAAGGTAGGACTTTATCCATGATATAACAATCGTCGGAAAACCAAAGGTTTTAAGTTTGAATAAAATAATTTCATGACTAAGTTGATCGAACGCTTTAGAAAAGTCGGTGTATATGCAATCAACTTCATTTCCGTTTTCTAATGCATTAGAACATTTATGCAAAAAGGTAAAGAGATTTGTTACCGTTGACTTTTTTCTCACAAATCCTTGCTGTTGATCACATATAATACTTTTAGTATGAAATGCCAGGCTCTCACATACAACTTGTTCAAAGAGCTTTGGTATGCATGACAGCTCTGCTATGGGCCTATAGTTCCTTATATCATTTTTTTCACCTTTTTTAAAAATTGGTGTAAGAAACGATTTTTTCCAAAATTGGGGAAATATGCCTGTACTTAAGGACAGCTGGAACAAAAATTGAAGGGGTTGAAGTAGTATAAATTTGCACTTTTTCAATAGTATAGGAGGAATTCCATCTGGACCAGATGAGTAATCATCATTTAATGATGAGAGAAGGTCTAAGATAGTACACGGTGGTACTGGGATACTATTGCAGCTAGTTTGGGCATAGGTATGTAAGTTTTTAAAATAATCTTCGTCAACATCTAAGGGCTTGTCAACGAAAGAATTACGAACATTTTTTGCAAAAGCGTTACAGATATAAATGGTTTCCAGCAACGAACAATTTTCATACACGAAGTTCGTTGGATAACCATCTGAGTTTTTTTTAGAATTAACAAACCTCCAAAATGCCTTTGGGTCACCTTTTAGTGAACTACCTATTTCGTTTATGTGGTTAGTGTATATATTTTTTGAAAGAGTGTTAAATTCTTCAAAAAGGGTTATGTAGGAGTTGTGGTCTACTGGTGAAAGAGTTCTTAAGTACACTTTTCATGCTCTGTTTCTTTTATTTCGGAGTGTTCTTAGCTCTTTTGTATACCATGAGTGACAAAAGTTCATATTCTTTGATATTTTTAAAGGGATAGTATTATTAATGCAGTTGTTAAGGATGGAATAAAAAATAAAAACTGCTTCGTCAATATCGCTAGACCTAGCTATTTCTTCTGAAAGCAACTGAAAGTCTGCTTTTTTGAAGCCAAAGGTATATGAGCAATCATAAGGGTTACTGTTTTCAGTAAGGTGATTGCTTAAGTCAAAAATAATATCCAAAGGAGGATGATAGTTATCTAAATTAGTGACCCCAGAACTAGATTCTAGAACCAAGGTACTACTAGCGTTCGAAGAAAATACCAAATCGAGAATTCGATTTTTAGAATTTTTAATACAGCTTACTTGCTGTAAGTCAGTTGAATTTATTCTATCAAGAAGCAGAAGCTCATTTTGAGAAGAAGTTAAAGAAGCTTCTTGATAGGATTCGTCATCAGAAGGAACCCACTCAATGTGAGGTAAATTGAAATCACCAAGAAGTAATATGTTGCTGTTAGAGCAAGACAAGTCAATAACAAAATCTAAGGCTTTAGAAAGTTCCACATAAACTGCGTCCGAACTTTTTGGAGGAATATATGTATTTAATAAGTATAACTGTTTGGACTGTATAGTTAGTTTTATACAGATTAATTCAATAGAGAGATTAAAAGGGAAAGATATAGACGAAGAAATAAATTTATTTCTAACTGCAATTAAGACACCACCTCCAACTCCTTTTGGCTTATCAACATGACGATCTTTTCTATATACTAAAAACTCTTGATTGAAAAGTTCGATGTCAAGAAAACTTGAATTCAGCCAAGTTTCCGTCAAAACAAAGATGTCATGTGAAAATGCTTGGGAGTTCATATAAATATCAGCAGTTTTGCTGCGTAGCCCTCTTACATTTTGGTAGAAGAGGGTAATTCTGCTTAGTTTTTTGGAGATAAATTTTTGGGCAAACTACGAGTGAGTCTATTTTTCTTAATAGAAAATTCCTTAACAAGAGCTTCTGGGGGCCAGTCATTAATATTGCAAATAGAATCAAAGTAAGAGGAATGTGTTACTATTTTAAAAGATGAAACGAAACTATTCGCTTTGCTAATTTTTGTACACTTGATAGAATTGTTCGTTGGGATGCAATTATTATAAGTGGGAAACAATGTCATCCGCAACGATATCTGGTTCAAGGCGGGAAATAAAAATAGTCCTCGGTTTAGAAACAGCTTTGATGGGTCTAGGATCATTAATTACATTCGAAGTGGTAGCACAACCCACATCTGGGATAGGGATTGCGTCTGGGACCATCCCTGAACTTTGATCCATAACCTCAACTGGGGGAGCTAATTCTAAAGCAATATGGGGACTAGCAATAAGATTAGTTCTTTTAGGGGGTGGACTGGAGTTTTTGCAACTACTGTATTATCTCGTCCTCTTTTGTTGTTCTTTTTGGCAACTGATATGTTAACAGAACGTTCAGTTGAGCTGGACTGCGCAAGCAAGTCCTCTCTGGATGGCGAGATCAAAAGAGGAAGAGGGTCCAGTAGTAGGTCGTCAGTAGATGTATCGACATCTACCGGATCATTTGGAAGCGTTAGCGAATTAAAACCTGAGACTGCGTCTTTAAAATTACAAAGCAGTTCTTCGAAGCCTTTAGAAAGCTTCATGATGTCCACTTTAAAATTGGCCATTTTAAACGCAAGTTGAGACAAAGAAAGTTTGCGGCAGTCGGTGCAATACCAATACGCATATTTAGAATTAGTTACTTTCTCAATAAACGCATTAGTTGAACCGATGCATTTGGTGTGGTAAAGATTCCCACAAGGCCCAAAATAACAAGCAAACAGTGGGGAGGAATTAGAGCTATCTATACAACTTTTTGAAGAGCAAATCATTTTGAAAATTAAATAAAAAAAAAGATTAATTAAATAAATAAAAAAAATAATAATAATAAAAAAAAAAATTTATTTTACCAGGATTCGAACCTATACAACGAAGATTTGACTGCCGTGTCCTCACTACTTGGACCACCGGGACTGTTTGTTGGAAGCTAGCAAGATAAAGTTATCAATAGGATAAATTAAAATAAAAGAAAGTTATTATATGGAACAGAAAGAAAGGGACGGCAAATTATTGCTAACTAAAGCTGAAAGCTTAAGCTAGATACACACAAAAAAAAAAGTAGGGGAAAATTCTATTTAGACACAAGTGGGCACAAAAAAATGCACTCAAATAGAGGAACTCAAATAATTAATCACACAGAACAAAAAAAAAATATACTCTTACCAAGAATTAAACAAATAATTAATTTTTTAGCACAACTAAGAACAAAAACGGAAAAAGGAATTAATTACAATTATAATATTCACTTATGCAGTGAAATAAGTCAATTACACTAATAAAAATTAGGAAATACTTGTAAAAAATAATATTTAAATACACAAGCGATACGTTAACACAACTAACTAGAACGAACCAGTGCTTTCCACTTGACCATTGACATTCCTTGCAGTCTTACGACGATTCTTTTCTCAACGAGGGTACAGCTCTAGCATCTATAGCGACTGTGCAACGACGTTTGCTGGTGCCAATGCAGTTCTGAATGAAGACTTCGCGGCTTACCGAAAGCAGTTGGAAGCAGGTGCACGATCCGTGTCTTGCCACAATGTATCATGGCACTTTATTCCACCAGGCTCTCAAAACTCTTAAGGCATATGGGAGGCTGGCGTCAAGAGCATGAAGCACCATCGGGGAAGCAACGTAAACCTTCGAGGAGTTTTACACAGTCCTAAAGCAAATTGAAGCTGTTCTTAATTCGAGGACAATGTCAGCCTTATCAGATGATCCAGGAGATTTTGCGGCCTTGACCTCTGCGCTTTCTTGGTGGGCGGTCCCATCATTGCTACTCCGGAAACAGATTTGCTTGACATCAAGACAGTTAGACTCTCACGATGGAAACAGTTCCAGCAGATGCAACAGGATTTCTGGAGAAGGTGGAGCTGTGAATATTTGCATGATCTACAAGTAGGAAGCAAGTGGAAAAAATCAAAAACTAACATGAAAGTGGCGCGCATGAAACGCGCACCACCGACCCAATGGCTATTGGGCCGTGTTTTGGAAGTACATACTGGAGAAGACGATTTAGTGCGGGTTTCAACAATCCGTACACAGTCCTCAATAATTAAACGAGCTACCTCAAAGCTGGTTGTGCTTCCAATTGACAACGACTCTGCGGATGGACAAGGTGCGCGGCCAGATGTTTCGTCGCAATAACTGGACGAGGTGGGGAAAATGTCGAGAAGTACTATGGCTGAAAACAAAAGTGGTTACCTTGACACAAGGTATAAAATCTATGGACAAAACGAAATGTCAAAAGTTTCTAGAACAAAATCCTGATTTGCAAATAAAACGTGGTTTAATCAAGCTGGTCTTTTTTCCTTGTATATAAGAAAATTAGTTTCCATTTTTATGATTTCAGCTTTTCTCTTGAGTTACTATTTTTGCTTTACTAGTATTCAAACAATTATAATTGGGGATGAATATTAACTTACAATTACAACTGTTTGTGTACATTAAATTAATTAAACAATTTCACATCGATGTTTTTGTTATAAGCCGAAGTAAAATTCTCAAAATTATTTTCCAATTTTCAAAGAAAAAAATAACTGAGCTGTCAAAACAAATAAATTTCACCGCGTTACATTGTTGTTGCAATTCATATCTATTCATCGACACGAAGTGAAACTACAAATACAACAATGTAAACAAATGGGTTTTGGAGCGTGAAACGTACGAAAGATTAGCTTCTTGATAATTGGTATTCTGTGCTTAGAAGCATTCTCTTGTGTTTTCATGTGTAGGTACTATAACAACTGGAGGTTTTTGCGGCAAGAAAAGTAAAAATCACTATAACAATATTACTGAAATATTTATTGATTGAAAATATATTATTTTTGTAGCAATTCAATACATATTCTGCATCCTACAAGTCTTGAATCACCTGCAAGTTTTCATCGATTATTCTTCAAGTAAAATAAAGTTTTTTTCTACTCTTGTAGATTTCCGCCAAAAAAAGAGGGAATTTACAGAATTTCCCACTTGTAATGATGGTTCATTACACTTATTGAAGAGCCAGCTGACTAGTAGCTTTGTGTTACAAAAATTTGTTACAATTGTAAGGGTTCAATTGTATTACAAGTACTTGTAGCTTTGTGTTATAGGCCCCTGGTGTATTATAAATTCATAAAATTAAAATTAAAATTAAATTATCCCACGCCTCTTTCCCCCCAGATACCGCACGCGCTGGGGTCCATTTACACCCAGTACGACGGCAATTTCGATTGCAAGTCATATCGGAACTTATTCATTAAAATTAATTAATTCATTCATGTTCGTTTCTGCCATAATCAGTTCTGTGAGGAACTAGATGAAATTGGGGTACTGATCTTAGAGAATGTGAGTTGATGTTAATACTCATTACCTCAAGGAGGGCAGAAGAATCAGTTACACCAGATAAAATTTGATGTGCAAGGATTATGTCAGCTACTTCACGACATTTTTCTAGAGATTGTAGGTTAATGAGCTGCAACCGATCTAGATATGGGGGCAAGTTAAAGTTGTCAACCCATGGGAGTCTCCTAAGACCAAAGCGGAGGAATCTACGTTGTATTGCTTCGATTCTTTTGACATGCACATTGTGGAACGGGGACCATACTTGGCTTGCATATTGTAACGACTGTTACATTTGTACTAAAACGACTCTCGAATGAACTATAACCACTTTCGAATAAAAGAAACACCGAATTTCGGATAAGACGGGACACAAACCAATTTACGGGGAGCTTTGGTGAGCTTTCGAGCTTCCAATACTAAACGTCAGAATGAAAGCTTTGAAAAGGGAAATTTATGGAAAATTTCCCCTATGGAAAGCTCTGGAAGCAAATACTAGAACCTTCCAGCTTTTTCGGGAACCTTGTGAAAAGTATAAAAGCACATGGCAGAGGTCGCGGTTTATTTTTAATCGTGAATGAGTAAAGTTGGTAGTAATAAAAGTATAGTGGTGAATTAATTTCAGTGGTGAACAATACATTGTTTTGTGGTTATAAAAGTAAAGTGTTTTATTTTGTAAAGTAAATAAATGCAAAATTTAAATAAAGTAAATAAGTTTTGTTAACGAACCTGAGAAAATAATACATTGGTCTCAGAAGTGGGATAAAACTTTATTTATTTGTGTTTAGATAATTTATTGTGGTTTAACAGAGAAAAAACAGTGGGTAACACTCTAAATGATTTCAATTTAGTTTAACTTAAGGCAGAACTGAACAACCAATGTCTTCCTACTGCTAGAACAAAAAACTATCTCATAATTCGTCTCCAAGAAGGTTTAAGAAAACGTGGAGAAAATCCAGGCACGTTTATATTTGACATTGAAATGGAGGAAGAGCAAGAACAAGTAAGTACGCCGTACATAACAACTTTAATGTCTCAGCTGCTCGCCAGCCAAAAGAATCTTTTCGAACAAAGCCAAGAACAACGCAATGAACAAAAGATTCTTCTTGAACGATTTGATCAACAAAGCCAAGAACAAAGGAATCTTCTAGAACAACAACGCAGTGAACAAAAGAGTCTGCTCGAAAATCAAGAGAAAAAACTTCTTCAGCAATTCCAAGAACAGAAAAGTATGCTCAAAGGTAAGTTAGATGCCTTTGACAACAGAATTGTTGCTCTTGATGAGCGTGTTGATAAACAATTTTTGACTGTCGAAGCTAAGTTCAAAAAGGTTGAAGACAAAATTGAATGCATTACAAAGGAATTGGATAAGGTAAAGAAAATGAAGGTTCGAGAAAGTTCTGGCGACTGTCCAAAATGAAAGAATAAGAATTGCAACTTCAGTGCTCTTGTTTAGGCCATTGACAAACGCTTTGGAGATGGCCATATGCAAGAAGTCTTCCACGTTCAACAACAGCTCCAAGCAGACATCGAACGGTTGGCACATGTGGCATATCTGGCTGCAGGGGATGAAATCATCAAGCCTTTGCCCGTACTGTGTCTGATATCAACCTTCAGCGACCAATTCGAACTGCTGGAAAACGCACACTTCCTGAGGCATAAGCGTTTGCCCTGTATATGGAAGCAGCAGAACAGGCTTTTCACGGAGTCCATAGAATAAATGAAATAGAAATTGAGGAGTGTTCATGCCAGAGAACAGCGTTGCAGAGGAATCAGCGAGATGGACTTGCTCGATGCTGGAACTGTAACAAGACCGGGCATCTCCAACGTCAGTGCAGATTACCACCTAGAAGACCTGCATGTCAAAATTGTGGACGCAGAAATATATACAATTACACCAATACTCCAAATCTACCTGTTTCCCAACAGCCGACCGGGTAGCGCGTAAGAACCAACTCCGAGGGGCAGAAGCTGGTTTCTGGTACCAATGGCATCAAAACCACTATTCAGGTCTCGCAGACTAAACGAAACAATAAAAGTCTGACTGTGGAGGCAATATTAAACGGCAAGAAACAAGTGGCTATGATCGACACCGATGCCTCTATTGTTCGAAGAGACTTGGTGAAGATGACATGGCTGCATAACACCAACACCTAACGTCTGAAAACTGCATCAAGAGAGGCAGCCAGAGTGTACGGGGAGGTTCGTCTTACGATCCGTATATGTGACGAGTGCATCGTTGGAATCGACTTTATGAAAGAGCCCGGAGTAGTCCTTGATATCGGGAAGCAAGTTCTTAAGTACCGAAATGTGGAGATTCATATGGTTTATGGCAATAAAAGCACACCAACTCAACGTTTGGATAAATATAAAGTGTGGTTTCGGTAGCCATAAATTCCTTAAGGTGGAGCCAGACTCTGAGCTGTCTTCCCAAAACATCATCCTGGGGAAGACTCTTGCGTCACCAAACAACAACATGGTGCCCGTACGGATACCTTACATCAAACCGTACGAAGTCAAGCTTAGAAAAGGACAAGTTGTTGGAAAGTGTGAATCAGTGTCCGCTATAACTAAGACCACAGAAGTCAAAACTCAACAATCTGTGGACCCGAGGAAATTGAACTCTTTGAAGACAAAAATTCTCAAGTCATCCAGTTTAAGTGAACGACAGCTAAGTGTCGCTGGAAGCCTCCTTCACGAGTACGCTAATATACTCTCTTCACCCAGTGGGCAGTATGTTAGAACAAAACTGGTGCAGCATCGAATTGACACACGAGATGCTAGACCAATTCGACAACCAGCAAGATGTCTCCAATTAGCCAAACAAGCTGAAGTTGAAGAGATGATATCGACGATGAAGAAAGATGGGCTAATCAAAAATTCTTAATCCCTAGGGCATCCCAAGTCGTTCTTGTCAAAAAGAAGGATGGAAGTACTCGATTCTGTGTGAACTATTGGAGGCTGAATAATGTGACAAACAAAGACAACCCTCTGCTATGAATCAGCGATACTTGATGCGATGGAAGGAGCTGAATGGTTCTCAACATTGGACTTGAAGAGTGGCTACTGGCAGGTAGAAATCCATCCAGAAGATCGAGAAAAGACGGCTTTCTCCCCAGAAAATGGTCTGTGGCAATTCAAAGTAATGCCTTTCGGACTATGCAATGCTCCGGCAACATTTGAGCGTTTGATGGAGTGCGTTTTACAAGGACATACTTGTAGGTAGTGAATGGTCTATTTGGACGATGTCATCGTTTATGGTAAAGCATTTGATGAGCATTGTGGAAACCTTAAGGCCGTGTTCCAGAGGCTTCGACAAGCAAACTTGAAATTAAATCCAGACAACTGGGCATTCTTCAAGTCTGAGGTAAAATACTTGGGACATATCATTTCGTCCCAAGGAGTGAAGACTGATCCTGAGAAAGTGGGCACTGTTCAAAATTCGCCAACTCCACAAGATAAGCATCAACTTCGGAGCTTTCTTGGTCTAGCCACGTACTATCGTGGATTTATGAAGGGTTTTGCTGGGATCGCGAAAAGTTTGCATCAGCTTACTGACAAAGGAAAACCATTCAAATGGTCAAGTCAGAAAAGCGAGAAAAGCTTTCAGAAACTTAAGCAGCGCCTATGCAATACACCAGTTCTGGCCTATCCGACACCAGGGAAATGTTTCATTATCGATGCTGACGCAAGTGATGTGGGAATTGGAGCCGTACCGTCATAGATTCATGATGGAGAGGAGAAGGTCGTTGCTTATTTCAGCAAGGTACTTTCAAAGCCAGAAAGAAATTATTCTGTGACCAGAAAAGAACTTCTAGCTCTAATAGCAGCAACAAAACACTTCCATAAGTACATCTATGGACAGAAGTTCCATCTTCGAACAGACCATGGGGCACTTAATTGGCTTTTGAACCTAAAAAATCCAGAAGGTGTGGACCGATACTCGTTTTATTTAATAAAACAAAATTTAGTTTATATTAGGATATTATAATTTATTTACGTACTACTTACTCCGCCAACGGGTTGTTTTCAAAAGTGACTCCGTTCGTTTTTTTTAAATATTATCTCTGGTCTTTCACAGACTTAGGGTAACACTACATGCAATTTAAGGTGCTTAACTAATAAATACTAAATGGTTTACTTACATTTGCTTTATTACAATTATTTTCGTGCTACAGCTCGGCCATCCTAACAAGTAATCATCCCGATTTCGTGCTTACTACTATTTTTATCTAACCATGATTTCATATTGGCCACTTCCCAAACCCCCTCATAAGGAATCTGTGTGAGTTGGAATCCAGTCACATCCCTTAACAAATATCTATCATAAGGTAAAACTTTTATTACTTGATAAGGTCTACTTGATTTAGGTGAAATCTTTTTAAAAAACTCTGGTTGACTGATAAAAGTTTTAACTACCACATAATCTCTCACTTGGTGACTCTGACATGTCCAATTGCGGTCCTTAATCTTTTTATTATACTGCAGACATTTCACTATTTTTGCTGCAGCCTTTTCCCTCATACTTTTCAAACCTCTCTTATTGTCATAATTCAAAATTTCTTCTCATTTATCCTTTAATGAATCTCCTATAATTCCTCGCTGCCTTACCCCAAAAAGCAACTCACTAGATGTAATTCCTATACTTTTATGCATCGTGTTGTTCATCACGTATTCTATTTGTGGTAACACTTTATCTAATGACGCATCTGTGCATGCATTGGTCAATTTCGCCTGCATGGGAGCCAAACTTCGGTTGACTCTTTCGACCTGTCCGTTTGCCTGTGGTGAACCGGTTGCGACTAGCACATGTTTCACTTGACTTTTCTCTAGAAAATACTCGAATTCCTGACCAGTGAACGCGCTACCTCTAACAGAGACTATCACTTTAGGGCGACTATAGGAATTGAAGTACGACTTCAAAAAACTAACAACCTCACTCACACCTGTACTTCGAACAGTATATAGCCTGTTAAATTTCTTAAATGCATCTACTACTAGTAAAACATATTTCTTCTTTGATTTCTTCAAGACAAGGAGCCAAAATGATCTATATGTACCATTTTGAAGGGAACATCACCCTTTGGTTTGTTATGTAATAAGCCCTCATGTTATCCAAACTTGGGTGAGAAACTTATACATTTGAGACAGTTAAGAATATGTTTTTTATTTTTTCCCTCAATTTTGGGAACTAATATGTCCTTCTGAGGTTCTCGTACACTTTGTCTCCACCTACATGGTCCATTTCATCATGATACATACGTAATACATTGCTTTGCATCTCACTTGGGACTTAGAACAGCAAACCTCCATCACTTTTCCTATAAACTAATCCATTTCTCATCTCGTAAAAACTACTCTCTTTTCCCTCTAATGATGCTCTTATTTTATTTATAACCTCATCTCCGTGCTGACGAATTGATAAGTTCTGCTCAAACGTATTTTCTTCCAAGACAAGTATATTCATGCTTCTGCTTAATGTATCTACATGCTGCATCTTATCACCGCTACGATGCTCTAAGACATAGTCGTAATTTTGTAATTCCAATGCCCACCGGGCTATTCTAGGATTTATTTCCTTTATATTTAATGTCAGTGTGAGAGAGTTACAATCTTAAATTTGTTTCCATACAAATAAATTCTAAACCTTTGTAACGCATAAATTATCGCTAAAGTTTCTAACTCGAAACTATGGAACTTTGTCTCCTGTTCAGTTGTTCTCTTTGAGAAATAGAACACAGGATGAAGCCTACCGTCTTTCTATGCTAGCTATGCACAGCTTTCGCATTCCGAGGGATTCTTAAATTAGCCACTGATTCGATATTCTTTTCATCTGGGGCCCTACTCTGTATTTCGTTCCGAAAGTGAAAATTTTCGAAAACGAATATTTTGTACTTTCTATTTCTAAAGCGGAATGAAATCTACTACTTTCGGATTGACTATTCCGAAAGCTGAATTTTCGTACCTGGCAACTCGTTTCCGAATGTCAAAAGCCATTGACTACTATATATGGACTGCCAGGAGCCAACTTCACTTCTGTTCAGTCTATTACTATACGCCACTAGCGCTGCCGTCGAAAAGGCGGCAGACATGGTGTAACTTTTGACAAATGAATGGAGTGTTTCTTTTGTTTTTTGATTTTATTTTGAAAAACCATAACAACAAACAAATACATTAAGTTTTTAAAAAAGTGTTGAAAGCCATTTATTAGAACATTAATTTACTTAAGTACATATTTAATTTCTCTTTGTTCTTCTATGAACCATAATTTATTGCAACTTTGGTGACTCGACACTTGTTTAGTTATTTTTAGAAATTCGCCTATTCTTTGGCGAAGAAAAAAAACTAAAGAAGAGCTTCCTTTATCCACGGAAATTTGTTTCTTTTTTATTGGATTTGCCAGTCAGTCGCCACCTCTCTGAACTCTGAAGAAAAAGAAGATATTTAGTTTGAAGGGCTTTTTATTTATATATCACTTGATTTTTGAGTTCGTTTTTGACTTACCATTTTGCAATTCCTTGTATCATGTTGATGCTTGGTGATTGATATAAGTAGGAAGGTTAAATACCTATCCTCTAAGTTCGAAATGCTCCATGATTGTTTTTAAGTTATTTTTTTTAGTTAAATAAAATGACAACGACTTTTTCAATAAAAATAATAATAAATTTTGACTTTGATTGACAAGTATGATAGAGTGATCGACATATAGAGACGTTAGAATAGTTGTTTTGTTCGCCGCATGTTCGACGGAAGCTCTTATGTTCGTAAGGAGAAGCTGAACCCTTTTCTATTCAGCTTTTGTATGGAAAAAACATACGACTAGCAGTCCATATATAATAAGTCAATGTCAAAAGCTTTCTAAAACGGAAAATTTGTTTCTACAACAAATGTGATAACGGAACTGAATACGAATGGCTTAAAATGTAAGTTTTTTTTTGGGAAAATCGTATTTATAATTATAATTTAAGCAAATTAAATCAATTACAGGGAATCTTCGAGCAGAAATATTCATACGAAACCGCAACAATTCGAGATGTTGTTGGAATTCATGTGTTCTCATCCCGATTTGGCCAAAGGACATTTAAAAACCCCGGATGCTAAGCAAACATCGAACAATTTGTGCCAGAGGCTTGCATCGGAGTTAAATGCGGAAGGACCACCGATGCGGGATGCAGCCGCCTGGAAAAAGGTAAGTTTAAGTGCCAAAACTACCGGTTAAAAGTAAAAATAAATAAATCAAAATTTTTTGTACATAGGTATGGGCAGATCATAAAGCCTATATAAAAACTTAATTGAGAAGAAATAAATTGAGCATTTCTGGGACAGGTGGTGGACCTTCGAAGCACATCTCCTTCACCCCTTCAGAGGAGCTAGTAATTAATTTACTTAGTATGGACGAGTCCGTAAACGGAATTGCGTTAGCTCGTGTTTTCGGCATCCACACGGACAATAGTGAAGGAGCTCCTGCTGAATCTGAACCAGTCAACAGCGATGAGCAGGAGCAGCATATTCCAAAACCTGAAGCACCCAGAGCAGCAACTCGGTCTACTCCTCGTAACAAGGAAAACCTGTTAACAAAACAGGTTGATAATCAAATTGATTATCAAAAAAAACCATGTCGGATTTTTTTCATTGTGCTATTTCTATAAGTGATATTAATATAAAAAAATAGATCTAAGATTTTTTGAATTACCTTTTAATTTTTGTTTCTTTTCAAGTTTTTTTTTAGTTACGAATGAACTGAATAGTTTTTAATAAAAGAAGTTTTTTTTTATTTTTAAGTTACTGTTGTTCCTACTTTTGAATAAAATACATACATATTTAATCATAAATATAAATAAATATTTTATTTTATTTTTTGTTTATTGGTTTTGTAAGTTATTTTTGATTTGCTCCCGAATTCTCTTAGCTATATTTGAGTAGGTAGCGCTTTCTACTTCATGTTGCTGTTCAATGCTGTCTGATGCTGAATGATATTGATCCGAGGGTAATTCATCCGAAGGTAAGGCCACATTGTGTTCCAAACATATATTATGCAGTGCACAACAAACATTCATTATTTGCACAACTTTTTCTGGAGCATAGTGGAGTTCTCTTGCTGCTAAAAGCCATCGAAATCTTCCTTTTAGTACGCCGAATACTCTTTCAATTAAACGTCTAGCTTTAGAGAACTTTTCATTGAAGTAGCACTCGGTGCTATTTTCTGGAGCGCTTCGAAATGGTGTCATAATCCATGGCTCTAAAGGGTATCCAGAGTCACCTTAAATACGCAATAACGATAAGCCATTCCATTTAGAACATTTAAAATACCTACCGAGAATCCAAGATGACTTATCTCCGTTTTCATACTTTTGAATTAAATATTCACGTTCATTAGAGAGACTCCATACATGTGAGTCATGTGCTGCACTACCGTACCTTGCATTAACTCCTCGTTTGAACATTTCATGGTCACATATCTTTAATTTATAAGAGCACTTTTATTATTGTAAGATGATAATGTATTTTCCTTACCACCATTGCATTGATACTATGCTTTAATTTTCTAAATGTTCGTTTCTCTTCGGCCTTATCATTTGAATATGTGTTCCGTCCACCACACCAATTATTCCCGGAATACCCGACGTCGAGAAGAAAAATTGTTTGGCTTCTCGCCGTTTTGTTTCATTCATTTTGAAATTTATGTGTCAATTCAAAAGCGGAACGGAAAGCACTTTCGAATAGGATTGACTTTCGGAACGAAATACAGAGTAGGGCCTCAGATATACAGTTAGGTTAGGTTAAGGTGGCTGTCGAAAAACTGCTGACACACTTAGGCCAGAATAGGCCCATTGTGATACCACATTAAGAATGCGAGGTAATCCTCGTTAATTAAACCAGTTGGAGCTTTTAATAAAGCGATGGAGACGGTGAATGTCAATTTTATTTAAGTCACTGGGATCATTAAAGAAAAAATTTCCTAAGTGTGTTTTGCGTCTTTGAGAAAGAGCAGGACATGAGCATCTGCAGAAATCATTTGAAAAAACACCGAGTCTATTGACGTGTTTATCTATGAGGCAGTGTCCAGTAATGACACCAATTGTGGAGCTAATATGCAATCTACTCAGAGATAACAAACATTTCGATCGCTTCGGATCCAGTGTTGGCCAGATCTGTTTTGTCGCCAGACAAGTAGTGATACCTGTCCATCTGCTGTTTGTCATCATCATGGAATCTTGCTTGAGCATAAGTTTACATGTAGCGATCGGTATTCCAATATTCATCTTGTTAGGTGATATTGGTGTACTAGTTCCTATCCTGGTGAGTTCATCGGCTTTACAGTTTCCTAGAATATCTCTGTGTCCCGGTACCCAGAAAAGGTGAATGTTGAACTGTTCTGCCATCTCCATTAGAGACGATCGACAGTTTCGGGCAGTTACGGAGTTTGTAGAAACAGATCCTAATGATTTAAGGGCAGCTTAGCTATCTGAGAAGATACGGATATTCAAAGTAGATAACGGGTGATTTTTTAGCTGGTTTGGTTTTGGCAACACTGGTTTTGACAGCTGACGTGTGTTTAGTACCTTGTGTCACTGTCAAACAGCTTTAGTTTGGTTTGCAATTTAACCATGGATCGTCTTACAAATGAACAACGCTTGCAAATTATTGAATTTTACTATCAAAATTCGTTCTCGGTTCGAAATGTTCATTGCGCGCTGCTTCCATTTTATGGTCGGCATTCTCGACCTTCTGAGCAGTCTATTCGGAAGATTGTGACCAAATTTCGCACCAAATTTACTTTGTTGGACATTAAACCACCAACACGTTTACGTACTGTGCGTAGTGAAGAAAATATTGCGGCCGTATCAGCTAGTGTGACAGAAGACCGCGAAATGTCGATTCGGCGCCGTTCCCAGCAGTTAGGCCTTTGTTACAGCACTACGTGGAAAATTTTGCGGAAGGATTTGGGCGTAAAGCCTTTTAAGATACAGCTGGTGCAAGAACTAAAGCCAGCCGACCTACCACAACGCCGAATTTTTGGTGAATGGGCTCTTGGAAAGCTGGCCGAGGATCCGCTTTTTTATCGAAAAATTGTGTTCAGCGATGAGGCTCATTTTTGGTTGAATGGGTACGTAAATAAGCATAATTGCCGCATTTGGAGTGAAGATCAGCCAGAAGCATTGCAACAGCTACCAATGCATCCCGAAAAAGCCACTGTTTGGTGCGGTTTATGGGCCGGCGGCATTATTGGGCCATATTTCTTCAAAGATGATGCGAATCGCAGCGTTACTGTCAATGGTGAACGCTACCGAGCGATGATAACAAACTTTTTTTTGCCCGAAATGGAAGTTCTTGACTTGCATGATATGTGGTTTCAACAAGACGGTGCCACATGCCACACAGCACGCGAAACAATGGCGCAATTGCGAGGCGAGTTTGGTGAACAGTTAATTTCACGTTTCGGGCCGGTCAATTGGCCGCCTAGATCGTGCGATTTGACACCATTAGATTATTTTTTGTGGGGGTATGTCAAGGCTAATGTCTATAGGGACAAGCCCGCTTCGATTGACGCACTGGAAGCCAACATCCATGCATTCATTCGTGAGATACCGGCCGATATGTGTGAAAGAGTATGCCAAAATTGGACTCAGCGGATGGGCTACCTGAGACGCAGCCGCGGTCAATATTTGCATGAAATTATCTTTAAACATTAAATTGCAAGGTTCAAACTATCGATTCAAATAAATATTTCATTAATTTTTTTCGAATTTTTTGTGTTTTTTTTTTTAAAGTTCTAAACCTCTTAAAAAATCACCCGTTATTACGTTTTCTTTGAGCCAAGATAAAACTTCTTTTATCGCCAGGATTTCCGCTTGGAACACGCTACAATGATCAGGGAGACGGAAGGAGAGACTAATGTTTGGTCGTTCTGAATACACTCCGCCACCTACCCCCTCTTCGCTTTTTGAGCCATCCGTGTAAAAGTGAATTGCTTCATCTCTCAAGAATTCATTATCTTCCCAAGTGGATCTTGTTGGAATTGTTACTTGAAAATTTTTGCCAAAAACCGGCTGGGGGATGGTGTAGTCGGAGTGCTTAGGGATTGATTCGAATTTGTTCAGAATGATAGTGTGGCCAATAGAGTTATTGGACCATTGAGAAATGGCTCTGAGACGAATAGCTGTAATTACCGCCACTTGTTTAGTGTATATATCGAGGGGTGTGATGTTAAGCAGTATGTCTAACGCAGTGGAAGGTGTCGAACGGAGAGCTTCGCTGATACACATGCAAGCCGATCTCTGTACTTTGCTTAGCTTTTCACGATAAGTTATTTTATCTAAAGCAGTCCACCACACTGCCACCCCATAAGTGAGTATCGGTCTGATGACCGCTGTGTATAGCCAAAGGGTGATATGTGGCGACAAGCCCCATTTGTTTCCAATAGCTTTTTGACAGGAGAAAAGTGCCACTGTGGCTTTTCTAGTTCTTTCTTGTATATTTGGTTTCCAGCTCAACTTTTTGTCTAAAATCAGATCCAGATATTTAGCTTGATCTGAGAAGTTAAGTGGAATACCATTTATTGATGGAGGGTCTATATTCGGAATTTTATATTTCCTTGTAAAGAGGACAAGTTCAGTTTTGTGGGGATTTACACCTAGTCCGCATTTGTCTGTCCATTCAAGAAGTTTGTTGAGAGTGGTTTGCATTAATTCTGTTATGATTTGAAGATGCTTTCCCGATATTGCAATGGCAACGTTATCAACATATGCAATAACTTTGAAACCATCCGCTTCTAGATTGACTAATAGGTCATTAATTGCAATTAATTACGATGTTCCATAAGATTGGCGTTAGGACTCCACCTTGCGGTGTTCCTCTGCTAACAGATCTTCTAACAGAACATTCACCTAATGTTGAGCTAATTATTCTGCTTCTTAGCATGAGGCTGATTAACTCCCTAAGTGAGCTATCAACATTCAAGCTGTTAAGCACGGTTGTTATTGCCATATTGCTGACGTTGTTGAAAGCACCTTTGATATCTAAGAATGCAACCAGAGTGTACTCTCTATGATGAAGGGAATATTCAATAGTGCGTACCAAGTTATGCAAGGCCGTTTCTACCGATTTCCCTTTGCGGTAAGCGTGTTGTGCCATAGAGAAAAGATTGGGTTCTATGGCACTACGCAGATGGATATCAATCAGTCGTTCTAGAGTTTTAAGAAGGAATGATGATAGGCTGATAGGTCTGAGATCCTTCGGATTTACATGGGAGCTTTTACCCGCTTTGGGTATGAAAACCACTTTAACTTCTCTCCATAAGGATGGTATATGTGCAAGGTTCATACACCCTTCCAAAATTATCTCAAGGATAGGGATGATGATCTCTGAAGCTGGTATTATACCGTCAGGTCCAGCTGATTTATATGGATTGAAGCTGTCGATTGCCCGTTTGAGTTTTTCTCTAGTAATCAGACCTAGTTTATTTATTGTTATATTGTTAGATTCTATTGAGTCAAAACTGCATATATTTTGGGAGCTACCTGGGAATTGAGTATCTAGTAGCAATTCGAGTGATTCTCCACAAGAGTAAGTCCAAGAGCCGTTAATAGTTTTCAGGGCGATTGGCATTATGGGAATTGACGGGAGGATTTTTCTCAATCTTGAAGCTTCTGAAGAATCTTCTATTTTGTTACAGAAGTTTCTCCAGGAAGTTCTTTTATTTTTCCTCAATTTCGGAGATTTCTTTGGAATATTTAGCTCGGTTGAAAAGTTTTCTACATTCCTTCCTGAGCGATTCTGGTCCTAAGTTCCACCAATGAGGTTTTTTCTTTCCTCTTTTTTGGATAAGAGGACAGTATATGTCCATTGATTTGTTGAGAGCTGAGGTGAGATCATTGACTTTACTGTCAAGATCGATTCTGTCAAAGGGGATGATTAATAGGTTAGGTTTAATTAATCTGCTAAGAGTATCTCTATATTTTACCCAGTTAGTTTTCCGATGATTCCGGAAAGCTATCTGTTTTGTAGTTTCATCGTTTAGATTGAATTATATATACCTGTGATCAGAGAAAGAGTGCTCTTCTGATACTATCCAATTCATGATCTTTTGATGAATCGAGTCGGAGACAAGAGTAATGTCTAATACTCCCTGCTAGTTTCTGGTTATGAATGTTGGTTCATTACCAATATTGCTTACAATGAGGTTAGTGCTGAGAATAAAATCAAAAAGTGACCCATCTCGATCGTTTATATCAGAGCTTCCCCATACTGTATGGTGGGCGTTAGCATCACATCCAATGATTTTTTTTTGCCGTTCAGCATCAGCGATTAACCTCTTTAGCGTGTCACCAGGGAGAGGGCCAAGGTGGTCGTGGCCAAGGTACGCAGACACAAGCCAGTAAGTACCTTTCTCGGTCTGGAGTCTGACTGTGGTTACGTCTTTATCGCTGTAATCAGGGAGTAAATATACATTAGTGGTACTTCTTACCAATATGCAGGATCTAGGATCACCTTTATTCGTTACATGCAGCAAGTAGTAATCAGAAGTCCTGAGTCCTTAAATTGTGGATTCGTAAATCCAGGGTTCCTGGATCAGGACGACATCTTCCCCATTTTTATTAATATAGAGAAGAAGGGAGGCCGAAGCCTGTTTTGAGTGCTGGAGGTTAATCTGAAGTAATTGCAGCATCATCGCTACGATTCTTCAGATCCGCCCCCACCACGGTTTCGTTAAGCTCCCTCAGATTCTGACTCAGAAGGTGACCGTAGGAGATCATCCTCACTGAGCAGAATTTCGGGAATGCGATCAGTTATTAATTTATTGTTTCGGAATAACGTAATCTCTCAAACATATAAAAATTAAAAGAAAATGAAAACACCATTAATTTGAGATTACAAAATTATAAAATTTTTTTTTTTTTTGTTTGTTTATTTATTTAAAAAAGCTTGGATGCTGCTGATGATGGCTGGTAGACCGGCCGAAATGCATCCAAGCTTTTTTAAATAAATAAACAAACAAAAAAAAAATTTTATAATTTTGTAATCTCAAATTAATGGTGTTTTCATTTTCTTTTAATTTTTATATGCGATCAGTCTCCATGTCACAGAAGCTGTCGATATTGGTAGCTTCAGGAGGCGGGTAATTAGGTAATTAGGCATATTCTCGTGTTGGAAGTACCCGGTGCATCTACTTCCATTGCTGGTTGGTCGATGCAACGAGTGCAGAGGATATGACCTGTGACGGTAGAGGTGGAGGTGTTTCCTCATCTTTTTTGTAGACTTTCAGGATAGCGGTAGTCCAACCAAACCTAATAACACCTTGAGTTGACACTAGGGGAGCCAGAGATTCCTTATTGAGTACCATGATGGCAGATCTATAAGGACCAACTGGATCTTCTAGCTTCGCAACCTTCCAGTCGTGAGTAAGGAGAGTTGGATTACCGTACCTGATCATCTTTAGGATTGTATCCTTGCAGGATAGGTTTGCTGGGATTCTGGGTCTTCAAGGAATGTCTTCCTTAGCCACGACTTTGAGCTTAGCACCAGGCCATAGCCCCTCTTACCTACTAACAGCAAGCTTATATAGATCATATGATCTCTGGTCATCAGAGGCGACGAGTTTGGCCCGACCCTGGTGCCACCCTGCATCTTCAAAGACAACAGGCTCTCCTGGATTCTCCATTATAAGAGTCCAGTACAATTCCTGAAGTTTATCTGAGACCTTCGTCCACTGATCAGAAGAGATCATACCATCTACATTGCTTCTGTCAATAACAGCTACAACAGTCTTGTCCTTTAGCACGTCACTAAAGGACAAGTCTTTTTTGGCATAGGAGGTGCTATGCACCTTTAGTTTTTTGGGGTCCGGAGTGCCTCCCTCTACAGACCGTTATCGCTTCGACGAGAAGTCTTTGCTGGTCGTAGGTTTAGCAAGAATGCTCTTGGCCCAAGCGAGTTTAGCGGATTGCTTTGAGTCTAGATCGGTCGGTGGCATACTTCCAATGACTTTCACTATTCTCTCTGTGGCCCGTCTCTCGCTGCGTGATGCGTTTTTGTTTCTCTCGCTGGTGGAAGATGAGCTGTTTGTCACAGTTTTACCATCAGGGAGGGAACCCTCCACCGTGTTCGGACGGGGTCTGCTCTCACTAGTGGTAAGATCGCGCGTCGCAGATATTTTACTTGTCAGAACAGCCCCCTTTGAACTCGTGAGAGGTCTAGGAGTGGGTTTAGAGCCAAGCGTCATGGCAATATTCCCACGATTTTGCGTCCAGAGTGTTTTTATTCCTAGGAGTGCCTGGGATGATGGTCGGCTCAACAGTCCTACCGCTCTTCACTTCTTTGTGGATTGACAATTTTGTATTTATTGCTGGTGACTTAACTTCACCTGAGGTCAAGCCCTCGCCGGCAGTCGCGACACATACCAACTTTAGAACGTATATCCTCGTTCGATTTTGTTTTCTTTTATTTTTACCTTTGTCCATATTTGTTCCAGTTTTCTAACATTGAGGTTTTTGATTGAGTTATGTTGGTTGTGTGGCTCTGCAGCTGGATTGCGGGAGAACCCCACGTAAGCACCCCCACCACGACAAGGTCAACTCGTATGAGGTGCAGATATACAGTTGAATGCATTAAATTGGAATCACATTTATCTTGAATTTTCTTCTATGAGACAAAAAGCTTGCATTAATAAGAAAAAACTTTGTTCAAGAAAAATATAAAATAATTGATTAGTATGGCTATTACAAACACCTATTCATAAATAAATAGAGGTAGAATAGTTTGATTAATTAATTGGTACCAACCTAAAACATTGAAAATAATAAGAAATATATGTGCTCAGATGCCAAACTAAATATATTGAAAATATAAAATGGCCGATTATAGCTTGGAGTCACCATATTCACTAATACAAGCAATATAGAAACAAAAACTAACATAAAGATTGTATAATAATTTTACGGGATGACATTGAAGCAAAAGTATCTTGGTTACTTCATAAGAGCATTATAGAGAGATTAAAGAAATATTGGTACATCGTTTCTATCAAGCTGATATAATTTGCACCAGAAAATATTTAAGGATTCAGTAACGCTCCCATAAGGTATATACTTTCTGTCAGAGGGCTAAATGGAGCGCTATAGAAATAAATAACACTTTATTGTCTGAAATGCGGAGCAATTTTGTTAGTTTGGTTGAGCCTTTAACCACCGTTGAACCTCAGTCAAGTCAGCGAGTTAAAAACTTCTCCATACAAATGAATTTTAATGCAGGGATGAACGTGGACAAAAACATTACGGCTATTACAACGTTTACAAGCAGGATCGAGAGCTCGAGTTGCGATAGGGTCGAATATTTGACCCACGTTTTTCGTCACCTCAACTCATTTAGAGTTGAGTTAAATGGTAATGAGATTCCAGAAAAATTATTGACATTTAGGTATTTTTTTCAATGCTAGACATATGTAATTAAATTAACGCAAGCACTTACTACACCTGTCTATTAAAGCAAAACTATATTTGCTCACAAACAAGCAAATAAACAGACCATAATGGAATATCGGTAAGACCAACTCCTTGACCCAGGTTTTTCGTCACAAATTTCGACTCGACTCCGCTCCCCGAACGAGATCTAATCAAATCAAGCTAATTTCAACTCGACCCAGGTTAACAAAGATTTGACGCGAGCTTTAAGCTGGTTTAACAACATTTTTTCATTTCGCCAAATTATTTAAAACTTTCTTCTTACTCACTGTAAGTTTTTTTCCGTCAAGAAAAGAGTACATTTTCTACATTTCCTTATACATTTCGGGAGTTGAAAAGAAAAAATACAGAAAGGACAAGTTGTTTACCGAAAAAAAAAAATTATCAAAGAATTTTATTTTCCAGACAGGCGGGAATTAGTAAAAAGCGACTACAATTTACATTTAAAAAAAACCCACAAATTTCTCCTTTTTTTTATACTTTTTGAACAAGCCATTGCAGCCCAAGTAAACTTGAAAATAACTGAAGATTTTCAAAAATAACCGATGTATTCATGGTGGATTGATCCCAACTGTCTATGTGTGCGAATAAATCAGTGGTGGACTTAGCCCAGCTGTCAAAGTGTGCAAAAACCTAGTAGTGGACTTAGCCCAACTGTCTATGTGTGCGTGTTTCAGTTTATAGGCAAGGCCGGATGACAGCCAAGGATTGGGTTCTTGGTAATTGGTATTCTCTGCTTCTAAGCATACTCGTCTATTTGGGCGATGAACTCAAATCCGCCAGACGTTTTCTGCTTTCGAGTTTTTGAAATTTATTTTAAATAAGCCAAGCGAGGTAGTTTAAAAACAAAAATTTTCAACGAATTCAATTCGTTCGAATTCGCCTTGGGTTAGGCGAGATTTAAAAAAAACTAAGCTTTATACGGAGACTAAAAGAATTATGGAAAATATTTGAGCTGAATTTTGAAGAAGAAAGTTAGTATACAGAAGAATTTTCTTTTCAAATTTTCTTCATATTCAATTAAAATTAGTATACTTTCAGAAAAGATTGAAAATTAAAATAATCTCGAGTTATTACATACACATTACATAACATCAAAAATAGCAAAAAAAAACATTTTTTCTTCATTTTCTAACGGGAATATTTAGAAAACGAGAGGAAGGATTTAAATTTTTTAGGTAAATATTTTGATTTTTTTTATCTCTAAACGTTAAAGATCTGAGTAAATTTTAGGCTAATGAAATCGACGTTAGTCCACGATTTTGCTTTTCTTAGGTGGAAAATGTATTGATGCCCCTGCTGTCTCTCCCACTGCATTAAGTCTTATAGCCAAACTATCCATTTAAACTATCCCATTAAGCATTAACATATGTCAAAAAAGTGTGAAGAAAATCATGTATAATAGTGTGGAAGCAAAATATGAAAATTCATCACATACAACTTGAAAGTGCATCCGACACGATTTGACATATGTTAATACAAGAAAATATTTAGGAACGGTTCTAAGACCATCACACTTTCTATCCCACTTGGGGGTGAGGTTATGGAGAAACTAGTTTGTTTGGATACAAGTGTGAAAGCAAAATATGAAAATCATTTTCAGCACACAAATTTGGCAGTCGTATGAAATTCTTTCCCACTTAATTCTGACATGTGTTAATACTTTGTGAGATAGTGTAGAGGCACTTTTAGCAGATTACTTACAAACTTGTAGGAGGGGGTTGGGACAGTTACTTTGTAAACACAACTCTTCAAAATAACTTTTAATTCAACTTAGAGTTTTGAAAAATGAAAATCAAATTGATGGGAAACTCAATCTGCCATCTAGTATACAATTCTGTTTACCTCCCCAATAAGTTTTGCTTGATGTAGCACAAATATTTACCCTTTACTTAAAGACCTTAACTTTGAAGATCGGACAACTAGAATCAAAGTTATAAGCTTTTCAATCGGTCGATTTGAAGGCTATTTGTGCATAATAGAAATTTTTTATACTGAATCTTGTCAGTCAGTGGCCAACGACGAACTGCTCCACTCTTTGTTTGTCAACTGTAAGATTTATTTTTTGTGTAACAGAAATATCTGCACTTGTAAGACTTACGTAATCCTACAAGTAGCTCTTGACTTGTAGCTTTGTGTTATAGGCCCCAGATTTTACATTTACATTATATAAGGCTTTCTTTGAAATGATTCCACTCCATTTCAGCTGCCGATAAGAAACGTGAGTTGCGTCCGTTGAGGAGACGCACACAACTAACAGATCGATTAAATACATGTTTACTTATGGGAACTAGCCCATAAGCGACGTATGCGTCAGCTGCACCGGACAAAGTAGCCGAACTTTTAACTTTTCCACTCCGGCAAATGCGTTGACAACAACTTTTTTGTGTGTGTTTGAATTTCAAGTGATTGTTATGTGAATGTCAACGCATTCATTGGGTCACCTCAATCCGTTGCATCTAGCAAACGTCAACGAATCCGTCGCCGCAACGGACGCACGGATTCTATGGGTTGGGGCCTTAACTCATCATGGATTTATGTATTTTTGTATTCTTGGAAATTTATCTTTGTTCTAAGTTATTTTTTTTTACTTGCACTCAATAATAAGAAAGCAGACATTATAGTGTGGTGTTATGTGACGGTGCGCATCAAGATTGTATGACAAAATTGCAGCTTGATGCCACAAAATGTACCTAGATTTATTAATTTTTCAACTTTGATTTATGTTTATTTTGAATTAATCAAATTTATTATTTTGTATTATTATTTCAATTACTTTCAAAATCAATATTAAAACTAATAAAATGTCAAATATAAACAAAAATATATCCATTTTTGAGAAGAAAGTGCTTATTTGTGTGTATATGTTTGTGAGACAATACAAATAAATGTAAACTTATATTATAAAAAGAGGCTGGGTTACCACACTGGTAACTTCCCATTGGTGCCCTCGGAAGCTAGATGCCCGATGTTATTTTATTTTCAAAAAATCGTTCTTAGATATTCAATACGCAATCAAGTGAAGATTAGTGCGAAGAATAAAACTAACTCACAGCCAATATCATTGGTTGTTCACAAACTTTTGTTGCTTGTAGATTTGTTCGTTTAAAAAATACAGTTTGTTGAATTTTTTCCAAAACCCTATCAAATATTAATTACTAACTAATATGTAGGACTTAATCAGCCGGCAGCCAATATCATTGTCTGTTCTCAAGATATTGGAGGCAAAAAAATTTTTACAATTATTGGTTAAATTACGAGTACTTGCAGTTTTTTCGCTAAAAAAAAAACTGTTGATTCTATATTCTATAAACTAGTGCATAAAATACAATTACATCGAAGTCAACATCATTATTTGTTCTCAAGATAACTATAAGTTGATATGTTTTTATATTTTTACCAATTCTTTATTACGTTAATATGCGTAGAGTAAAATCAACTTGTCAGTCGCTAGCATGATTTGTTCTTGAGATATGAGACTAAAGAAACTTAATAAGGGGTTTTTTAAATTGCTATAATAAAAAACTGCTCACGGAATTTTGTTGAAAGTTATTTCTGCATGTATTGAAACTTCTATCTACAAAATAAAATTTATTTGAAGTCGATATCTTCATTCGTTCTTGAGATATGGTGAGCGAAAAAAAGCGAAGGAACGTACGAACGTACGTACTGATACAGACATTTCTCTTAAAATGATGGATTCCGATTCTAGGGAGCTCGAAACGTGAAGATATGTCAAATTTTTCAATTTGACAAATTGGACCAAATACATAATAACTTCCAATGGGAAGTTAATAATGCCAAATACAAAAGTGGTACTCCAACGCCCTTTCAACTTGTCACTCAAAGCCAAGTGGCTTTTTATTAAGCAATAAACTGAACAAATTGATACCAAAAATTGAATTGAATTTTTTATTCTTATCAGAAATGATATACTGTTTGATTATGAATTCTGGGTCATAAATATTTGTTGGATGGCTGACATACATACACCCCTACAAGGATACACAGCCAGGGACCTATTTCTGTGCTACTAAATCAATCACAGCAACCAAATTCTGCCAGTTACATTTATGTTTTAATAAACTTTTGTATCTTTTGGTGTTGTTGATGTACTTCTTTGTAGTAGCGCTGAAATAGGCCCCAGATCCCCCAATCAATATGATCGTCTTCAAAGTAACTAATCATCTTTGGCATAATTTGGAACTCAAATTGTCTGGGAGCAGACCAAGTTGCATACAGAGGAATTTAAATATTTGCTGCCGATGGTTTTCGTCGTATCGGCAATCCACAAGATCGTAACGAAGAATCTGTGCTGCGTCTTTTGATGCTTGATCTTCGAAATGGCAGAAGAAGATATCGACTCCGATTTGGGAATCTCATTGTTAGTTCAGATTTTCCTTGGACGACTTTGGAATGGATCTAGGTGACTTTGGTCATTGATTTCAAAAGACCAAACAACTGGGATGTTAATCTCGTCAGTGGGGATTGGAGCTCCGGATCGATATGGAATTTTGTGTTGTGGCTAATGAGCCCACTGATGCTTGGCGGAGCAGTAGTTGATGCCTTTGCATCGCGGACTACACTAAATTACCTCGACAACCACAAATGGAGCAAACTCTGCTAAGTAGCTCAACAGCAGTCTGAAAGTAATGATTTGCCATTAAACGTAAAAAATATTTGAATTGATGTTCTTACAAACTTCTCAACCTCGTTTAGGTGAACTGCTGATTTGAATTGATTTTGTAGAGGAAGTTGAGATTGAAATGCTAAGAAGTTTCTTTATAAGATACAACAGAATAAATTTAAAATATATGAGAAAATATCCGGATACCTTCTCTGCTGATTTCTGAGCAGAACAACTAGGTTCAATGAAGATGTTAATCGTCCCATAGAAACACTCGGGCTTTTCTTCTATGGGTGCATAGATTTATTGAAGAAAAGAAGTTTAATTGATTACGAATAGTTAACCATTTTCCTGTGTAGAGGTTCCTGACACAGAAAAGATTGTGGAGCACCACATTTTTTGCATTTCAAATCGTCGGTTGCGAACTAGATGTGGCCGTGTGATATAAAAACTAATCTGCGTCCTGTACTGCAAATTGATCCAGGTCCATTGGATGTTGGTCGTACAGGATAGGACATCGTGTGACGTTTAGATCCATTTTTAAGTTTTTCCAACTCAGTTTTTTTTATGGAAATAGAAAACTCTTAAAATTAAAACTGATTAGTTTGAAACAGAAAAGATATGGATTTTTAAACTATTGTAACGACTGTCACAATTATACTACAACGACTCTCGAATGAACTATAACCACTCTCGAATAAAAGAAACACCGAATTTCAGATTAGACAGGACACAAGCCAACCTACGGATAGCTTTGGTGAGCTTTCGAACTTCCAATACTAAACGTCAAATGGAAAGCTCTGGAAGCAAATACTAGAACCTTCCAGCTTTTTCGGGAACCTTGTAAAAAGTATAAAAGCACATGTCTGACCGGCAGAGGACGCGGTTTATTTTTAATCGTGAATGAGTAAAGTTGGTAGTAATAAAAGTAAAGTGGTGAATTCATTTCAGTAGTGAACAATAAATTGTTTTATGGTTGAAAAGAAAAGTGTTTTATTTTGTAAAGTAAATAAGTGGAGAATTTAAATAAAGTGAATTAGTTTTATTAACGAACCTGAAAAAATATTACATTGGTGTCAGAAGTGGGATAAAACTTAATCTAATTGTGTTTAGATAATTTATTGTGCCTTAACAGGCAACAATTACAAAAAGTGGACGTGATTGTGAAAATGAATATAAAAAAAGAAAATGGGTAAAACTCTAAATGTACGCCAGACATAACAACTTTGATGTCTCAGCTGCTCGCCAGGGCTGGGACGAGGAAGACAAATATATAGCTCTGACGCTTGCCCTTAGAGGAACTGCTGCTGAACTGATACAAACCATACCACCAGATAAGAATGGCAACTTCAGTGCTCTTGACCAGGCCATTGACAAACGCTTTGGCGATGGCCATATGCAAGAAGTCTTTCGCGTTCAACTCAATACTAGAGTCCAAAAAAAAGAGGAGAAACTCTGCAACAGCTCCAAGCAAACATCGAACAGTTGGCACATCTGACATATCCCGCTGCAGGGGATGAAATCAACAACCAATTCGCAACAGAAGCCTTTGTCCGTGCTGTATCTGATATCAACCTTCAGCGAACAGTTCGAACTGCTGGAAAACGTACACTTCCAGAAGCATTAGCGTTCGCCCTGCCTATGGAAGCAGCAGTTCAACTCAATACTAGAGTTTAAAAAAAAGAGGAGAAACTCTGCAACAGCTCCAAGCAAACATCGAACAGTTGGCACATCTGGCATATCCCAATGCAGGGGATGAAATCAACAACCAATTCGCAACAGAAACCTTTGTCCATGCTGTATCTGATATCAACCTTCAGCGAGCAATTCGAACTGCTGAAAAACACACACTTCCAGAGGCATTAACGTTCGCCCTGCCTATGGATGCAGCAGAACAGGCTCCTCAAGGAGTCCATCGAGTAAAAGAAATAGAAATTGAGGAGTGTTCATGCCAGAGAACAGCGTTGCAAAGGAACCAGAGAGATGCACCTGCTCGATGTTGGAATTGTAACAAGGCCGGACATCTCCAACGTCAGTGCAGATTACCACTTAGAAGACCTGCATGTCAACATTGTGGACGCAGAAATGCCAACTCTACCTGTTTCCCAACCGGGAAACGAGTAAGAACTAATTTTGATGAGAAGAAGCTGGTTCCTGGTATCGATGGCCCCAGAACAACTATTCAGGTCTCGCAGACTAAACGAAACAATAAAAGTCTGACTGTGGAGGCAATATTAAACGGCAAGAAACAAGTGGCTACAATCGACACCGGTGCCACGGCCTCCATTGTTCGAAGAGACTTGGTGAAGATGACATGGCTGCATAACACCAACACCTACCGTCTGAAAACTGCAACAGAGAGAGAGGCAGCCAGAGTGTACGGGGAGATTCGTGTTACGATCCGTTTGGCAGAACTGGAGTTTTCATATCTGTTTCTGGTAGCAGATATATGTGACGAATGCATCGTTGGAATCGACTTCACGAAAGAGCACGGAGTAATCCTTGATATCGGGAAGCAAGTTCTTAAGTACCGAACTGTGGAGATTCCTATGGTTTATGGCAATGAAAGCACATCAACTCTGAGGACTATCATAAAGGAAGATATGTATACGCCTGCCACCTTCTTCGGAATTGCTCGATTGAACAAAAATAAAGGGTGATTTGGGTAGCCATCGATACCTTATGTTGGAGCCAGACTCTGAGCAGTCTTCCCAAAACTTCATCCTAGGGAAGACTCTTGTGGCACCAAACAACAACATGGTGCCCGTACGGATACTTTACATCAAACCGTACGAAGTCAAGCTTAGAAAAGAACAAGTTGTTGGAAAGTCTGAATCAGTGTCTGCAATAACTAAGATCACAGAAGTGGACACTCAGCAATCTGTGGACCCGAGGAAATTGAACTCTATGAAGGCAAAAATTCTCAGGTCATCCAATTTAAGTGAACAACAGCTAAGTGACGCTGAAAGCCTCCTTCACGAGTACGCTGATATACTCTCTTCACCCAGTGGGCAGTATGTTAGAACACAACTGGTGCAGCATCGAATTGACACAGGAGACGCTAGAACAATTCGACAACCAGCAAGACGTCTCCAATTAGCCAAACAAGCCGAAGTTCAAGAGATGATATCGACGATGAAGAAAGATGGGCTTATCCAAAATTCTAAGGCCCTAGGGCATCCCAAGTCATCCTTTTCAAAAAGAAGGATGGAAGTACTCGATTCTGTGTGGAGTATCGGAGGCTGAACGAAGTGACAAAGAAAGACAGCTACTCACTGCCAAGAATCAGCGATACTTTGGATGCGATGGAAGGAGCTGAATGGTTCTCAACATTGGACTTGAAGAGTGGCTACAGGCATATTGAAATCCATTCAGAAGATCGAGAAAAGACGGCTTTCTCCACAGGAAACGGTCTGTGGCAATTCAAAGTAATGCCTTTCGGACTATGCAACGCTCCGGCAACATTTGAGCATTTGATGGAGTGCGTTTTACAAGGACTTACTTGGAAGTCATACCTGGTCTATCTGGACGATGTAATCGTTTATGGTAAAACACTGTTAAGAAACTGGCCAACTCCACAAGATAAACATCAACTTCGGAGCTTTCTTGGTCTCGCCACGTACTATCGTCGTTTTGTTAAGGATTTTGCTGGGATCGCGAAAAATTTGCATCAGCTTACTGAAAAAGGCAAACCATTCAAATGGTCAAGTGAGTGTGAGAAAAGTACTCAAGCAGCGCCTATGCCATACACCTGTTCTGGCCTATCCAACACCAGGAAAACCGTTCATCGTCGACGCTGACACGTGGGAATTGGAGTCGTACTGTCGCAAGTTCATGATGGAGAAGAAAAGGTCATCGCCTATTACAGCAAGGTACTCTCAAAGCCAGAAAGAAATTATTGTGTGACCAGAAGAGAACTTCTGGCTATAATATCGGCTACAAAAAACTTCCAAAAGTACATCTATGGACACAAGTTCCTTCTTCGAACAGACCATGGTGCACTTAATTGGCTTTTGAACTTCAAAAATCCAGAAGGTCAAGTGGCAAGGTGGATCGAGAGATTGCAGACATACGACTACCAGATTCAACATCGAAGAGGAAAGTTGCACTCAAACGCAGATGCCTTGTCTCAGAGACCTTGCAAACCGGACTGCAAGCATTGCACACGTCAAGAAGAAAATGAGGAAGCTGCCATCCAGTGATTAAGAATCGATCGACTTTACGGTTGGAGTAATGAAGAACTGAGGACCGCCCAGCAAGAAGAATCGGATATTGAACCCATTCTGGTATGGAAGGAACACCAGGAGAAACCAGAATGGGATGACATCTCCGATAGAAGTCCAACTCTTAAGGCGTATTGGGCACAATGGGACTCACTTCATGTGCAAGAAGGAGTGCTTAGAAGTAAGTGGGAGTCCACAGACAGCAAATCATATGTGATGCACCTAATCATACCTCGATCCAAAGTTAATGATTTTCTTCAAGAGATGCATGAGGGAGCTTCCGGAGGACATTTGAGGATCAATAAGACACTGGAGAAGGTAAGGCAGTGATTCTACTTGCTACATGCAAGAGAAGACGCTGAAAAATGGTGCCGCAAATGTGATACTTGTGCGGCAAGCAAGGGACCAGGCAGAAAGATCCAGAGTGAAATGCAGCAGTATAACGTGGGCACGTCTTTTGAGAGAATTGCAATAGACTTTGCGGGACTTTTCCCAGAAACCTATACATCTTGGTAGTAATGGACTACTTCAGCAAGTGGCCTGAGGCATTTGCCATTCTAGATCATGAAACCAAAATAGTCAAGGATGAAATTTTTTCAACTGGATAAGCAGGTTTGGCGTACCGATAGAATTCCATTCAGATCAAGGAAGAAACTTTGAGTCCAAAATTTTTCAGGAAGTTTGTACACTCCTTGGCACTAAACAGACGAGGACAACACCGCTTCATCCACAATCGGATGGAATGGTTGAACGATTCAACAGGACTCTTAAAGAACACCTTTCCAATGTTGTAAGCGACAACCAACGAGACTGGGATCAGCATATTCCTTTATTCTTGATGGCCTATCGAAGTGCAGTACATAGCTCAACAGGACATACACCATCAGAAATCCTGCTCGGGAACACAATACGACTGCCAAGTGAAATAAGATTTGGATGTTATGGTAATGAGCACCAAGAAATAGACGACTACGTGGAAAACCTGAAAGAAAAGCTTCTTGACATTCACGAAAGGACAAGGGCAAATATAAAGCTATCGAGTGATCGGATAAAAACACGATACAAAACAAAGCAACAACGAATGGACTCCAAGCGGGAGAAATTGCGTGGTTTTAAAACTCCCACTGTCGGAAGGGACTTTCACCGAAACTTCAACAAAATTGAGAAGGCCCGTATACTGTGGTAACACGAATAAACGATGTCGTCTACCGCATTCAGAGAGGATGAAAGTAGTTCAGTGACCGTTTACACCGTTATAATGGTGAAGTATGTGATAGATTTGCTCGGGACGATCAATATTAAGGGGGAGGCAGTGTAACGACTGTCACACTTGTACTAAATATAACGACTCTCGAATGAACTATAACCACTCTCGAATAAAAGAAACACCGAATTCGGGATTAGACATGACACCAACCAACCTACGGAGAGCTTTGGTGAGCTTTCGAACTTTCAATACTAAACGTCAGAATGAAAGCTTTGGAAAGGGAAATTTATGAGAAATTTCCCCTATGGAAAGCTCTGTAAGCAAATACTAGAACATTCCAGGTTTTTCGGGAGCCTTGCGAAAAGTATAAAAGCACATGGCTGACCGGCAGAGGACGCAGTTTATTTTTAATCGTGAATGAGTAAAGTTGGTAGTAATAAAAGTAAAGTGGTGAATTAATTTCAGTGGTGAACAATAAATTGTTTTATGGTTGAAAAGTAATGTGTTTCATTTCGTAAAGTAAATAAGTGGAGAATTTAAATAAAGTGAATAAGTTTTATTAGCCAAATGTAGACACGATGAGACTCACGAGTCTGGACTCAGGAATTCCCAATCTAAACAGGATCTATCAATGGTTTCAAACGCACGTTTGAGGTTTAAGAAAACAGCTAGAACAGTTTTCCTTTTCCTTTTTCCACTCATTAATGATCCAGCATATGGAGGTTTCATATGAATGCCCATGCCTAAATCCTGATTGTTCTTCACATAAAAGTTTGTTATTTTCAATAAAATTTGTAAGTTGGGCACATACTATGTGTTCCAATACCTTTTCGAAGGTTTGGTAGCATATTTCTCCATTCTTCAGCTGATTTAGCATTTTTGACTTTTTCAACAGGAATAATATTAACATTCTTCCAACTCTCTGGGAACACTCCTAAGTATAGGGACAAATTTATTTTTCAAGCAGTGAAATCTCATCACTGCAATCTAATAAAATCTTGCAATTCAAACCTGAGCATTAATTTTTGTATGCTTTTGTTTCACTGCTTCTATTAAATCATTTAAATTAATCTGGAAAATGTTTTCATATATTAGGATTTCATCCGAATAAGTCAGCTTGGGAATACTTTCGCTAATGTTAACTATACTATCAATAAAATATTGGTTCAAAGAGTTGGCTTTATTAATATCAGTTTTTATTTGAACAATATTTATTTCCAGGTCATTGACGACACTTTTTTCTTCTTTAAGAATATACCTCTTCAAGGTTTTGCAGAGACCTTTTGGATCACCTGCTTTCTCACTTATTTTCGCTTCTATAAACGAATTTTTTGTTCTTTTACACTGAGTTTTGTAATAGTTTCTAGCGATTTTATAATTGTTCCAATCATTTAGTAAGTTTGTATACAAAGCTTTTGTTGTATAAGATAACTTTATTATGTTTTAGATTGATTAATTCATTATTAAACAGTGGTTTTCTCATTGAAAGTATAACTTCTGTTTAAAAGCGATAGACTTTGTTTTATTGCACCTTCAAATAAGTTCACACAAACATTTAGATCTTCACTAGTACACTCATTATTAGTTATGTATTTAGTATATTCATGAATAAAAGAGTTTCTTTCATACTTAATATACTTGATTTGTTTAGGTTCAAATTTAATGGATTGTCTTGTAAATTTTTTTAAATGTATAGATTTTACAATCTCTGTTTACTCAAGCATTAGCATTAAGGGTTAAATCACTCAGGACATAATCAATCAAGATTCTTGAATCCCGGGATTTGAAAAAATTTTATTCGAATATTTGCTCGTCTAAATTTTTTTTATTTTCTCAAATTTAGAGGAAAGTCTCTTAGGCAGAGAGTTGATACTTCTACTTCGACCTCAGCTTGGCAAAAATAAGTAAGTTTAATGTAAATTTTTTATTCAGAACAAACAAAATTAATAGTCCTTAAGAAATACAAAATAAATTCATGTAAGATGAACTGATTTGGCTACGAATCGCGTATGACAAAGCCCTTACTATATGTCCCTTATGAGTCCAAGGGAAATCACTTTGACGAAACGAAAAATTTGTATAGACTAAAGGCTGTAAAAAGTTATTTTGAATCAATATGCAAAAAAAATGTTATTGAATACAGAAAAGAACAAACAAATTGCAAATTAATTTACGCCGCGCCGGCCGTTTAAATGGTTTGGAAATTTGATACTTTAAATAAGAATATTTTGTTTGTATTGAAAGTTTTAAAAAGTAAATATCATATTCATTTATCATTCATGGATTCGAAAAATTGGTGCTTAGTAGCTAAAAATATATGAGCCTGTACGAACAAGTATTATCAATAACCCCAATTTCAGAAAATTTTACAAAACAAGCAACCACGCTCATATCGGTGGCTTAAATCGATTAATTAATTTATATAAAATTGTATTATAAAAAACGTTCTTATAAATTCAAAGTACCTAAAAACAGTCATTATAGAAAAAATTGTTTTGAACTACAAAATTTTGATCAGTTTATACTTAAAATAAAGTATTAACGCAAGCAAGAATAAAAATATTGTATCTGAATCTTTAAGAAACCAATCCTGAAAATCGGGATTGCAATCTCTATCTCTACTTTTGTCTGTATTTTAAGAACCTAATCATTTAATATATCGAAAAAAATCACTTACCCTAACCCCGACACCACACGGGCAAGTACTGGTGGGCAAGTTGCAATACCTACACATTTGTTCACTACCACATACAAACCCAAGCAACTTGCTCGTCAACTGGCGTGGAGTTTTTGAAGACAGTAGTAAAGCAAGTTGGGAGACAAGCAAGTGGAATGCAAGTGGGAAGCAATTGTAAGGCAAGTTGAATGCAAATCAAGTATTTGACAGGCAGTGTTTGTAACCAACTTGCTTGCCAGTACTTGCGCGTGAGTTATGTTTGTTTATATATATTCAAATAAAGCAACACGATTTCTTTGAGTTTGGTCTTAAGACTAAATTCCTTATTTTTTATACTTCTTACACTATCCTAACAATTGAATGATAAATACGCTTATTTTAATATTTCAGCAAAAACAGGTTCGTTGGCTTAATTGTTGTAACTGTTGCAACATCAGAACGGGAAGCTTTTGCAATTCATAATTATTAATTATAAATTGCTTTTTCCGTTGCAACGATTGCAAAACAGAGTTCAACACCTCTTGTGCTCTATTTTGCGAAAGTGTTACGTTAAGGTGAATGCCTGAATGTAACACCTCCCCCACTTGACCTGAGATACTCCTGTACCCATGTTCTGTAACTTTCGAATCGTTAAAACTAGTCGAGAAACGATGATAATTAGAACAACATTCATTTTATCACATCATCGGGTTTCTATAACTTTGACAGTCGTTTATTTTATCGACTGAAATAATCGGAATAGAAATCCTGGAAAAAATCGATAAAATTGGTTTCTGTATCTTTGAAAGTCGATAAGTTTTTCATTTTATACTTCAAAACTTATCGCTGACCTTAAAGCTGGTGAGTAAAAGTAAACAAAAGAGTTTGAATACAAAAATGATCAAACATCGTGTTAGATTTTAGTTTATTTTCTTCATAATCGTTTCATGTATCAAAACCCAAAGTTGTTATCAAAAGTAATCAACAAATAAATCAGTATATATTTTGTGCATTAATAGAACTGTTTTTTGTTCAGAAAATAGCCAAACAGCGATGTAAGCTCAGATCTAGAAACAAGATGCTCCTCCAAAATACATTTCCTCCTTTATACACGGAAGCACGTTTAGCTATAATCTTGTGCCAAAGCATAAGCAGAAGTGTTAGATGAGACATAGAGACGCAATGGGCCTTACTAATAATCAAATTTAGTCATAGCTTAAATAAAAGTCTTCACCTTTCAGAGAAATCTAAATAAAAATAAAATAAATTTGGTGGCACGACAGCTCGTGAAGAACCAAGGCCTAGTGACTTACAACTCTCAACCATTCCTGTGTGCGTATTATTGGCAGGAATGGAGGGGACCTACAATTTTTTGCTGAGCCCAAACGGCTAGATGAGAAGCACCTTTTCATGACAAGTATACTCTTGGAGGATTTGTCAGTTCCTAGCAAGAGGCAGTACCCCGCGAAAAAAACATTTCTGTTTTTAGGTGGCAGCGGCTGGGAATCGAACCGAGACCTTTAGCATGACAGTCCTGCGCACTAACCATCATGCCACGAGGTACTACATTTCAGAGACATCACATACCAATAATCACTTTAGCTGCCAGACACTAATAAGACGTCAAAATTTAATACACAGAAATCCATGTTTAAAATCGTAATTATAATAAGTGGAATGACATTTCAGTGCAAGTGTTGCCTGTAGTGCTACTTCATAATATCGTCGGCTTAGAATGTAAAGCGCCAAACTCCAAATTTTTTTTTACCATTATAGACCACTTCAAAAATTGCTAAAAAATACAAAAATCTATCAAATCTTTTCAATTTCACTGAATTTGGCTATAACGAGTGTTGAGAAATATTTAATGTAATTTTGGTTTTATTCAAATATTGCGAACACTTTGTTTAAAATATTTGTTTGTAATAAATACAAAATGTGAGTTTGCTGCCTTACACTCTAAGCCGACGATATGTAATATGTATTAATAAATACTAAAATATACTCGAATATTGCTGTGCAATTTTATTTATGTAGTGCATGTTTGTTTTGTTTTGTATTTTGAGCATTCGTTTTACATTTTTTATATAATAAACACCATAATAAGTGAATCAGATCCATTTTCCTATTCTAAAAGTACTACTTTCTATAAACGTCTGGTGAAAAGTATAACGCCCATATTATTCATCCCTTTAATTCAGATTAAAACTTAAATCCAGATTTAAAGTAATTTGCATCCGAAAACTATATCAGATTCCATATTATTCATCCATTGAAGTCGCAAATAAATTCAATATTTTCGATCCGTTCAAATAAATGTTTTTTGTAATGAATAATTTTGGCTTAAATTTGGGTGTTTGCATTTGATAAATCCGATTGAAAAAGTTGGATTTAAAAATCACTTTAATCCAATTTAAGCCCAGAGTGAACAATATGGCGGTAACACTACAAACTTCGAATTGAGTGTGAATTCATTTGGTGTCTGTAGTGCGGTGTTATTTTCAACCTTGCGAATTAAATATTCTTAAAGGTCTTTCTACGTTCTTTTTCTTGGGCCTTTCTATCATGTCAGTTTTGTATCTTTTTCAAGAAGTTATATATCAATTTAAATGATTTCTATAATAACATATTTACCTAAACATCTCTTCAGATAACTTTATAAAAATATGAGACAAAACCTACTGTGAAAAAAAGTGTGTTCACTCCGAATTATAGGTGTTTTTACATTATTTAATGCAGCACCCCATGTTGCCTTATATATTTTGTTAAAATAACGTATTGCATATGCGGAGCAAAATCGCAACGTCACCTCCAAGTGGTGCCCGCTGGATAGCCAATTAGGTGAACTAACGACGAGCGTTGGATCTATTGGATCCAAGAGCTGAGACACCTGAGTTACCTTCTCAGGAACTAGGAGCATAAGATAAGACATCGCTCTGAAGAACCAGCTCTCCATGAAACCCAAGAGCGTCTGACGCATAATGTGCGGCTCATTGGTCAGCGTCTGATCCCATAGGGGCGGCTGTATTCAAGACCTTGAATAGAATAAGTAACGAAGCTATTTATGGGTAACAAACAAAAGTTATAAAAAAATAAAAATATGGCAATGAATAAAACAAATAGATATTGTACCCCAGGTGGCAATCCAGATAAACTGGTAAATCCACTCTCTTCGGAGATCGGTCCTACGGATTCTGGGGAGGACCAATTATTGCTAACAGGAAGTAGACGGAGTTCTAAAACACTGAGGACTCCACCAAAAATGAAAAAGGAACCAAAATCTATGAAAAGATCAAAATAAAAGATCCGCAGTGTTCCAAAAAAAGCAACGAGATCCACCAAGTTGAATCCAAAAATTATTTCGAGGAATGGCAAAAAGAAATAATAGCCAGAAAAAAACTTGAAGTCCTCGTTGAAAGTCTTCAGCAACAAGTTAAGAGACTTGAAGAAAAAGTCAGCTTGCTAGACTTCAAATAATGGCAGCAAGACTAGCCCAAAAATACTTGTAGTGAAAAGCCCACCAAAAACCATTGAGTTTCATACTGATGAGGAAGAGCTTCTTTTTGAAACAGATGGTAACAGAAATAAGCGTAAATCCAAGAAACGGAAAGCAGAGGGTAGCCCAGAGACTGTTCAAAAAACTAAGCGGGTAGCTTCAAAAGCGGATATTCCTGCAACAGTGAAAACATCAAACAATGAAATAAAAGATGTATCCCAAAAGAAGTCTTTTGCTAAAGGTACTAAGCAAACTGCACCACCTCCAATCATGATTTCCGGATTGACAATGTTTGGTGAGCTTAAGAACATAGTAGAAAAATGCACTAATAAGGCATGTAAATATACATCATACAATAAAGACAATTGGAAAGTTATTATTTTGAGACGTCGATGCGTATAGATCTATCACTGAAGAATTGAACAAAAAGAAAATTCAGTGGCACTCGTACGAAAATAAAGCTACAAGGCCGATAAAGGTAGTAGCAAGAGGCCTCCACTCTTCATGTGTTGCCAAAGATATTGTCGAAGACCTTATTCAAAAGGTTTCCAAGCTCTCGATGCGAATAATCTTATTAAAAATGAGGTATTCAAAGACTCCACTGGGGTATCAACGACAGCAAAAAGATCTCTACCTTTGTTTATGCTCACCTTTGAAAATAAAGAAAGTCTCGATAAGATTTACAGTATTAAATCAATTATGGGCATAGTTGTCAAAATTGAGCCACTGCGAAAGCCAAAAATTGTTCCACAATGTAAACGCTGTCAAGCCTTTGGGCATACACAAAAATACTGCTATCGTGAGTTTGCTTGTGTCAAATGCTAAGGCAAGCATGCAACTAAAAACTGTCCCATGGGCAGAGAACAGAAAGCGAAATGTGTTAACTGTCAAGGCAACCATCCTGCAAGTTACAGAGGATGTCCAGTTGCCAAAAAATTCCAAGACACAAAAAGAAAAAAGAAAACTGGGAACAAGATAAGAAACCCAATAATCACAAAAGCAATAGCTGAAAGCAAAAAAGTAGCCGTTGAAAACAAAACTACAAATCAACCGCCAAAAGCAATTGCACTAAGCAAAAGTGATGAAAATAAATCCTATTCCCAGATTGTTAAAAATGTGCGGAAGAACGAAGAAACATCTATTAAGGAAATGCTTGAACTTATCCTGAAAAGGATTGACAAACAAGATTTAAACATAAAACAGCTAAGCGAAGAAGTCGCTCTTAAAAAACAATGATGGACAGAATACTCAAAATCGCAAAATGGAATGCAAACGGTCTTTTACAACATGTATCAGAACTAAACATCTTTTTAGACATAGAGCATATAGACATTTGTTTGGTGTCCGAAACTCACCTCGCTATAGAACAAAATCTTGATAATAAATTACCTAACTATACGTGTTATCACGCTCCGCACCCAGCTGACAAAGCTAGGGGAGGATCAGCAATACTAATAAAAAAGTGCTTAACACACTATGAAGAGCCGAAGTCTACTAATGAAAACATGCAAGTAAACACAATTAGTATTGGTATAAAAAAGAAAGAGTTTAAGATAGCGTCTATATACTGCCCTCCGAGGCAACTGAAGAAGACTATGCAGAACTCCTAAATTTGTTAGGACATAACTTCCTTGTTGGTGGCGACTTCAATGCTAAACACACCCAATGGTGATCTAGGCTCATAACAACAAAAAGCAAACGGCTATATCAAGCAGGCCGCAAATACAACTGCGAATTTTATTCTTCTGGCTCGCCAACATATTGGCCATCTGATTCTAAAAAAATACCAGACCTTATAGACTTTTTCGTAGTAAAAGGTATTAAACGAAACCATATAAGTGTTGAAGGTAATTACGATTTATCGTCAGATCATACTCCAGTAATATTATCACTGAGCGAAGCAGAATTAATAGAAAAAAGTAATCCTAAGCTCGTGAACAAAAGAACAAACTGGAACGAATTCAGAGATAAACTTGAAAGTTTTATAAACCTAAGATCCCCTATGCAAACAATTGAACAGATTGATCATGAAGTAGAACAATTTATTGCTGATGTGCAACAGGCTGCAGAAGAAAGTACTCCAACAATTTCGAACTCAAGAGAAAAAGAAATAAAATATCCTGTCGAAATAAAGGAGCTGATCTTGGAGAAAAGAAGAGCTCGAAGAAAATGGCAAGCTACGAGATTTCCAGGTGATAAGGCAGTTTTTAACCGTCTTAACAATGAACTAAAGAAAAGAATCTGTGAATTTAAAAGTGATTCACTTAGTAGATTCCTGAAAAGTCTGACGGCGGATGCTTCTACGGAATACTCCTTATGGAAAGCAGCTAAGCGCCAAAAAAGACCACAGGCACAAAACCCGCCAGTAAAATCTCAATATGGTAAATGGATCGGAAACCCAAAACAAAAGGCTAATCTCTTCACTGAATATCTCGCGAATGTTTTTAAGCCATTTCCAGCAAGCACAGCTACAGATCCATTACAGTTTGTTGATAGAAATGACGAATGTGAAATTCCTTTTGTCACGCTCAAAGAAGTAAGAAGTATGTGTCAGCATAAGTTGTCTAATAAAAAATCACCAGGGTACGATCTAATAACTGCTCAGGTTTTGAAAGAAATGCCTTCTATAGCCTTCAAAAAACTCCAATTTATAATAAATGCATGCCTTAAACTAAGATATGAGCCACATCATTGGAAAATTGCAGAAGTCATTGTTATACCTAAACAAGGTAAGCCACCAACAGAAGTAACATCTTACAGACCTATATCGCTTATACCAATCATGGCAAAAGTTTTCGAAAAACTGCTTCTGAAAAGACTAAGCAGAATAATAGAAGAAAGAAGACTAATTCCGAGCCATCAGTTTGGATTTAGAAATAAACATTCCACGATTACGGATTACGGATGTTGTGGAAAAGGCACTTGAAGAAAAACAAGTATGCTCGGCTATATTCTTAGATGTTGCTCAAGCCTTTGACAAGGTTTGGCACTTGGGACTTGAGTACAAACTGCAAAGGGATCTTCCTAGGCAGTACTACGAAATACTGAAATCCTACGTTACGAACCGACTCTTTAGAGTACGGTACGACCAAAATTACTCGGAACTAAAGAAAATTGAAGCCGGTGTACCACAAGGAAGTGTCCTAGGACCAACCCTGTGTCTGTTATATACAAGGGATATTCCAGTGGACATCAACGCTATCATGGCCACCTCTGCTGATGATACTGCAATATTGGTGCCAGATAAATCCGTTACGAAGGCTACACAAAAACTGCAAAATGCAGTCGATAAAGTTAGTGATTGGACGCAAAAATGGCGGATCAAACTAAATGAAACAAAATCGACGCATATAAACTTTACAAACAAAAAAATAAACAATGTTCTTATAAACAGTACAACAGTACCTTACTCCAATACTGCCAAATACCTTGGAATGACTTTGGATGCAAAGCTTAAATGGAAAGAGCACATCAAAAAGAAAAAAGACGAACTAAACTTGAAGTACAGAAAAATGTACTGGTTACTAGGAAAGAACTCTGACCTATCTATCCAGAACAAGCTAATGTTATATAAGCAAGTACTGAAACCCGTTTGGACATATGGCATCCAACTATGGGGCTGTACAAAGAAAACAAATGCTGAACCCATCCAAAAATTCCAAAGCAAGGTCCTTCGCGGAATAATAAATGCCCCTTGGTATATAAGAAATAGCGATCTACATCGTGACCTTCAAATTGAAATGGTTACAGAAGTGGTTAAAAAACACGCTGTATCACACAATCAGCGACTGCAAAGTCATACCAACTCCGAAATGGAGACCGTCTTAAATGTACGAGACAATGTTCGGAGATTAAGAAGAACCAAGCCTCATGAGCTGATGGTCTAAAAGCTATGGAAAGTGTTATAACTTAAACTTCCCACAATGCGACTGATAAATTAAGAAAGAAAAATCATTTGTCGATCTTTCATAGATTGGTCCTGATTCACCGGTGGTTTTAGTGCGGTAAGAGTCCCACACTACCTTGTACCGATTCTTACCGAGTGTCTTTTGAAGATTTCCATCGGATAAAAAAAAAAATTTATTTTAATAAACTTTTTACTATTTTAACGATTTACAATCTCTACGCACATTCATACAGCTCCTCTAAATGACAAAAACATCTTCATGATTCTTTTTTTGACTAGCTTTTTTTTTGCCGCCCCAGCATTTAGCCGTGTAACTGCAGGCCCACCCTGCGTCACTGCATTTGTGTTTGTGTATTTCTTCTTCAATTTTTATTATTTGGATTATTGTAGTGTGCGGGTTTTGAAAGCATGTTTGATGGAGTTTGATGTAAATTTTAGTAGATTAAAGGAAAATCTGAGTATTTTATTAGCAAAGGGGTAAACTTGTTTATTGGTAGAAATCATTTTAAGCTCCACATTTTATTTTAACTTCTCAGTTAGTTAGTAGTCGACATTAGTGTTTGATTATTAGTAAGGCCCAGTTTCTTTTTATTAGTTAAAGTACACATATATTAATAACATTAAAGCAATAGATCTTAAGATCATTTTTTTTATTATTGGTTTGTACAATTTTTAAAATTATAATAGGGAATCAATAAGGTAAATTTGGAATGTAAATTGTGTAGGTTGTTTACTAACAAAACAAAAACAATAGATATGGTAATAAAATTTAATACATAAAAGTTATTCCAAACCATATCTTTTTTTTATTTTACTCAAATCAAAAATATCAACATTATATTCTTTTACTTCTGTTTTATTTATATCTGATCTAATTTGTACTTTTAACTTATTTTGTATTTGACAAAATAAGATTAAATTTAGAACAACGGCACCAAGTATAAAAATTGTTGTACTGACAAGGCTATAGTTTACAATTTTATGGTATTTAAGCTCTTCTATTTCTTCAATGTTTTTCTCATTACTTAGAATAATATTTTCAAAGTGTAAGGGTATTTCATTATAGGTTACATTTTGGTTGCTTGGTATTATATATCTTTCCACTAGCTCAAAGATGTTATTGCTAAATTGCAATTTTTCAATTTTAATAGAGCAGTTAACAAAAGTTATAAAATAATTTCCGGTCATATTGAATTTTTGTTCATCACAAGTACTTTTAAAATTTTTTAATTTTATATTATTCAAAATAAAAATATCATTTCCTATTTCATTTATTTCATTTTCAGAACTACGAACAAGCTTACAATTTTTCTTTATTATGCAATTTTTACTTGGTTTAAGTTCTCGCAGATTTAATTCGGGTTGATAAGTAAATATTTTAGTACCAATTCTTACTCTATATTCAAATTCTTCTTTGACCTGCAAATATTTAGAGTTGGCAATTGGGAAAGTTACCTTTTTATCAGTTGAAATAAATCCAGTAAGAATTTTTATTGCAAAAACTAATGCATCTTTTCGATACTTCGCTAAACCAGTTCTCACATTACTCATTTTTTGAAGGTCAAAATTATGTTTATTTATTTCTATATCGGTAAGAATATTTGGATGGATTATTCGTAATCTGGAAGAAACAACATTGTCTTCAATTTGGTTGATTGGTTCTCTCAACATATTGATTCTCAGTTGTTGTTCCAGATATTGTTAATTTTCAATAACTTGTTTTGCTAATTTTTCAATTATTTCAATTTTATTAAAAATCTTATCTCTATCTGATTCTATAATATTTTTTAACAAAGTAAGTGAGTTATTAAAATTTGAGTTAATTTTTACTTGCTGGTCAATAGTTTTATATGCGGTATGGCTATTATCCTCAGAGATTTTTAAACGAGTTTCTGTATCAGATCTATCATTTTCATCTAGAGTTCCAAATGCCCACTTTAATTCCGTTCCCATTATATTTAATAAACCTCTTTTATTCCTACGAGGAAGTAAAGTCAGTATCTTATTTTTCAAAGAATTAATTTGGTTTATCAAAATTGATTTATTAGTTAAATTAAGGTTGTTAATATTTGTTATTTGTTGGGGATATATTACATGTACAACTATATCAAATTTGTTAGCAATTTTTACTTCATCTACCTTTATTTCTGCGGTTCCTAGGTCTGAATCATTTTTTTCAATGATTAGCTTGCTTCGTTGACGTGAAACACATGCAGATTATTATCCATAAATAGAACATCTGAAAATTTTAACAGATAGTATTATCTGTTTTGTATTTGAATTAAAAAAAATATAAATTATTCACTACTTTATGAAAACTAGGAACCAAATTGAATCAAGAAGAATACACGAATTTGGAAGGTCTCTTAATATTTGATTCGTGAACATTTCTTAAAGAGTATTTCCTAAACTTCGGCTTTTCTTTGTGCCTCAAACTAGCATAATTTTTTTATGAATCCTGTTTGGCGAGTTTCAGTGTAGTTTTCTCTCTTCTCATTTTGTTTTGCAATAACTTTGTTCTTTCTATCTTCTAACCTTTTTCTAATTATTGTTTTATCAACTTTGTTATTCTGGATGTCAAATGGACTTGCTTTGGTTGTAGAATGGAAAGAACTATTGTAAAGCTCAACAGCTTTTGCCATTTGCTCTTTTATTAGAATTTTTTTTCTCAAGATTTAATGTTCGAATGCGTTCGCTTAGTGTAATATTTAAGCGTTCCACATCGGCATTGCCAGTATGATTATTAGGTTTCACAAAATGCACTTGAATGTCTTCATCTCTACAGAACTGTTTTATATTGATACTGTTGAACTTGTTATCAAATATTATTTTTTTTATTCTACCTTTGATTGAAATATATTGTCTTATTTTTTCTATCAAAGTCCTGTGATTTTTATCCTCAAGTGGTAAACTGAGGGCATGAGGGCATTAGAAAATTTATCAATGAAATTTATAAAATTTTGTTTACTGTTGGTGTAAACATCTATATGAAATATCTCATTTAAATATGTGTCAGTTTGTGAAATTCCGAACTTCTTTTTATAGGATTTCTATCATATTTTGCGCCCGAGCAAATAACAAAATTATTTACTACTTTGTTTATTAAAATTTTAAGGTTCGGATGGTGAATTTTCGTTTTCATTCCGTCATAATAAGCTACGATTCCTGAATGACCCGATTCTCTTTTATGATACAAGGCTATTTATTTTATTGCTTCTTCTTCGTCTCAAGTCTCTAGCAAAATATTTACTTTTTAAACATTTGACTTGTTGATTGTTAGAATAAAATTCCATTTATTTTCCTTGCACAATTTCGTAAAAAGAATGATGTAGTTCTGAATCAATAGCAACTTTTCCTTTATTGATGTGTCTTCGGACTATATTTGATATATATTGTCAGGAAAGTCATTTCTTTCAATATATATTCTTTTATTGCCTAATATATGTTCAGTTTCAGATTCCTTAATTTCGCAAATTATTAACTGAGTTTTGAACCGATTTACGACTGTATCTAGTGTAGGAATTTGATCATTTTCATTATTCATATTATCCAGTAAATTGATTTCATTTGTACTTACATTAATTCGACTCAGAAAATCAGCTAGTTTATTTTCCTTGCCGACAATATAATCAACTTTTGCATCGTACTCTCCTAATTGTACGAGCCACCGTTGTAGTTTTGAGTTAAAATATTTCCCTATATTTTTTGTGTGTAGCCATTTAATGGGCTGATGATCGGTGCACAAGTCGAACTCTCTTCCAAAAAGATAGGTTCTGAAATATTTAACTCCCCAAACAATGGCAAGTAACTCTTCTTCAATTGTAGAGTAATGTTTTTCGTGTTTATTTAAAGTACGGGATGCAAAAAATATGGGATGCCCATCTTGAATTAAGGCCGCACCTAGTGCAAAATTACTTGCGTCAGTCACCAGCTTAAATCGTTTTTTAAAGTCTGGGTATTTTAGGATTGGGTGTTCAGTTATTATTTCTTCTAGTTTTTCAAATGCTGTTATATAATTTTGATCATTGGGATGTACCTTTGAATTCTTTAAGTATCGTACCATAGGATAGGCGACTTTAGCATAATCCTTTATAAACTTCCTGTAATATCCAGTTAACCCAAGAAAAAATTTAATCTTTTTCTGTGTGGTTGGAAGTTTAAGATCTCGGATGATACTCATTTTATCCGGATTTGGTTTAACTCCATCTTGAGTTAATGTATGTCCAAGATACTCGGTTTCTTTTGCTAAGAACTTGCACTTATCGATTTGAACTTTAAGCCCAGCATTTTGTAAGATCTCGAGGATAGATTTTAAATTTATTACATGTTCTTCAAAAGAAGTACTGAAAGTTAAAACGACGAAAATTTTGTTAATGAAGCTTTTCAATACTGAATTCATGAGCCTTTGAAATGTTGAAGGTGCATTTTTCAGGCAAAATGGCATTCCCACATACTCAAAGTGACCAAAAGGTGTTGAGAATGCTGTCTTTTTAGATTTAGTGAAAACCTTTGGCCAAATCGAGGGTAGTAAAATACTGTGTTTTTACCAATTTATCTAATATTGTATCAATATTAGGTATTGGAAACTTATCGCTCACAGTGACCTCATTCAACTTCCTATAGTCTATGACTATAGTCTATGACTTTTTCTTTGGTACAACCAAACAGTTATAATACGTTGCTTTAACATTTTATTAATCTGACGATGTACGATGATGACGATGTACGCTTAACGTCGCCAAGTACAGACGTGTTTAAATTCGCTCCTCATTACCTTTCAAATATAATTAAAATTCTTTTAATTATAACTCAGTTTGCTTAGCCCTGCATTTTCATTCGCAAATTCTCTGACCCAATTTTCTGCCCTTAAATCATTCTTTCATTACCGCTTCGCAGTCAATTCGATTTGAAAATTGTGCTTACCTGTGTTAACTTCTTGTAACAGTTTATTGTGTTTACTTTAATTATTCTTAACCAATTGTGCCACGGTAGCCCCCATTCCACATTGTTGACTAATAATAAACCAAAATAAATAATAAACAAAAAATAATAATTATGGTGAATCGATGTGATTTTATCCATTGCGAAGACAATGATCACAAAAATGCTGACCCGGTGCCTTGTAGAGGCCTTTGTGGTAAATCTTTTCACCCTCTATGTATAGGACTAAGCAAGAGATCAAGTGCGTATCTGAAAGATTATTTGGAGCACTTTTTCTTTTACTGCAATGAGTGCAGAGATTTCTCTCTTGCGCATGTGCTCCGTGCAATAAAGTGTCTAAGTGATTCAATGAACTGCATCCCAGCTGATAATAAACTGTTCCATAAAAACATTCTTGATCAGCTTCAACAGTTGGATGTTTTTAGCAAATCTATGGACGACTTAAGCAACACTGTTGACTACCTCAGCAAAAGGTGTACTGATAAATTTTTATTAGTAGATAAGCAACTAGCTACACTTACGCAGTTGGCGTCAGACTATTCACGAGACGATCGTATCGAATAATGCATAATATCGCTCAAAGACGAATTCAAACCGGTTGTGAGTAGCTATCAAAATGTTGACTCTGTTGACTCAATAAATCATAACATAAACACCATGCGCTCCGACCTTGACCAGCATATGCAAAGCACCTCAAAATTAGTGATACCCGGCATTCGTCATCCACTTGCTCTTCTGGAAAATGCAGTAGGCAAAATCAACTCCATGAGTACCGAGATTTTGGCAACAAGGCTAAGCATCGTTGATCTTTCTGATGACATTAGAACAGCAACTTGCAAAATCGACAGCATACCGGATCAGCTCCAGTTAAACCAATCTGTCTTCAACACTTCAATTCTTGCTGAAATAATAATAATAAATATAATAAAAATAATAATCACCAGCTACTTCCGCTACCTTCAATTATGTCTACCATGGAATCACCACCTTCAACCATTGGCCTTGACTCTCCTGCTTATATATTCATCACTACTAACTCATCCAAGCATTCAGCCACTCTTGAAACTGATTCACCTCACGCATCTGCTCCCGTCTCTACTACTCATCCATCCTCTACTTCACCAACTTTGACCGCAAGTGGAACTTAAGATTGTCCAAGCTCAATAGTGCAAACAAGAGCTCATATTTCCTGATTAATGCGCCTCGAACTGCTGATGATTCCTGGGTCCGGACTTACTTCTTACGAACTTTCGCTATGGACATCGATTGCCAACGTACATCTACTTGCCGCTTCAAAATCATCACCCCATCGAAATACGAATGGTTATTCTCCCACTGTAATGGGCAGAGGGCTTCGTACCAAAACTTCTGCAGTCTACCTTAATTCATTAACTTTACCCTATGACATTTTTGCACTAACTGAAACTAACCTTTTACCTAGTATTAACGATAGCGAGCTCTTTAACCCTGACTTCAACGTCTTTCGAGTAGACGGCTCTTTGCACGATGATGTTTCTGTTGGACGCGGTGTTCTATTAGCGGTTCACAATCGATTTGATTCGACCCTTTTCAAAATATCTGATTCCTCCTCCTTTGAGTATGTCTGTATGAAATCAACAATCGCCAAAGTAACCTTTTATATAACTTGCTGCTATATTAAACCCTGCCAGCCTATCCAATGTTATCAGCTCGCAGTTGATGCTATAGATTCTATCTTCGAAGCAGCTGAACCATCTGACGTGGTTTTTATTTTAGGTGATTTCAATTTCCCAAATCTCCAATGGACTCTATCTGATGATGAATCACATTATACGAGTTCTAATGCCATGACTGATAAGGAAATCTTATTCACCGATTGTCTCTCTGACTCTGATCTTTACCAAATGAGTGGTGTCTAAATAATTTAGACCGTCAACTCGATCTTATCTTCTCCTCTGATGTGGACAATTGTGTAGTATCAGCGAGTAATCATCTTCCTTCTACTTTAGACCTGTACCATCCTCCTATCTTCCTTTCTTTTTCCTATGCATCTTCCCATAATGCCACTGCTCCGGAAAAAGTAATGGCTTTTAATTTTCGTGAGGCTAATTTCCCCAAACTAAATAACTTACTTCGTGCCGTCGATTTTGATATAATCTTTGAAAATCACGACATCGATTCTGTCCTTCATAAATTCTATTCTCTACTATTTTGCTGTCTAAGCCAATCAGTCCCTATTTCTCCTCAAAAAAACATTTCTTCAAGCCCTCCATGGTATAATAATGAATTAAAATCTCTCCGAAATAAAAGATACAAACTTTGGCGTAAGTACTTGCAATCTCGCACTGGCTTTGATTTCTCTACCTTTCAATGTGCAAACCATAATTTCTCTGAACTCTGCAAGTCTCTTTACCATAATTACCTTAGTCAAGTTCAATCTAACATTATATCTGACCCAAAAAGTTTTTTTAACTTCATTAATGCTAAAAGAAAGTCTGATAACTACCCTTCTACGCTTACTTATTTGAATACCAGTTCAGACGATCCCTTAATCATCGCTAACCTTTATGCCCAATTTTTCAGTCAATCTTTTTCTGAAAACACTTCCCCACCAGACTCCGATTACTTTTCCTTCTTAGACACCTGCACCCAAACGTCACTGTCTTCAATTGTCATTCCCCCTTCTATCGTTGAAGATAAGATTAAAAAACTCAAGGTTAAATATACTGGTACTGGTGAAGGCTTACCTTCAATAATATTAAACAATTGTTCGTCAACTTTATTAGAGCCATTGACAACTCTTTTTCAGCTCTCAATTTCACTAGGAATATTTCCTTCTCGTTGGAAATATTCCTACATTATCCCGATCCACAAAAAATGCCCTAAAAAAGATGCTGATGATAAAAAAAATTTATAGATATATTTCCTCTCCTTCCGATTCCATTCTTCTTCAGCAAGATTTAAACAGATTTTCTATCTGGTGCCAGAAGAACTTTCTTGAACTTAATGTTAGTAAATGTCAAGCTATAACGTATTCCCGTAAACGCTCACCTCTCCCTCCTCAAACATATTTTATTAACAATGAGGCAGTCACAGTAGTTGACTCACTATGTGATTTAGGTATTCTCTGTGATAAAGAACTTAATTTTAGATCTCACATTACCACATCTATTAATAGAGCTAACTCTGCACTTGGTTTCGTTAAGCGCTGGTCAAAAGAATTTTCAGACCCCTACGTTACGAAATCTCTTTATCTCACATTTGTTAGGCCCCTTCTTGAACATGCCAGCCAGGTTTGGTCACCATGTTATGTTACCCATTCCCTTCGTATCGAAGCCGTTCAACGAAGATTCCTTCGATTCGCACTTCGCGGGCTTCCCTGGCTTGACTCATTTCACCTTCCACCCTATAAAGATCGTCTTCAACTTATTAATCTGCAACCTCTTGATAAACGTCGCAAAGTAGCCGACATTGTATTCATTCACCAAATTTTAGACGGTAATATTGATTGTCCTACGCTTCTCCAAAAAATTTCTTTGCACACTAACCCTAGAAGTCTTAGGTCGGTGTCTCTCTTTGATGTCAATTTCCATCGTACTAACTATGTTAGTAACGAACCATTGACACGCATGCTCCGTACCTCCAACCTTATGCAAAATTCTTTTGACTTTCACACCTCCAAACACTCTCTCAAAATCTCGCTCTATTCCAACCTTAACTATACAATCCCTGAACTGCCTTAAACACTCCCTTCTAGCTCTCAACACCTTGCCTTCCATTTTTAAAAGTTTTTTTCTATGTACAAAACTGGTGGGTGGGCCTACGGGCCCAGATTATTATATAAATAAAAATAAAAACAAAATAAAAAAAAAACAAAAAAAAAAAAAACAACGAAAAACCCACCATAGATTTTAAGTTAAGGTTTAAGTTTAGATGTTAGTGCACGCTTGTATTAAGCTAAAATAAATAAATAAATATTTCTTCCTCATGAATTTTGGGATACCGGTATATTTCTGAGAAAACTGGTTTGTCAGTTGAAGTAATAATTTCGTGAGCTATTTCATGAGTAAACGTTAAGTTATCTCCCTCTTTGTAAAAAACACTTGCATACTTCTTCAGTAAATTTATAGTTCCTGCCTTTTCTTCTTTGTTCACTTTGTTCATGTGTTCAGTTTTAACACTATGAAGTAATGGGTCTAAAGATGGTTCCAAGGATCGTAGGGGCTACTGTCAATAAACTCGATAGTATTTTTATTGACTTCAATACAACGGTTTCTAAGGTCAATATTGATATTAAAATAGATAAGAATGTTAAGCCCTAAAATAGCGTCATAGCTTCTGCCTTTAAAATCGAAAACATTCCATGTCACATTTTCTACTGAATTGAATTCTTCTGGGGCGGGAGTAATAATTTTTGTGGTTATAAAATTGGAACCACTTAATGTAGAGAAGTATTCTGGCTCTGTTCAAATTTGTGTTTCAAAACCATTTAAAACGTTAAGTTTTATTACACTGGTCGTAGATCCAGTGTCAATCAGGCATCTAATTGCTTTTTTTTTTATTGTCAAATTAACTAACGGTAATTTCTGTTTTAAGACTGTTTCTGAAAATTTGTGCTAATTTCTCGATTTTCTTGAACTGATCGATTTTAGTTAAAACCATTATAATTTGTTCGATTGGGTAAAAACTGACGATTTGGAGTACTTTTTTCAAAAGACGTTTGATTTGAGCTTTGATTTCTTATATTACTTGGATTATTACTAAAGTTCCTATTTATTCCATTATTAAATCTTGAAAAATCTTGTAAGCCATTGTGATCGAAACGAGTGGGATAATTGTTTTGCCTTACAAAATCTGAGCTACTGTTATTGTAACTTGTTCGATGTCTTATGTCTATATTTCTAAAATCGTCTAACATTTTAAGTTTAAAATATTTATTATATATCTGAGTTAATGAATGACCGTTTTCGATATGTGCTCTTACATTCCCATCTATTTTTTCTTTAATTGTATTCACTAAATCCCTATCTACATTTTCACATTTATGTATTTCTGGTTTATTGGGATCATAATCGCGAATTTCATTAATTTCATTATTAATTTCTCAAAAAAAAAATTCTTCTAAATTTCTCACCTTAACTTGTCGACCATAGTTAAAAAGGTCTGAGGAGTTTTTTTTTCGGTCTGTATTGTTGAATAAGTTCTTCTTTCACCTTGATCCACGTTAGATTCTCTCCAATTCTTCTAATACATCTCGCTGCATCTCCAGGTAACTTCTCGTTGAAAATGATGCTCATTCCGTACTCATAAAGATCCTTGTTGTCACCGCAAATCGATCCAGTTGACTCCACTGACTTTATAAAAGATGACAGTTTGTAATTGTTGAGTTTTCAGTTTACGGAGTGGGATGTGGTAACCAAAGAAAAAACGAAACTACCAACGTGTGTATACTTCAAAAGTTTATTAGTGACTAACTTATTTCTACCTATAATATAATACAGCAAAAGTCTTTCCATATCAATATGATGTTACTCATACACATGCGTGCATTGGTATATAGGTGTAAATACACAATTTTCAACACCCTTCCTCAATGCAAGTATGTTTAACAAAAAAAAATATGTTCACTTTAAATTTAACATTTCTCTAAATTCATTGTGCTTTTTCTTCGGCAGATTTTTGGTTAATATGTCAGCTACCATCACATCTGTTGACGCATATTTCAAGACAATCTGACCTTCATTAACAATTTGTCGAACGAAGTGATACCTAATGTCGACATGCTTAGTCCTCGCATGATGCACAGGGTTCTTTGCAAGTTGCTGTGCGCTTAAGTTGTCACCGTACACAACAGTTGGGGTGTCCGCCTCACCACATCCAATTTCAATAATGAGCCTTCGCATGGCTATGGCCTCCTTGCACGCAGTCGATAACGCCATGTACTCAGCCTCGGTGCTGCTGAGGTCCACACTACGTTGCTTCTCCGATTTCCAAGATATCGGACCACCTGCTAGGAAATACACGTAGCCAGTATATGATTTGCGATCGCCCTTGTCGCCGCCCCAGTCAGCGTCAACGTAACCAGTAAATGCTTGCCCGCACTCTTTGTAGTGCTGCTTCATATCAGCCGTGGATGCCAAATACCTCATGATATGTTTTACGCCAGAAAGATGCTCGTTGTGCGGATCTTTGTTCCGCTGCGCTAATTTCGCAACTGAGTGCAAAATGTCCGGTCTGGTCGATAAAGCCAACCACATCAGCTCGCCAATTGCTGACTGATAGTAAACAGCATCTACCTTGCGACATTTATGGCTATCACATGCTACCTGATACCCTGCATCTAAAGGCGTTGATGCTGACCTGCAGTTTTCGATGCCATGTCTTTGCAAGAGCTCTTTAATGTATTGTGTCTGATCCAAAGTGATATCGCCAAGTTCACCTTCACGTTGGATCTCCATTCCAAGGAACAGCTGCAACGGTCCCTTATCAACGCACTCAAACGAACTTGAAATAGCGGCTTTTATGTGGATCAAGTCTCGTTTTGATTGGCATGCTATAATGAGATCGTCAACGTATACAAGGATTAGTGATAAATTACCTTTCCCATGCTGCTTATACAGGCAGGGCTCGTTGTAACATGGAATTAACCCAATTCCTCGCAAAACACCATCAAGTTTGCAGTTCCACTCCCTTCCTGCTTGTTTTAATCCGTATATAGCCTTCTTCAGTAATAAGACCTTGCCTGGTTGACTGCTGTTTTTTTTTTTTTTTTTTTGAAATTCATTTTTATTTTCCATTTTTCCATTTTCTTAAAACTATCTTAAAGCTAGACAAAAATTCATAAAAACTAGCCTACTTATCGATATCTTAAAACTAACTTACTGGCCCCAGTCGGGCGCTCTAAGTTAAACTATAATAACTTAATACTAATGCCTTTCGGCCTAAGAACTATCTTAATACTAAATCCAGGTCGGTTTTGTTTTTTACCGAGAAGAATTTACAAAAAACTCGGTATCATTGTCTTTATTTTTATATGGTTTTATATAAAACTTACAAACTACATAAAACTAAATTAAAGCTAATTAAAACTAATTAAAGCTACTTAAAACTATTTACAACTAATTATAAACTAGTTACTACCTACTTATAAGCTACTTACAGACTACTTACAAACTAGAACAGCCACAGCAAGCATTTTCCGGTTTTATATTTTTTTTTTTTTTTTTTTTTTTTTTTTTTTTTTTTTTTTTTTTGGTGCCACCCTGACTGTCCCTACTTAAAACTAATTACCTAAACCCATGTAAGTCGGCCATACAAAAGAAAATAGCAAGGTCAACTATTAAATGTCTGAAGGAACTTCATCTTCGTTTTTCAACCACCAGAACTGGTTCTCCTGCCTTACCCTATCTCTTCGGTCCCGTTCGGACACAGTCCTACTGAACCGAAGGTGCTCAGCTCCGTCTTGTGCGAGGACGTCTCGACTGTAAAGGAGCCGCCGATCTACAGTTCTACGGCCGACGTGGTAGATTAGCGGAACCGCCGCTCTATCCTGGATCAGCCCTCGACTGTCTAGGTGGAGGAATGCATCGGGCGGAATAAAGCCGCTTAGACGCACACTCTCGTAGTATTCGTTGTTGGGGTAGTAAGCCCCGAAAATTAAGCTGTTAGACGAGGACATCGCTCTTGCAATGTGACCCCGAATAAGCTTCAGCAAGAAATTATCTATCCTGTTTATGTTGGCCCCGTTGTATAGAGCCAGGTTGGAATAGTAGTGTTTGTACTCCGACTCTGGTGTTCTGTGCAATCCAAGGCAGCGTCGAAGACACTGCCTCTCAAACACCCGAATCTTTTCCATTTGAGATGGGGCAACGTTGAACCAAACCGGGCATCCATAGGCAATCATCGGCCGGATAAGGGCCATGTAGCAAATCACCTTCACCCTGCTGTCAAGCCGGCTGCTATAAAACAACCGTTTCGTCAGGGCAAAGGCTCCCCTAGCCCTGGCCAGAGCAGCATTTATATGTCTGTCGAAATACAAATACTGATCCATCCAGATGCCAAGGTACTTTACTACACTTTTACTCGCCAGTGGATGTCCATTTGGCCCTGCGATCACCAGCTTGCGCCAGTTCTTTCTCGTATCCCTTGTGGCTCCACGCAACGGAGTCCTAAACAAGATAGTTTCTGATTTCTGAAAGTTGATTTTCAACTTCCAGTCATCACAATATCGTTGAATCTCATCGAAGTCACTCTGCAAGAGAATCCTGATGTCCTCGATTTTTGCAGCTGTTCTGTACGCAATCAGGTCGTCGGCATACGCAATTGCCTGAGTTAGACTACTTATCAGATCGCTGGTGTAAATGCTGAATAGAATCGGCGAATTGACCGCTCCCTGCTGAAGACCATTTTTAATATTAAAGGTTGTGGCAGAAGTTACATTGCCACTTTTGACAACAAACTTTCTACCATTGAGCATATCATAAAGCATATATAACAGTGGTTTACTAATGCCAAGTCTGGTCAGCTTTAGATAAAGACCCTCTAACCATACGGTGTTGAAGGCCTTCTCCAGATCAACCAGACAGGCACCCGTACACTGCTTCTTAGATTTGTTCCATTGGACATCAGAAACGAGTTTCGACGCGGCATGAATAGTGTCATGTCCCGCCTTAAAACCGAACTGATTGTCCGGTATGATATTATTGTCCTCTGCCCACTTAGATAGAGCTCTATTGATAACTTTTTCGAATACCTTGCTGATACTCGGAAGAAGACTTATCGACCGAAGATTCGCTGGATTGGAGTTGTCCTTTCCCTTTTTCGGGAGAGGATGCACCACAGCTGTCTTCCACCGCACTGGATAATATGCATTATTCAGAGCGTTGTTAAACAGAGTGGTATAAATGTCTACTGCTTCTTGAGGTAAATGTCGAAGTACAACGTTGGATATGCCATCGACTCCTGCTGACTTCTTCTTCTTTAATGAATCGAAGATGAGCTGGAGCTCCACCTTCGTAATTAACAGGGAACTGGGCCCATTTCGCTCGGCGATTATGGCGTTTGCCAAATGATCTTCATTGAACCCGGTGAAACCAAGGTTCTCTGATCGCCATTGCGTGATGTCATTCCGAAGGTAGAAGTGATGGAGCAAGGCTCTGTTTTCCAGGTCGTGATTCGGGCGAATGCACGCATTCACCTTGTACACTTGCTGGAAAGCAGCCCCCACGGCCTCCACTTTCTCCTGCGGATCTTCGACAATAAAGAGGTCATCGTCTAAGACGGCGTCCTCTGGATTCATTCCTGCTGTCAGAAGTACGTCTCTGTTGTCTGTCGTTCTTTGAAGCTTGAGACACAGAAGATCGTTCTGATCATTCCTTCTAAATATCTTGTTAATTTGCGGAAACATGCTCGGGTCGCTAGCATTAACGGCCCGAATTTTGTTATCCCAATATAAATTAATTGACAACCGATAGTTCTCTTTAATTAGTTGGTTGATGTTCCTGATCGACGACTTCAGTGTCCTAATCTCCAAGTCGTGAGGGTCAGTAAACCGTCGGTACAAGAGTTTGAGTCTTATCAGCAGTCCACTTTTCTGTCTGTGTAATGCGTCAATGGTCGCATTTCGGTACATGTCTGTTGCGTCCCTTTGTTTGTATTTCGGTATTGTTCTGATCATTGTTCGTTTGATTGTCTCGTCCATTTGTTCTAGGTATTGGTCTATTTCGTTATTTGTCAAATTCCTGTCATTTGGTGGGGATATGTTGTTCGATCTAATTTCGCTCGTTAGGGCGTTGGTAAAGCGTGGCCAGCGCACCTTACTGTAATTGTAAGTGTGCACAGATACATAATCATCCAACTCCACGAGTTCATTCGGAAGCTGTATTACGGCGGCGAGTCCGCAGTGATCACTGTCGTACTCGATCGTTCGTAAACAGTTTCGTGGTCTTTGACCCACAGTGTCAGTAATTGTCAGTCTTGCGTCTAATAGCAATAAATCCAGATAGGCACCGCTTCTTGGAAACGATGGCCGATCCGTAGCCAGCAGTTCTATACGATATTCAGCGTTATACTGACTCATCCAATTAAAAAGATGAATACCTCTAGGATTCTGTACTTGATTTCCCCAATCTAAGTGTTTGGCATTCAAATCACCGGCCATGAGAAAGTAATTTTCGTCCAAGCTCAAGTGTAGACATTTGAAAAGTTTTTCAAGCTCTATCAAAAAATCAGTTGGCTGAGGTGATTCCGGTGCATAAGCCGCGATCACATACATTCGCTTCCCCTGTTGGAGAGGAATGCATACGACACACGCCTCTAATAGCCGAAATCTACGTAGATCACTATTATATATAACTTTATGATTTATGCCTTTTCGTATAAAGATTGCGACGCCCCCCCCTTGAGTGGAGTTGGGTCGATCTCTTCTAACGATATTGTAATTGTTGTTAGTCAACTTATGTTTCTGGTTCAGCTTAGTTTCGCTGGCCATAAACACATCTGGACTTTGGTCTTTCAACAATTGGAAAAGATTAGCTCTACGTTCGGTCCTAATCAGTGAATTTACATTCACAGCAAGGATCCTAAGAGGCCTCTCCGACAGCGCGCCTTTAACCTCTAATTTGCGTTAGGCTAGGCAAAACCGAGTAGAGATAGTCTACCCTAGTCGCCTGCTCCTTTATCTGGGTCTGAAGTCCTGTTAGCTGGCCTTGAATTGCCAGCAACATGCTTCTTATTTCGGCCTGAGCGTCCGGCGCCTTTGGCACTAAGGCCGGTTGGGCTTTGACTGATGTCTTCGTACCCTGGTGGTTGCTTCATGAAAATGACATCTGTGAGATCGCTATTAAGGTATGCAGTGCATACGTCCATCTGGTGCAAGTAAAGTCTCAACTCCGCAGCCAGTGCCAGGATGAAACGTACGCTCTCCAGTCGACATACAGGTGAGAAAGTTTCACCATAGTTCAAACCATATTGCTGTGAGCATCCTTTCGCAACAAGACGTGCTTTGAACCGTTCTACCTCGCCATCTGCACCTCGTTTTACACTGAAAACCCATTTACAGCCAATTGCTCGCTGATTTCTTGGTAAATCTGCGACTGTCCAGGTCTGATTCACAATCAAAGCATCAAACTCCCTCTGCATAGCCTCACGCCAAGACGAAGCGTACTTGCTGCTCATCGCCTCCTCGTATGATAAGGGAATCGGTACGTCACTGGCAACCAACGCGTTTAGTACATTGTATCGCTTTCCAGACCGAGTCATTTTTGGTTTGCTGGGTTCAACCGTCAAATCATTTTCTTTGACATTTTTAGCTGCGCTATTGGAATCAGTGGAGTTACTACGCTCATCTGAAACCACTTCGAAATAGTCGTCTCCTTCGCTACTGAGCTCATCCACATTAAAATCATCGTCTTCACCCTTGATGTCCGCATCTCCGGTAACCTCACCGACATCAACACCACTGGTACTTCTTGGAGCCTCATTTGCTAAATCGAATGTAATGTTGTTGCCATTACCATGTTCCATTTGACCTAGCTCGTCGAATAGGACATCTCGTTTTTCAACCACTTGTCTCGGCCCTGCGTCATACAGTCGATAACCTTTCGCTTCTCTCGAGTAGCCAACCATGCGGTATTCCTTGCCTTTCGCTTGAAATTTGCTATTGTTACGTGCCTTTTCCAGCGCCACTGCAACAGAACCAAAAACTTTTAGATGATTAATAGAGGGCTTCTTACCTGACCACGCTTCCATTGGTGTCATGTTGACTAGCGCACTTGTGGGTGAACGATTGCGCAAATACGCGGCTGTATTAACTGCCTCAGCCCACAATGACTCACACAGTCCAGACTGTACCAGCAGACACCTTGACATCTCGACCAAAGTTCGATTGGCTCGCTCCGCAACGCCATTTTGTTGCGGTGTATATGGAATCGTCAGCTGCCTTGCAATGCCATTCGCCTTTAGAAAACCATCGAATGTTTTGTTCACGTATTCGCGACCATTGTCGCTGCGGATACACTTCAGCTTTTTGCCAGTTTGCCGTTCCACTAGATTTTTGAACTCCTAGAACTTGCCCAACTAACAATTTAACTTGTATTAGGTCCGATTTTTTGAATTCGGTAAGCTATAGCTAGCATATAGCTAAAATACGGCTTTTTTATACAAATCAACCGTTTTCCAATATAAATTTTGAATAATAGCCTGTTTTTTGGCTTTTTAATTGAGATTTGCAAGTTGTATACAAGGCTAAGTGTGAAAAGACCTTTTTAAGGCCTGTCTAAGTTGTAACTATTACTAAAAGTAAATAAAAACATTTTGTATACGACTTACTTAAATAAGCTTGTTATACACAACAGCAAGATTTGACATTTCTCTTTAGTTGAATGTAATCTGCAGCGGGTTTAACAATTATTCAAAAGTTTTCGTCGTTTATTTCAAAAAATATAGAATAATATAAATCAAAAAGTGATGAATAATTATTAAGAAGTTTCAAAAATATCAATAAACTCCATTTTAAGTGCCCACAGTCGATTGATGTGTTTTTATAATAGAGTTTGTGTTGTGCAAAACTAATGCACTTTTGAATATGTATTATATATTTATATGTGAATAAGTTTGTTTATGTATGAAAATGTTTTTTTACAAATACCTCCCAAGCAAAAAATTGTTCGGAAAGGGTTGTAAGGCATTTAATCATTTATAACTACTATGTTTTGAGTAATAATTAATTAATTAATAATTTTGTTAAATGTATATATATATACCTATTTTGGAAGAATAAAATAAAAAATTTTAAAAGAAAACCTATGGAAATTATTGTGTTTTTTTTTTAGCTATTTCGTTTTGCTTTGACAGATGCCACAGATGCTATTGCCTCTGTAAGGAAAGAATATAGTTTTCATAAAATGTCAGTGGCAAATTTAATTAAATGATTGCCTTTTTTCGTGAGCTATTTCGTTTTGGATATGACAGCTGTATCCCTCTGTGAAGAAATACAGTCACTCACAAAATTATTCGGAGTACAAAGTTTTTTTTAAGCATGATTTTTTTTTATTGTAGGGGCCTAATTCCATCCAATTAATTTTTGTACAAAATTATAAAATGCTTTGTCTTTTTTCAATAAAAAAGCTGATTCATGGATGTCACTCACATCAATAATAGTTGCTGAACTAGACTTTTCCATCATTCTTGGGCATCCAGAGCAACTAAAATTTCATATGCTTCTTTACAGGAATGTAGCACATATTTGTATTTTTTCACTTTTGCGCTTTTGAAGGTACATAATTGAGTTGAAAATGTAGTTAAGCCTTAACGATTTTTTTATGAAGGAAAACTTAAAATTAAATAAATTTAAATTGTTTTCTTATGTTCATAACTTTTAGCTTATCTCATTCAAAGTTCTCTTTAATAAAAGAATCGTTACAATTAAAAAAAAAACTCATGCTCAGAAACAAACATTTTATTCCGAATAGTTTTGGGAGTGACCGTATATAGCTTTCATAAAATGCCCGTGGCAAACTTTTAGAAATGATTGCCTTCTTTCGTGAGTTATTTCGTTTTGCTTATGACAGATGTACCGATGTTGCTCTCTGTAAGGAAATATTAGTTTTTATAAAATGTGAGTTGCAAAGTAATTCAAATTATTGCTTTCTTTCGTAAGCTATTTCGTTTTACGTTTGATGTATGTTGCCCTGCGTAAGGAAACATATAGTATATATATAGCAGGTACGAATCGCTCGTACCTGCTGTTATAATTATTCAAGTTGTTTCTAAAGCTAGCTTTATATAAATAAATAAACATTTACCTAAAACTTAATAACGAAATGAACTATTGGAAGGATTTAAGTTTTTCCTTCAATCGACAAGAAAATTATTTTAAAAATTTTGGGTCAATAGAAATGGAGAATTTTTTAAACTCATTCGTCAATCTATTTTCTTATTTCTTATCATACGAATGTATAAAAAAGATGTTTAAGATTTAAACATAATTTTTTTCACTTCAAAAATCAATTGATTCGTATTTTAAACTAAAAACAAAAGTATCAAGATTCACGTAACAGACCATTACACAATTGTCAATAAGAATTACAAGTTAGCAAATTTAAAAACGCCAGCCCGATGTTCGGCGCTGTTTATAAATATGGGGGTAAATTTTTTGTTGTTTAAGGTGTTCTCTATTACATCGTATTATAAGATTTGATTAAAGAGTTAGGTTTTTATAAATCCAACACATGGCCCTTACCACTCATATATTCGGGAAAAATTGTACAGGCTGTGAAGAATACGTGAAGTGTATCAACTCATTGAAATTTGTACATGTCTTTTCTGATTTGGGAATGGCCTAGTGGGTAGCGTGCTGGACCGTTGATTGGGAGGACGTGAGTTCAAACCTCGGAGGAGTCAAATAAAGGCTGCACATGAATTTTGCTGACCATGCAAGTCTTACAGGCTATTTTGGATGAAAAGTTGATGTTCTCAATCCCTCGCACCAACCCCTTTTTGACGATTTCCATTAAGCTGCCGTAATTTAGGTGACCATATCTTCTGTGCCACAAAAGCGCATCAGCTTCAACGGCAGAAAAACATTTATTACGTTGGCCTTCAGACATGTACAAATTTCCAACTTTATTTATGTTTAGTATGCATTCGCCTTCTTGTACAACTTTATCATGATTTTTTCCGAAATGCACAACACAATTATTTTCTACAGCTCTACTTATAGACATAAAATTGCATTTCATGCTTGGCACATACAATACATCTACCAATTTGATTACGCAGAGGTCAGTTTGTATTTTTACTTCACCTCTTCTTTCTGCATGTAAAAAGCCATCACCAGCCAAACCAATCATCTCTGAATGTGTCTCGATTTTCGTAAAAAATTCTTTTTCACAACACATATGACTTGTCGCACCACTTTGAACGGTTAAAACTACCGGAATCTAACGCACCCAATAAACTGCATTGCTTTTGTTGTTCTCTTTTCGGTTTGCTTTCGTTGCTGCGACACTGTGCTTTCACATGGCCACGACCAGAGAATATCAATTACCAAGAAGCCAATCCTTGGCTGTCATCCGGCTTTGCCTACAAACTGAAACACGCACACATAGACAGTTGGGCTAAGTCCACCACTAGGTTTTTGCACACATTGACAGTTGGGATCAACCCACCACTGATTTATTCGCACACATAGACAGTTGGGATTAACCCACCACGAATATGTCGGTTATTTTTGAAAATCTTCAGTTATTTTCAAATTCACTTGGGCTGCAATGGGCTTGTTCAAAAAGTATAAAAAAGGGAGAAATTATATATCAAGTGCTCACCGGACCTTATGAGAATAAGTTGTTGTTTTTTTTTTAAATGTAAATTGTAGTCGCTTTTTACTAATTCCCGCCTGCCTGGAAAATAAATATCTTTAGTTACTTTCTTTTCGATAAACAATTTGTTTTTTCTGTTTACTTTTTCTTTTCAACTCCCGAAATATATAAAGAAATATAGAAAAAGTACTCTTTTCTTGACGGAAAATAACTGACGGTGAGTAAGAAGAAATTTTTAAATAATTATGCGAAATGAAAAAAAGATATTCACAAACTAGAATTTTGGCATATATACTACGCTTGCATTGATTTGACTAGATCTCGTTTGAGGAGCGGAGTCGAGTCGAAATTTGTGGAGAAAAACCTGGGTCAAAGAGATGGTCTAACAGATATTGCATTATGGTCTGTTTATTTGCTTGTTTGTGGGCAAATATAGTTTTGCTTTAATAATCGTCGAGCATCAGCTAACCAGCTGTAATTAATTAGTTAAAATTACTGAATATTGGATTAAATAACTCTGCAATGAGCCCTATAGTTTTTAATCAATTGGCTATTAATAATAATAATATTAATATAATGCATATACATATAAACGTTTTCATAAGAGCCCAAATGAGGTAATTTTGCAAATTACAGAAAAAGTGTTTTCATCTGTAATTTGGTATTTCTTTTGACAGCTCATTTCATTTTTTGAGTTTCAACCCTGCCTATAAATCACTTTTTGTTGCTAATTTTTTAATTCAGCTTTAACATTTTCGTTCAAAATCTGTACAAAGCTATTCAAAATGTGCCCAATTCGGTGTGTTCGTTAGGTTTTGACTTAATTTCCTAGAAAATTGTGTGCAAGTTTGGTTGAAATTATCTCATTTCGAAATTTGAATTTGTGTGGAAAATGAGATGATTTCGTATCAAATTTGAAAATTTTCAACGAAATTTCCTCATTTGGTCTAACGAAAACGTAGTATTAAGGCTCTCCAAAACCAACACGAATACCGATTGCTTCGCAGTGAATCATTCACAATAGTACAAAATATGACAAAAACATAGACAATACTTAACAACAACAAAAATTCATCGTCACTCCTTGTTGGCGTTAGCTTGGGAGAGCTTTTAGTTTGTTTTGCTTCATTTCTATTTTGATTGTATTAGTAAACATGGTCACGCTAGGAGCTACTAGCCACTTTATAATTTTAATTCAGTTTGGCACCCGAGCATATTTCTATTATTTCTCATTACTGTAAGCCAAAATGCTTTAGGTTTGTATTTATTAATTAATCTATTATATCTATCTATTTATTTATTTAACGATATGTGTTCGTATTAATTGAACAGGGTTATTGTTTTGATCCATAGCTCCGCACTTTTAGCTCACTGATTTTGTGGTTTAACTGAGGGTGGTTCAAGCATGTAATTGACTTTTATAACTTACATGAAACCTAAATCATCATTAAAACCCGGTAAATCTACAGAAATTGATGGATTAAAAATTTTGAACCACGGAGCATTGTTTAGCCCCGATGTCGTTTTTTTCGTCCAAGCCCATTCAGACAAGGAAAAAACACACCTAATGTGAACCTGGCCCTAGTTGGTTTCTATTTGTTGAACACCTCGGTCTGTCAATTAGATGTCAAAACAAAACAAAATACATGGTGTTCCCTATTTCATGCAGGATAATTTATGAAATGATATTAAAAAAAATCGTATGGGAAGGGGGGATTATTTATCCGCTTTTAAATAAGAGTAGTAACTTTCTTAAAAAAAAAAATTGAAAATCAACGGCACTACTAACTTGCAACTTGCAATGTTATGCTCTTTATTTTTGTTTAATTAACTTTTTTGAATTTTACGACCAAATTTATTTAAAATAAAAATAACTAAAAAATAAGACAAGAGCTAGAAGGTCATGCTAAAATTTCTTAAAACCATTCTCGAATCAATTTTTCTAATTAAGTTGTTTCGTAATCATTTAAAAAAAAAATAATTATACAACTTAAAACTTAAAAAAAGTTAGTGTATTTGTTAAAACTATTTCATTTCTTTTATAGTATGAAGTAAAATTTCAGTAATAAGTATTCAATACTCCTATTAAACACTCAAAACCAAATGCTTAGATGTCATGAAGTTTAAAAAAATAAATTAAAAATAGCTATTGCTGTTTTATTATCTGCAAAAGAGGGCTGGATTTACTTTTAACACGTGCTACGAAAACGATTTTGAAAATACCTAATTATTTCTTTTTTTTACTAAAGTTAAATCCAGATCAAAACCCGAATCCCGACAGAAGATAATAAAACCCACCTGATATCAACTTTAATACTTATAAATTGGAAATTGACAGTTAAGTGGAGTTTAAACAAAAAAATTAAAGTTCTGGTGTCAGGTTGCAGAAAAGCTATTCTTTTAATTCTTATTTTTCTTAACTATTTTTTTCCTTAGAATATATCCAACAATAATTTTAAAATTATTCTGGATGAAGAAAGGGCCACCCTGTATAATATGCAAGATGCATTGAAGATGTTTGGAAATCTGAGTGATTGAATACATTTTATGGATTAATTTTTTGTATTTTATTATAATTGTGGATGAATATTAACTAACTATTACAATTGCTTGTGTACTTTAAATAAATAAAACAATTTCACATCGATGTTTTTCTTATCAGCCGAAGTAAAATTCTCAAAATTATTTTCCAATTTTCAAAGAAAAAAACTGAGCTGTCAAAACAAATAAATCTCACCGCGTTACATTGTTGTTGCAATTCACATCTATTCATCGACACGAAGTGAAATTACAAATACAACAATGTAAACAAATGGGTTTTGGAGGGTGAAACGTACGAAAGATTGGCTTCTTGGTAATTGATATTCTCTGGCCACGACCGCCACACTTGTAGCATATAACGTTTTGCAGTTTCCTTTTCGTGTTGGCTCTAGCACAGGTGTTCGGTCGTTGATGATCGGTGCTAACTGTAAACGCCTGCGATTTTTCGTGGTGTAGTTCTTCATTATTTCGGCGTTCCCCTTCTTCTTTCAACTTGATACACAGAGTCTCAAATTTTGGTAAACTGTCACGCGTCTCGATGGCGACAACGAAACTCTCATACACTTTTGGTAGACTGGAAAGTAAAATAATTGCTTGCAGTTCATCGTTTATCTCTATCCCAAAAATTGAAAGCTGATCTATGACTTCGACAAATGCATTTAGATAACTGGACATGCTCTGGTTATCTGCCATCTGTAGATTCAATAACTTCTTGTAAAGAGATACCTTGCGCAGAGGTCCACTAGGCTGATGGACTTCTTTGAGTTTTGTCCAAGCCGCAAGCGATGTATCACAATTCTTCACATGACCTAATTGAGAAGGTTTAACGCTTAGTGTGATCATGGCCAGGGCCTTCTGGTCCATGCCTGATCAGTCCACACCATCAGCGGCATCCTCCTGCTTTAAAGTACCCGATGTCACATTCCATAGCTCCGCATGTACCAAAACGCTACGCATCTGAATGCTCCAAGAATCGTAATTCTTCTCCTCCAGCTTCTCTATTTAGTACATCGCACTCATAGTGCTAAGCTATGCACGTATGTCGCAATAAAAAAAAACTTACACAGCGCTTGCCAAATTTTTTCTTTATTCTTTACCACAGGCCGTTACCTGGGCCCATAACCTGTTGAGTTTTCAGTTTACGGAGTGGGATGTGGTAACCAAAGAAAAAACGAAACTACCAACGTGTGTATACTTCAAAAGTTTATTAGTGACTAACTCATTTCTACCTATAATATAATACAGCAAAAGTCTTTCCATATCAATATGATGTTACTCATACACATGCGTGCATTGATATATAGGTGTAAATACACAATTTTCAACAGTAATCGTCTTTTCCTTCAAAAGCCTTTATGCAACGAAATTGTTGAAATCGATAAAATTCATCGAGAAACAATGGAAACTGAAACAAATTGTATGAGTTTTGTTTCATTTTTCAACGTTTCTCGACGAATTTTATGGAAGCGATTGTTACAGAACATGGGTCCAGGGGTTAACGAAAGTGATGAGATATGCTGTTGTTCAGGTTGATACTCTTGTTGTTGATTCCGAATAATTTGTTCATCTTGAAGTGCAATTAATTTTTGCAGAACTTTTTTTTTCACGTAGTTCTTCGATTGATGGCATTTCTTTCTTATTATTATATGTAGGTATTTATTTGTTTTTTTGTTATATATATTGTTATATTTTTTTTTTTGTAATCACAATTTTATCCTTAGATATCACAACAATCACTCGAATTCCTTCTTTTTTTTATACGAATTATAGTTTTTTTTCTTTTTGTTTTGCCCTTTTCTTGAGATAGGGAATTGTTTTGTTTTTGACTGCACTGCCACTTGATATAATATTTGTTCGTTTGATATTTTCTTTTCTTTAGAAAAAAAAGCACCGACTGTGCCAGTTATGTTTGTTTATATATATTCAAATAAAGCAACACGATTTCTTTGAGTTTGGTCTTAAGACTAAATTCCTTATTTTTATACTTCTTACACTATCCTAACAATTGAATGATTAATACGCTTAAATTAATGTTTCTGCCAAAATAGGTTCGTTGGCTCAATTGTTGCAACAGCAGAACGGGAAGCTTTTGCAATTCATAATTATTAATTATAAATTGCTTTTTCCGTTGCAACGATTGCAAAACAGAGTTTAACACCTCTTGTGCTCTATTTTGGGAAAGTGTTACGTTAAGGTGAATGCCTGAATGTAACACGTGTGGCATCGGGGTAAGAGATGTTGATCTATATAATAATATAATATTCTATACTTCCTTTTTGTAAATTATCTTAATTGATTTAATCCATAGATTTTGATGTTGTATAAAAGTTTTCTTAACAGTTGATTTTAGATTTTCTTTAACGTATGCTGTGACTCCACCTGTATGTCTAGAACTAGACAAACAATCAAATCTTTTATAACATATTAAAAATATTTCACTATTGTGGACAGAATCGGTAAGATGTGTTTCAGTAAGTAATAAAAAGTCAAACTTATATTTTCCAACAACGTCTTCTACTAACTAAATTTCCAGTAACACCCTTAATATTAAGGAATAAGCCTTCAAGACAAGATTTTAAATATTCATGATAATATTGTTTATTTAATTGCTAATACCAAATACGACTCCTCATAGCTGCCAGTTTTTTTTTAAATAAACTGGGCAATTATAGTCGAACGCAATAGGATTCACATCCAAATTTAAATTTAATCTATTATTTTGCATTACACAGTTCACACATTAATTTTTAATTGGCTTTTCACAACTTCTTGAGTCATGATATTTTTATTTTTGTCTTTTGCCTCATGACTAAAACCTTAACATTTATAGCATCTCTTCACACTTTGTCGGGCCTATTCGGCGTGATCTTTTATTCTGCTATGAATTACCATACAAAAGTTTAAGCTGTCGAAAAATCTTTTATGAATTTTAATTTTGGTATTCTGCATGCGTAATTCTGTTATTTAGGGCGGTATTCATCAAGCACTCATAAACGGCTCTTAAGTTTATGAGGCTCATAACTCAAATAATATTTGTGCTATTCACCAACCACACAAAGCTCTTTTTCGAAGTCCGAAAATGAGATCAACTCTCTCTTCACCAGGCAAACCCAAACTGGGAAATCAAACTGTTTTCGCCCCCTGCGGGTAAGGGGAAAGAATAAACCCGAGGTAGGCATGCCTGTCATAAGAGGCGACTAGTATCCAAACTCCGTATTCTAAGATTGATGTATACATAACTATGCAATGAGTAAAACAATAAGATATAGTATCCCAGGTGGCAGTCCAGGTTCATTGGAAAATCCACCCTCCTCGGAGGTCGGCTCTATGGATTCTGGGGAGAGCCAATTATTGCATTTAATAAATCCCTTCCTAAAAAGTGCAAGGGTATCTCGATCACCACCATCTAAATCGATTGCAAAACCATCTAAATTGGGGCAAAAGAGTCCACCCGTCACGCCTGCGCTCGCCAAAAAAGACTCAGAGAAATCAGAAAATCTTGAAAAGATAATAACGAACTTCGACAAAGACTTGATCAAGTAATGGAACTTTATCAAGAGCTTAAGAAAGAAGTCGATCTTCTTCGAAGAGAAAATGAGATATTGAAAAGTAAAAATCTTCCAATAAACTCAAAAGCCAGCTTGTCACAAGTCAATAATTGTCGATATTAAACGGACGAAGGAGAGCTAGCACGTGAAACGGAGAAGTCCTCACAGAAAAGATTAAGTAAAAAGTGTAAAGCTGGCTCTTCATCTGAGGCAACCTCGTCTTTTGAAATAATAGTTTCACCAAAACGTGCGACATTAAAAGAAAAACCTGTTGAGGAAAGGCCCCCGCCACCGATAAATGTTATCGGTATTGCAGAGTATAACAAGTTGCAAACCATATTAAAAGCATTATTACCATCGGCTTTTAAAATTATTTCACTTAATAACAACGAATGGAAACTTTGTGTGAAAGACCCCGAAAGTTATCGTCTTCTGTCACGAAAACTAAACGAAGAAAAAGTAGAATGGTATACCCATGAAAATAAGTCGGAAAGACCTCTACGTGTTGTGGCAAGAGGTCTACACGCATCATGTTTGAAAGACGATATTATTAGTGATCTAAAAGAGCGCAATCTCAAAATCTTAGATGCGACGAACATTGTCAAAAGAGAGAAACAAAAAAAAAGGGAGTGAAGTGTTAGTGGTACAACGTTGTCTCCCACTATTTATACTTTCGTTTGATAAGACTGAAAAACTAGATACAATTTATAAAATTAAAACAATTCAAAACATCGTTGTTAGGATCTAAGAAAGAGCACAAGATTAATCCCTCAGTGTAAACGCTGCCAAGAATTCAATCACACCCAAACCTATTGCAAAAAAGAGCCAAGATGTGTTAAATGCGCTGGAAAACATCTAACCGTTGACTGCAACGGAAAAAGGGAAAGTCCACCGACGTGCATTAATTGTAATAGAAATCACACAGTAAGTTATAGAGGCTGTGAAGTAAATAGCTCAAGAATTACAAAAGCGACGGTCAAAATCTGCCCAAACACAAAGAAACCAACCAAGGCAATTAGAAACCGCAATTCTCAAGAGTGCCAAATCTACGAAAGGTCCAAAACCTAGTATCCGTAAGGAAAAGAAAACAGTGTCAGTACCTTCGGACAAAATATCGAAGCAAGAAAATGCAGAAACATATGCCCAAATAGCGGCAAAAAATATACCCGTAAATAACGACACTGAAACAGACACGGTTTCGATAATTTTGTCAAAACTTGAAGAACAATGTGAAACAAATAAACTTATCTTTGATAGGTTAAATAAGATCGACCCAAACCTCTTTCAAAAAATATATGATGGAAAAGCTTAAAATTCTTACGTGGAATGCCAATGGATTTTGGCAAAAACTTGGAGAATTAGAGATGTATGTACGAGAAAATAATATTGACATATGTTTGATATCAGAAACGCATGCCAAAAATGAATAAAATCTTAAAATCTACGGGTTTTATGACTACCATGCCATTCATCCGTCAAACAAAGCAAGAGGTGGATCATCATTGTATATAAAAGAATGCATTGAACACTCGATAGGCCTCAAAATAGAGGCGGAATTAATGCAATTGAGTAGTGTACAGGTTAAAACTAAAAATATTCCTCTCAATGTCTCTTCCATATATTAATTTATATTATATAAAATTGATAAGAGTGAATTTACGACATTGATAAAGTCACTAAGCCCAAATTTAACTGTTGGTGGTGACTCTAATGCAAAGCACACCTTCTGGGCCTCACGATGCATATCTCAAAAGGGTCACATGCTATATGAAGCAGGAATGGAAAATAATTGTGACTTTCATTCGACTGGCAAGCCAACTTACTGGCCAACTGATCCGTCGAAAATACCAGACCTAATCGATGTATTCATGGTAAAAGGAATACCCTCTAACCGTATAGATATTTCAAAGAGCTTTGGCCTCTTCTCAGATCATATTGCCGTCGTACTCACTATGAGCGAAAGCCTTGTTAAAATTAAAAAAAACCACCCAGGTTAACAAACAGTAAAACCAACTGGGATGGATTTCAAAAAGATATCGAGGACAACGTTGAGTTAAGGGTATCATTACAAACGCCTCTTGAGCTTGAAGACGCAGTAGATACCTTTGCTGATATAATACAAAGAGCCTTTGCTGATATAATACAAAGAGCAGCTTCGGATAACACACCTTATCAAAGGCTAATGCCTCGCTATAAGGATATAAAATATCCGCAAGAAATAAAAGATTTAGTGAAAGAGAAACGAAAAGCACGTAAAAAATGGCAGCAAACCCGTGCTCCTCAACACAAAACTCATTTAAATCGCTTGAGTAATGTGTTAAAAACGGCGATATCAGATTTCAAAAACCTTGAAGTTGAAAATTACCTTGAAGGCTTGACAGCGGGGAAAGAATCGAACTACTCGCTTTGGAAAGCTATTAAAACGACAAAAAAACCAAAGCTTCCTGTGCCCCCGATTAAGAAAAGCCTAAATTAATGGGCTAAAAGTGACAAAGAAAATGTGACGGTATTCGCCGATTACTTAGAGGAAAAATTTAAGCCGTTCGATGGGCATGAACTCAACGAAAATATTAATATGAATTTTACCTCAAATGAGAGCTACATAATGAGAAATGCTACACTTGCCGAATTAAAAAGAGAAATAAGGAAGCTTAAGTCCAAAAAAGCTCCAGGATATGACTTAATTACGGCAGAAATTTTAAAAATGCTCCCTCGTAAGGGGTTTATTAACCTCCTTTACAAAATACATGCCGCTCTAAGGTTAGAATATGTTCCGAGCCAATGGAAAGTTGCGGAAGTCATAATGGTTTTGAAACCTGGCAAACTATCTCACGAAAAGAAGTCTTACAGGCCGATTTCGCTTCTTCCAATAATATCAAAAGTTTTTGAAAAAATACTACTCCTGCGCCTGCAACCGATAATAGAAGAGAAACAATTAATACCTGAACATCAGTTCGGATTTAGAAGCAAGCATTCGACAATTGAGTAAGTGCAGAATTACTGACGTTATTGAGAGAGCTCTTGAAGAAAAGAAAATCTGTTCGACTGTCTTTTTGGAAGTGTCGCAGGCGTTTGACAAGGTGTGGCACGAAGGCCTCAAATACAAATTAAGTCAAGTTCTGCCGGAAGGACTTTACAATATTCTTAACGGATATTTAAATGAAAGACTTTTTCATGTAAGACACGGAAATGACTATTCTGATTTCAAAGAAATTGTGGCTGGGGTGCTACAAGGAAGTGTATTAGGTCCAGTTCTGTACCTTTTATTTACACGCGATATACCTCAAACTGAAGATACTATTGTAGCCACGTTTGCTGATGATACTGCAATACTAGCAGTAGGCAAAACGATTAGCGAAATTACAATTAAATTACAAAATGCTCTTAACAATGTTAATGAGTGGACAAAAACATGGCGAATAGCGCTCAATGAACAAAAGTCAGTCCACGTGGACTTTACGTATAAGAAAATAAATAGATTACCCGTCTTTCTTAACACCGCTCGTGTTCTATTTGCAAATGAGGCAAAGTATTTGGGAATGACTCTAGACGCGAAATTAAAATGGAAGCCGCACGTGAAAAAGAAATGCGAAGAACTAAAAAGTAAATTAAGAGATATGAACTGGTTACTCGGTAAATATTCAAAATAAATTGATTTTATATCGACAGGTTCTTAAACCAGTTTGGACTTATGGTATACAACTTTGGGGTGTACCTGCGATACAAACTTAAATAACTTACAAACATTTGAAAATAAATTGCTTAGGTCATTTGTAAATGCTCCGTGGTATATAAGAAACGAAGATCTTCACAGGGATCTCGGGTTTCCTACGGCCCGGGACGAAATAAAATGTTTCGCGCGAAAACATATAAATCGACTATTAAAACATGCTAATTCAAAACGATTATTGACATTCTTGACGAGTCGAATTTAGTACGCCGTCTGCAAAGAACAAAACCTTCTGACTTGGTGCGGTGAACAGAAAACTGCTTTGAAATCGCGGATTAAGCAGGAACTTTCACCGGAAAGTAACCTGCAACACGTTACTTAACTTCGTTAAAATAAATTGCTAGATAAGTTTCAACTTAGTTGCAATCGGGAAGGGGAGGTGGTTTTAGCGTATTAAGAATCTCACACTTCTATGAGCACGCGTTTTTCGGTCCTCATAGAGCCTGATATGCAGGTTTTGCACCTACCCACGGGAAAATAACCACAAAAAAAAAATGTTTTCAGATTGGCCCAACTTTGTTGGCACTTTTATGATCCTTACAAATTTGAGTGTTGAACGCATATTTACACAAATTCTTTGTGATTAAAGTGATTTTATTTTATTTTCATTTATTTGTTTTTATTTTCGGTTTGTAAATCCTGCGCTGAATCTCATTACATGTTTCAGTTTGTTTTATTGAGGGAAATTTTCTTTTAATACTTTTTGGTTTCGTAAGGTGTGTCGTTCATTTGTTGTTTACTTCATTTGCGGACCCAAAACGAACTCCTTTGATTGAAGGGGAGTGAAGCTGAAGGATTTGTATTACTCACGTTTTTTTTTCGAATAACCTACAAAAATAAACTTATAAAATAAGTGGGAAAAAATAAAATCTCTGAAGACAAAAAGAATTATAGGATGTGTGAGTGTGACACTCATTTTTGTAAGGATCCAAGAAGTAACGACAAAATGGATGAGTGAATTTGCTTGAAGGGTTCGAAGGTTTTTGAATACATTTTCGGAGAGAGTGCTCATAACTTTATGAGTGGTCAGGACCACTCATAACTTTTTTGAGCACTCTTGAATATTCACTATTATTGCTAGGTGAATAGGTTTATGTAGCTCTTAAATTATGAGCATTCGGTGAATACCGCCCTTAATCTGATAAGAGATCTGTTATGCACTGCCAGACTTTCGAACTCATAGCAAAATATTTTACAAATCACGTTTTTGGTATTCAACATGCCAAAATCTGTTATTTTATCTGTTATGAATTATAAAAGAATAAAAGGTACACCTCTCCGACTTTTACCATAAGAGACTTCAATAAACAAGAAAATGGCCATTTTTATTTTATTTCATCAACAAAATGTTTTAAATTTAGATAAGTGTTAAAATTTACTATCACATATATTTTTAAGCAAATGAAACAATTAAAATAGGTATTTTCTTGCAGATCTCACATATATTTTTTAAGCAAATGAAAAAATTAAAATAGGTATTTTCTTGCAGGCGAAAGCACAAAACACTTTTCATGTGGAACGAAAATAAAAAAGGAATCCTTTTGGTCTCCCCGATGTGCATCTCATACAGCTTTTTACATTGAATATTGTAATATTTTCTCAGGTTCGTTAATAAAACTTGTTCACTTTATTTAAATTCTCCACTTATTTACTTCACAAAATAAATCACTTTACTTTTCTTAACACAAAACAATTTATTGTTCAACACTGAAATCAATTCACCACTTTACTTTTATTACAACCAACTTTACGCATTCACGGTTAAAAATAAACTGCGTCCTCTGCCGGTCAGGCATGTGCCTTAATACTTTTCACACGGTTCCCGAAAAGGCTGGAAGGTTCTAGTATTTGCTTCCAGAGCTTTCCATAGGGGAAGTTTCCCATAAATTTCCCTTTCCAAAGCTTTAAATTTGACGTTTAGTATTGGAAGTTTGAAAGCTCACCAAAGCTCTCCGTAGGTTGTTTTGTGTTCTGTCTAATTCGAAATGCGGTGTTTCTTTTATTCGAGAGTGGTTATTGTTCATTCGAGATTCGTTATAGTACAAACGTGACAGTGGTAACAATATATATTTGTTGCAAGAATTCTATTGTACACATTCACTAACTACAAATAAAACAATTCCATCTCAAATACGGATTAAATATTTAAAAACGAATGTAAATAAATGTGGCCACCCATTTTGGTATTTTTCATTTTATTTACAACAGTTGATTTTGGTAACAAATTCTAGGTCTGTTCGTTAACTGATTTCATTTTCGAAACTTCATAGCAGAGTTTTATAAAAGTATATCGAATATCCGAATGCCAATCATTAAAGATCTTTTATAATGAAAATCTTTTATGATTGATAACAGAAAATTCATAACAGAATAACAGATGTGGCAGAATGGGACTGATTTCCTCATAAACATTGCATCTGTCTCAGCCAATTTTTACTCTACCAACATCGACTACCGCTTGAAAACTTGTCAACTTCTACAATTGAGTTCCTATATACAGAATCTTTGCATTTTTCTTTTTAAGAGCTTTTTCTACTTTTACTTATTTTATTTCACTCTCTTTAAAAGTTTGATTTTGTAATTTTAAACTCTTTTCAAGCTGGATCCATGTTCTGTAACTATCGCATCGAAAAAATTAGTCAAGAAACGTTGAAAAATGATTTAAAACTCATACGATTTGTTTCAATTTCCATCGTTTCTCGTCAATTTTTATCGATGCGATAGTTACAGAACATTGGTCCTGCTCTTCACTTATTTCTTCACTTATTCAAGCTATGAAAAATTTTGGCTTTTTAAGTGACGGTACTTTAATGTCATATGATTCACCAAGCATTTCTTGCACTGCACTTTTTATTTCATCTCTTTCCCCTTCACTCTCACAAATAATTTGAACCACACCTTTACTTTTTTCTGCAATGCTATGGAACTTTAAGTTAGTGGGATCTACTTTTTCCTTTAAACCTTGTTTTGTTTTTTCACCATATTGGGGAACTTTTGGTTTGAGCACAACTCGCTGACCCTTTTTAATTGATTTCTATATGTTTCTTCATTTTTATTTGCACTATGAATTTTCTGATTTCCATTTTTATCTAACATTTTCAATTTTAAAGGATATCCATCATTGCTTTTTCTTGTTTTATCAAATTTTGGTTATTATACTGACTAATTTTAGCACTTCTTGTAAATTATTATTAGCAACATTGTCACTGTAGGATTCATCACATATAGAAACGACATTTCTTTGTGTTGACTTTTCATTTAATTCATATGCCGGTAAACATGAAATAAGCATTATCATGAAATAACCCTTTACAAAAACCAAAACATTTTATTTTAATCACTTTAGATAAAAACGCCCGGAATGGAACATTTTTTTTACAATTTTCTTCCATTTTCGCGATTTTATATAATTTAATATAAATTTCTTTTTAAATAATTATTCTAGATCAACTTCTTAACACGTCTTTACAGCTCAATAGCTCTCTCTCTCTGTTATTTTTATTATAGTAGACGAAAATGTTCATCTTGATTATGGCATCTTCGTCTGTATTTGTGTGCAGATGTTCATGTTTGTGTATGTGTGCATGTTTTGCTATAACTTTTTGGCCTGATTGAAAAAAAAAATAAATAAAAAAGAAGTGAAGTGTCAAAGACAAAAAAAAACAATAGATATATGAAAGTGTAAATAAATTTGTTTAAAGAATTGAAGATGACTCTTCAAAGCAATTATTGAACAAACGTGAAAAAAACGAACAATTTTGTTAAATTAAATTAGGTAATGAATGAAAATACAAACTATTTTCTACCGAATCTTGATCTACAAATAAAATAAATAATAACAAAAACATATGTTTTTGACAGCCAAACAGATTAGGTGTGTTTTTTGTCTGCCTGAATGATCTTGGGTGGAAAAAATGACGTCGGGGCTAAGCAATTTACATGTTAAATGCAATAACAACTAAGCCCCTATGGGCTTAGCTAACCCTGAGGCCACACGAGCCAGTACTGGCTAGCCAATTGGTTACATACATTGACTGTCAAGTTCCTATTCGTTTGCCTTCTCACCGCTTAATCAATTTATTCAGCAACTTTTGGTTCTCTTCTCGAATGGTAAGAGGACCCAAAAACACACGACACGAGACCTATAGCTTTTAACCACTTTGAAAAATTTAATTTAAAAAAACTTTGGGGAGACTATGGCGAGATCCAAGCGAGATGATGGCAAAACATGCTCAATGCAAAGGCCAGCGTGTAAATGTGATGGCGATACCATAGCGAGAAAGCCATGACATAGATTCCCGGGTAAATGGGCATGGCGAGAACATAGCGAGACGAGTTTAATGACCATGGTACTGGGAACTACGTTTCGACGACCACGGCGAGACATGTGAATCTTGAGTAAGCCAATTCGTTTTCCAAAACAATGCATGAAAATTATAACAAATTTTTGGTTAAACTCTGTTGAAAAATCTTAGCTTTGATATCACTTCTTGAAAGTGAATAATATAAAATTCAATATTTATCTGGATTTTATAACTTAAACTGACCTCCGGAATGCAGTTTAAATCCAATTGCATTAAACGAGTGAATAAAATGGGCATTAGCAAATTTATAAAATTTTGACTCCCCGATTCTTATTTTATTAATATTTTGTGAAATAAAATGCGAGTCAATTTCAGTTTTAAGACCTTTTTTCCAAATCTGCTCCGAAAAAATACTGCCGAACCCTGTAACTGGCTGCTCTACTGGCTACTGACGAGCCAGTTGCTCATGCTTGTATGTGTCGGTAAAAAAGTGTGAGTGTATGGCGACTGGCTAGCCAGTACTGGCTCGTGTGGCCTCATGGTAAGCCCATACAATTTTCGGGCTTATCTTTAGCACAGATAAAAACTGTGGTACCGTCACGAATTTCATACATGTAATCGTTAGTTTGTATGAAAACTCCATTTTTTTCTGTGATGGCGGCTCTTACCCCGACGCCACACGGGCAAGCAAGTTGCAATACATACACATTTGTTCACTAACACAAACAAACCCAAGCAACTTGCTCATCAACTGGCATGGAATTATTAAAGCCAGTAGTGAAGCAAGTTGAGAAGCAAGTTGGGAGACAAGCAAGTGGAATGCAAGTGGGAAGCAAGTGGAAGGCAAATGGAGTGCAAATTACGTATTTGACAGGCAGTGTATGTAGCCAACTTGCTTGCCAGTACTTGCGCGTGTGGCCTAGGGGTTATATAGCTTATTATTTTAATGGACAAATAAAGCTCAGGACTTAGTTAATATTTTTAATCAGAAAAAATTTCAAATAGGCCCAACTTTCCACATAAAAAGACTTTTTTCTTTTTTTAATGATTGAACTACCTTACCAATGATCATTGGAATCTTTTAAGTCATTTTATGTGGAAAGTTGTGGCTGTTTGAATTTTTGTTTTTGACTAGAAACAAAATTTAAGTCTTGAACTTCACTTGTCCATCAAAATAATATATGATTTTGCTTTCTAAATTTCTCAAAATCAATCATTAAAATTTTCAATTATGAGTTTACATATACAGCAAAATCATTCATTATTTTGATGAATATATAATATTTCTCGTCAAAAAAAATTTCGAATAGTCCCAACTTCCCCATAAATTTACTTTCAAGATTCTACTGATCATTGGTAAGGTAGTTCAATCATTGAAAAAAGAAAAGTCATTTTATTTGGAAAGTTGGGCTTATTTGAATTTGTTTTTTGACTAGAAATATTAATTCAGTTAAGAGCTTTATTTTTTAATCAAAAAACTAAATGATTTTGCTTTCTAAAATGTCTCAAAATCAATCATTAAAATTTTCAATGATGAGTTTCAATGATAGCTATAACTGGCACTTAAGGTGCCAAATCATTTATTATTTTGATGAAAAAATGAAGTTCAAGACTTAATAAATAATTCTATCGAAAAAAAAAATTTCAAATAGGCCCAACCTTCGACATAAAAAGACTTTATTTATTTCAATGATTGAACTACCTTACCAATGATCATTGAAATCTTAAAAACCATTTTATGTCGTAAGTTGGGCCTATTTGAAATTTTTTTTTGACTAGAAATATTAATTAAGTCTTGAACTTCATTTGTTTATGAAAATAATAAATTATTTTGCTTTCTAAATGTCTCAAAATCAATCATTAAAATTTTCAATGATGAGTTTCAATGATAACTATAACTGTCACCTAAGCCTCGATGTCGTTCTTTTGGCCCACTGATCTCTATATACACTGGATAGTGTATTCCTTATAATGTATAACAGTTTTTTTTGCTTCCATTTGAAGATGACAATTAGGTGGTCGGCTTCATAAATTGGCGTCTACATTTACACAAAAAAACGTGTTTCGAAGATGTCAATCTGAAGAAAGAAAAACAGACCAATGATATGAAAGGGAAAAACTTTGTGGAGTTTATTATTTTTTTTTTTATTGAGTTATTCACTGTGTATTTTGTTTGTGCTTTTATTTTCCAATGGCACTAGAATTATATCATTAGAAAGGTTTTTAAATAGGTTATAGTAAATATGTACATAGGAACCATTATTCTATTATACCATTCATTATTTCAGTTTGCAAACAAGTTGAACAAAACAGCTGATAAGTGTGATAAAGAGAATGCGATTACATAGTCTGTGTGTTTATGATTTTACTTCCTTGTCACACTCTGCGTTTGTAATTCTGTTTCATTTAACCATTTGCGAAAGAAATAAAATTACAAACACAACAATGTTAGCAAACAGATTTGGGGGAGCAACGAACGGAGATTTGACGTCTTCATAGTGGATTATTTTGGATAACTTGTTATACAGTTATATTGTTATACAAAAAAGTGGTCAGCTTCATAATATAACAATTCTTCAAATGGAAGCAACTTTCTTATGTCGATACGCTATCCAGTGTATTATAGATATCAGTGTTTTGGTCCGATTCCCCTGGGCTTGCAAAAAAAACACACCTATTATAGCATATTAAAGTTATTAAAATAGAGAGTTACCACCCTACTCTTTCAGACGTTCACATTTTGTCATAATAGCTGCGTTTTGTTGCATGTCCATATAGACAGAATTTACTGGAGTTGCAAAAAGCAGCTTATATCTGACCAGCTCTACTTTTCTTGAAGATAAAAATCAAGGTACATGTAAATCCACCATAGGAACAGACCTATAAATTTAAATAAACTGCCATAACGTTATTTTTATTATACTACTTTGGTCTAGATGGCACTTTATTGAATTTTTAGAATTTGACAGATTTCATTTTACTTCAAACGCGATTTTGATTTTCAGATTTCAGCTGTGTTCATGTCCGCCCGAGCCGACTCGTCAGTGAAAAAAAATATTTTTTTTGTCGAAATTTTTTTAAATAGGCCGAAAAACAGTTTTATATTAAAAACAAAAACTAATCATTCTATAAATAAACAATAAATCTTCCCAATTGATCTAAAAAAAATCAGTTAAATTATGTCGCAAACGTCTGATAAAGTTGTAAGTATTATGTGTTGTCTGGTTTATGATATTTTGCCTATTCATCCACAGCGACCGGCTGTCTTTTTTAATCTGAGATTCTTTTCCACATAGTTTGGTACATATTTTTTTGTTTGTTTGTTTATTTTCTGCGTATAATTGTAATGGTATACCATTAAAATCCAGCCAACAATTTTTATTTAATTAAATTGTCAACTTTGTATTCTTTGTTTAATAAATATGAAAAGGTTCTCTTGGTAGAATTCTCCAATTTTCCAATCGGAAATTATACCTACGATTGTACAGTATTATTATTATGTTCTTCACTCCAGAAAAACGATTTCACTTAAATAAATGACGGGAATAACCCAGAGAGGATTAGAGAATAGGCACCACAACAACTTTTTGAAATAGTGCCGGTATTTTACATTATATGTAAGAAAGTATTAGAAAAAATGTTGGTAGAGATTGCCAAATGATCTTTCAGAGTGTTGTTTTTCGAATCTATCATTAGAAATAGATAGCTAGCTAGCTAAAAATAGTTTCTCTTGATCTTTTGTTTCGCTGGAGCTTCGCAGGCACCCTTAAATTTGCCAATTTAACTTCGTCTGATTTTTAGTTTAGCCTCGAGCAATAACCTTCCCTCTTTAAGAGATCTTGCCTACCTCGATAAAATCTTTAACTGTAATATTGGTTCCTTTTTTCAGATTCTACCACATTTGAGAATTTGAAAATTCTTGAGCAAATATGTTTTTTTGTATCTGCATTAACTTACCATACTAAAATAAAATTTTTTATTTAATTTAAATTCTCGAGAAAATATGTTTTTTGTGTCTGTATTAACTTCCCATACTAAAGTAAAATTTTGTATTTAGTTTTCAATGTTTTTGTCAAAATACCTTGAAATTCTTGGCCTACTTATTTATTAGGGTGGAGCAAAATTCCATTTTGTAGATATCGATTGTGCAATACCTTCAAAAAGTTGTTATTGGACGTTAAAAACAAGACACAAAATATTATTTGTCGAATCGGAAGAAAAATCATAAAAAAAACATGCCTATGAAGAAATTCATTAAAAACCATCAAGTTTGTTGATTAGTTTATTTTTAAATTGGTATGATAATAAGCTTTCAAAAAAAAAAAAAAAAAATACAAAACAATATTCTATTTTGGAGTTTCGGAAAATAAAAGCGTTAAATAATAGCCAATCAAATGCTTGCACCACGGTTCAAGCATATTTAAGTCAACAAAATAGGAGAGTTAAAATTTGCTTGGTTCAGCGGTGAGTTAAGTCCTAAACTCTGATTGTACAACACTTCATTCCAGTTGAACCGAGTTTAAATTTTGAACCAAGGCTGAACCACGATTGTACAACGGGTCCTAAGGATTTTGAACGGGTATTGCCAGGTACATTAGCCATATATATACTCCAATTTCAAGTAAATAGACTTTTAACCCGAGTTCAGCTAGCTCGCTCTTGACTCGCAGTTGTACAACGCACGAAAAGTTGAAACTGGTTCAAGAAATCACTCGAGTTCAGCTGATCCGTGCTTCAAGTTAAATTTGTACAACTGGCCCTTAGACTAAAGCTAAAATTGGCATCCTCTTTTTGCGTAGCCGCGATGAGATTAGGTCGGCTCCCAGACTATTAACATGATATCATAGCGGCAATTAAAAGTAGCTTGGCCTCCAATTCGCTGGATTATATCATCACTAATTTTTAAAAAATTTTTTCTTAAAAATAATATTTAATGTGTTCCTACTAATTTACTCAAGTTTAAAAAAAGTAAAACAATTTTTAAATTCGTTTTTTATAAGTAGGTTCTATTCAAGCCACCCAAAATTTAACGAAAATGTTTTGAAAATTTACAATGTATACAAAATTAACCACTGGAATAAAAAAAAAAAAACAAATAAAATCGTTATCATTATTATCTTTAAAGATAAGAAGAAAAAAAAGTAATGCATTTTTGTGTGCAACTGTGAGGTTAACTATTTTAGTCATGGTGGTTAGCGTTGCTAATCTCCTCTTCAGATTTCCGTACGTTGTTTCTATTTTGTTTTCCCGTTAATACGCTTATGGACTTAGTTCATGTCATTTTATTTTTTTTCCGTCAGTGAATCTTGTTTATCACAAATGATGTTCAGCTACGTTAAAGCACGCTGAGCATTTTTGTTCGTGATTCAAATAAAAAAATACATAGTTTTTTTTGTATTTTTTCCGAAAACGTACGGTCATAGGTGTGGTTGCATTGTATTTTTATTCATTTCATTGCTTGATCCTCACAGTAGTCACCGTTGCTAACCACCATTTTTCTCATAAACCTTGTAGAAAACACAAAAAAAAAAAAAAAAATTGTGTCATGTCTATCTGTCTGTCTGTATCTTGATCTACAGGCTAAACCAATTATGCAATCTACTTCAAATTGTGAACTTAAGGCTTTTTGGTGAATCTTCGGAGGGGAAATTGAATTTGTTTAGCTCCAAAAATAATGGTACATACCGTACAACCGTTAAGAAAAAGCTTATTATAATTTATCTCAGAAACGGCCCAACAATTTGGATAAAAAATAAGCGTATTATTGTAGGTATGGTGTACCTTTTGGTAAAAGAAAATTCACTAAAAACTTCTATTAACGGTATCTGCCACAACAGTTTTTTTCATTTTCTCATTTGCTCTAGGTGCCATCCAGCCATCTCAATCATTGGATTTTCACTTTTGTTTCTAGAGCGGTGTCGCTGTACAGCCCGTACAGTTCGGTGTTGTATCATCTTCTACATTCCCCATCAATGCAGACAAGACTTAAAACCACCTGAAGAATTGTCCTCTCAAAACAGCAAAAAGCGTTCTCATGCATGCCTCTGCACTATACATCAGGACCGGTACGATAAGTGTCTTATACAGGGACACTTTAATAGCCCGAGAGAGGGCAATTGTTTCTGTTTTGCTTTCTTTGTTTCTCAATTGCCTTCTAAGTTCAATGAAACCACGAAATGGCAAGATTAATTTTTCGTTTGGTATCTTCGCTGATTAAAAAGCGGAGCCTAGGGAGACATAGTCTCTGACCACCTCAAAACTATAGCTGTCTTTAGTGACGTTCTGTCCGTGACATCAGTGTTGGGCGTCCTTTCTTGTTTACAGTATATATTTGGTCTTACCTTCGTTCGATTATATTATTACTTTACAAATCGATAATTTTTGCTCAAACAGTAGTTGTTTGGAGCGACAGTTTTCTGATAAGTTGATAACTTTTCAAAACCCAAAAAAATAATTATCATATCTCTTTTTTGCTATGATTAGTGATAAGTCGTTGGTGCGATAGAGCACAGGACAATTGACAGCCCTCAGTGTGACATTGTATTTACCAAAAAATGAAACCTCATAAGTATTATGAAAACATAGCGGTGTTAACTACAGAAATACACAATCAAATGAAGGACTTGTCACATTGAGTCCTTCACAGAGGTATTTCAGCAAACATTTCGATTCACTCCGCTAAACGGGTTCGATCAGGTCAAAAAATATTTTTAACACAAAATGGATTTTTTTGAACAAATATGTACATAATGCACGTACCTATTTTAATCTCTCAGAGTGACAACAAAAATTAGATAAAATAAGAAAAAGTTAGAAAGTCAATAAATATTTCTCCTATGATTGTATTTCAAAAGCACATATGTAAATGAAAAATCAAATTCCTTTTGCACTTTACAACAACTATTCAACATGTTTATTTTTCTTTTACAGTTTACTAATAACAATGTTTGGCAGATAGAAAAAAAATTGGCAAACTAAAAGAGTATGACGGAAGTCGTTCATGAATAGCGCTTCTGTTATTTTTAAGTTTCTTATTTTACGTAGTACTATTGGTATGGAAGCTAAAAGTTTTAAATGATAAAATAATGCACATTGTCGATACAGTTTTGTAAAGCACTGCAAGCAGATTTGTTTAGATCAAATGGCGTCGGTTGTGGATTTGGAAACTTTGCTCTATAAAAAACGCAATGTTATTTACGCGTTTTTTCGTCATCGTATGTTTTTGCTTTTTAAAAATTCGGTAAATAAAGTATTTTCTATTTTTTTTTAAAACTCATTTAAAAAATTAAATTTGTATCAGGAAGTGAAGTTTAAAAAAATATTTTTTTAATTTGAATTATTGAAATTTAATATCTTAGGAAATGCAGGTATATCGAAAGATTCCGTATGAAGAAATCCGTGTCCTTTATGGCATAATTAACCGCAATAAGATGTGTATGAAAGTTTTATGCGCAACGTTTTTGGCCACAATTTTTTCAGGCTAGTGTATATATTATAAATATGTTTGTATAAGACATAACCATGCTTGAAACACAAAATTCTACTAAATTCACCAATCAATTTCTGAGAGAAAAAACACTTTTCAATATTTTTTTTTATGTCTCTTAGTCAATTTTGAAAACTAATAGTCTAAGAGGCGACAGTAAAATTACATATCTCATCGCGGCTACGCAAAAGAGGATGACAACCGATAGCTTTATTTGATGGAGATGTTAAGAAAATGCACTTTTAGGCTGCATTTTTGGCTAAGTGTACCTATAACAAATCATCTGTCCTGAAAAACCCGAGGAAAACTTTAATATTAAGTTTTCACATACATAATGTATTAAAAATTTTATTTGTATTCTAAATTTGACCAGTGTATACCGCTAGGCCCCTTACCCTGAAGCTACCCAGTCGCATTACAATCACATTTTTTTACTAACACATACAAGCCTGAGCAACTGGCTCATCAACTGGCTTGCTATTTTCGAAGCCAATAGAGCAGCCAGTAATAGGGTTCGGTAGTACTTTTCGGAGCAGATTTGAAAAAATAGCTCTAAAACTAAAATTGATTCGCGTTTTATTTCACAAAATATTAATAAAATAAGAATCGGGGAGTCTATATGTCCAGTCCTAAAGAACTCAAAGTTTTATAAAATCGCTTACGCCCATATTATTCACTCGTTTAATTTAATCCATACTATTCACTTTTTCTTGACACTTCAATTTCAAGTAGTGATATCAAACCAAAAGTTTTTCAACCGAGCTTAACCAAAAATTTGTTATAATTTTCATGCGTTGTTTTTGGAAATCGAGCTGAAGTGAAAACGACGACGACGACTCATGATCGTCCAAACGTAGTTTAGTTTTCAGTATCGTGGTCATTAAGCTTGTCTCGCTGTGGTCTCGCCATGCCCATTTACACGGGAATCTATGTCGTGGTTGTCTCGCTTTTGTCTCGCCAAGACATTTACACGTGGGTTTTAGCATTAAGCATATTTTGCCATCATTTCGCTTTGGTCTCGCCACAGGCTCGCCATTTTTTTTCAAAATCGAAATTTTCAAAGTGGTTAAATATTTAAATAAGCTCAAACCATAGTTAAAAATTTCAAACGTAGTTTTCAATGTCGTGAATGAATTATTAAGTAGTAAGGCTTTTTCAAACCAAAGTGAATAAATATTCTAGTGAATTCACATCGCGTCAGTGTAGTTGCTCTCATTTAACGCCATGTAAACTAATTCTGACTGGTAAAATTTTCGTTTTCTTTCTGACTGCTTCGCGCTGATTTAGGAGAGTTTTTAAACAAATAAGTAAAGGCTCTCCAGAACCAACGCAAAACATTCGCAACGTTCTGTTCTTTTACTATTTTTGTAGCATGGCGTCAGGGTGTTTTTAGTGCATATTTCTTTTTTTATATTTCTTTCCCTAAATTTGAAGTAGATTTACTCCATTTGGAGTAGATTTACTCCATTTGGAGTAGATTTACTCCATTTGGAGTAACATCCGAACGCTGGCCAGTATAGAAGCCAGTACAGCATGCCGCCTACATCCTACATATGCAGGCAACTGGCTAGCCGGTAAAGTGAAAAATTTACAAAATGGAGCTTTGCTCATACAACCAAATAAGGAATCGATAAAGAAAATTGAAACGAAGATGATCACACTGCAAGACAATTACCATGTTCATAATATTCCACTACAAAAGTAAGCACGTGGGATTATTGTAAAGTTTATCCACATTACAGAGTGTTAATGTGATTTAATTGTTGTGCATACAATCACGTCGCTAAAGATTGCATAAAAGAAAAAGTTTGTGCTCAATTTGCTGTTAGCCATGATATTAAAAATTGCTAATTTGAATTTAAAAAATGTGTAAACTGTTTGCAGCTAAAATAAATGTACACCTTAATATGGATACCGATCATGGCTCTAATGATCCTAACTGTCCATCCCAACTTCGAAAGATAAATGTATTTATTGCTGGCAATTAAATTCGATTAAGTGTGTCTTTTTAAATGTCCAAGGTCTGGCTAATAATTTTTGTGAAATACAGTGTATGGTTAATAAAGTTGATATTTTAGTACTAACTGAAACGCATATAACTATAAATTATGACATTAGTGGTTTTAAGCTTGATGGTTATATACTATTTAATTGTCTCAGTGAATCAAGACATATAGCCCAGGAAAAATGTACAAATAAAATGCCAATCTGCTGAAAAATTCCAAGTGAAGATAATGCAATTATCTTTATTTGTGCTCAAGAAAAACGCATGCGAAAGTCTACAAATAATCTGGCTTGCGTACAAAGTTATTCAAGGGTAAATGTCAAAAAATACAGGTTTTTCTTTTATAACTTTTTAACGGTACATGATATTAAAAAAGAGGTGTATGAAAAACTTGCAGATAAAATGATTTTCTACAAAAAATATTATGAAACTTTTTTGTCTCTGACTGATGGTTAAGAAGATATCGGCGTTTGAAAAAACGTAAACACCCCGTGTTTGCTTATAATTCCGAAATGGTGAGTGTTATCAAAAACATTTGTAAGTAAGGTTTGTGCACTGTATTACCTTCTGTATAAAAAATATTTATTTTTTCTAATAGTGAACATTTTAAAAATATAATTATTTGAAAAATTTCATCAAAAACCCAAAATAATCAGCCAATTAGAAGACTATTATTATTTTTCTCAATGCTTTCTTCTATTTATTCTATCTATTCCTCTATAATCTATCTACTTTACTTATTTTTTATATATGTCAATATCCTTTTGGTTTGTGTAAATTTTATATACTATTATTGCCATGTATTACCAGAAGCATGTAAAGGGTTGTTCAATAAGAGCGCTACAAAAGTTTTTTTTTAAATAAAACAAAAACGGTTTTGGATATCAATGAAATTCTTTACTCATGTGAAAGTACGTTTGATGCCATTATGTATGGAATTTCTTTTACATGGCCACCACGGGCACGCTTGCAGAAGTCCAGACGCTGAACCCAATTTTCGACGGTTTTCAAGCATAAATCGGCCGATACTGCTGCAATTTCACGTTCGATATTCGTACGAAGTTCATCAATCATCGCTGGCTTGTTGGCATAGACTATAGACTTGACATAGCCCCACAGGAAATAGTCTAACGGCGTCAAATCGCACGACCGATGCGGCCAAGCGACTGGACCATTTCGTGAGATAACACGTTCTCCAAACTTGGTTTCCAATAAATTGATTGTGACATTGTGTGGCTTGTGGCGCCGTCCTGTTGGAACCACATGTCCTCCAAGTCCATATCATCCAATTGGGGCCAAAAATATTCGGTTATCATTGAACGATAGCGATCCCCATTCACAGTTACGTGCCGGTCTTGATCATCACGGAAGAAGTACGGCCCAATGAAGCCGCCGGCCCATAAACAACACCAAACCGTAATTTTTCGGGATGCAATGATAACTCATGGAGTACGTGTGGATTGCTGCCTGAGCAATACCGCATATTTTGTTTATTGACGAAGCCATTCAGCTAGAAATGAACCTCGTCGCTGAAGATGATGAAAATCCGAATCATTTTAAAGTTGTTGCAAAATTCGCCACAACGACGTCATAGAGATGCCCAACGCTTGAGAACGACGTGTGAGAGACACATTTGGGCTTTCTTCAACTGAAGCCTCAGCGGCAGCAATATTCTCGACACTACGGGCACTTTTTTGTCTCACTGGTACGGGAACATTTTGTACTGTGCCTGTGGATTCAAATTTTTCCACTAGACGCTCAGTTGTTGATCTGCTAGAACGATTATGACGACCATAAATTGGACGTAGCGCTCTTAACGTTGAGGCCACTGACTCCGAATTTCGGTAGTAAATTTTAATAATTTCGACTCGTTGTTGGCTCTTTCCATCATGAAATGGCAAGCCTTACTGAAGAGAAATGTCAAAAGAGCGGCAAGAAATATGGCGTCATTTGCTGTCCCTGTCGCTCTACTTTTGTAGCGTTCCGTTTGAAAAACCCTTTACTATAAAAGACTAAACCAAATTGTGTAAATCATTCCCCATACAAAATTTGACAGTTTATTAACCAAATAATAAATTTAACCAATTTGTAAACTTATATAAATATGGATGGAACAGTGAGTTTTTTTGTAAAGAAATAAAGCAAGATGCTTCTCTTATAAGAATCTTGTGCTCATCATAATTATTTATGTATCCTTTCATGATCCACTCAAGAAATTTAAGTAAATTTTTGATTTCAGGAGTGGAGTTGACTTTTGTTTTCTGCAGTGATACAAAAGAAGATGATGGCATATTGTCGTTGATACTTTGACCCCGCTGCCCGGAGGACGATGCGCTTGGATCATATCCATTGTCCTAGCGTCTTGACGAACGACAAGCGAGGGTCGGATTTGTGGGTGGTTTATTTTGAGTCGTGTTCTTTATCATAATTTTCATTTAAGTGCAAACAATAATTTTGCTGTTGTATGAGAAAATATATTTTATTAACGTCACCTGTTCAATCTGACTCAGCATCAGGACGTTCGTATTTTCAGGCTCGTTGTTTTTTGTTTGAGTGTGAGTAGTAGAAGAAAATGGTTGGATTTGGATAGTTTCCCATACATTTTTCTTGTGAACTTGACACCTTGAGTGGCCATTTCAGAAACAATTTCAGCGTCAGACTTATTAATAATAAATGGTGCAAACACTATGCCCTTACACCAGTTACGACGATCATGTTATTTAACATTAACAGGGTATTGACTGGCTAAGTTAGAGACTACTATAAATGTATCCGCTATTTTGTTGTTCTTTGCAAGAATTAGAATGTTCCCATCTGGGGAGCTGGCTAATGCTGCAGTGCTTATTGCATCAATAGCTTTCTTTAACACAAAAACACTTACACTTATAAGCGGGTTCTCTTCATCTACTGATGAAATAATTGATTAATAATGGATTACATGAAATAATCTAGATTCAATAATAAAAATCAATTTTACAGATGATTCGGGTGCAATCACCGGAAGGAATAAAAAGAATTGAAATTGGAACAAAATCCACTATTAGAGATCTCCATGACACCATACAAAAATTCGTGGCTATCGATGGCGAATTTGCACTCTTCAAAGATCGAAACTTTACAAAGGAAGTTGGTTTTTTAAAACTTACATGCTTTCGAATATAAGCTAAGTGATATATTCTTATTCTAGCTAAATTCCAGTCTTTCACAAACTATTAAGTCATTCAATCTTAAACATGGTGACATGATTTACCTAAAACAAATGGCTGGGACATCAAGGGTGAGTTTTAGAATAAAGTCATTTTTAATATAATACAGGTATACTATTAATATCAATAGAGATCCAGTGCTACAGCAGTTGAATTCCTACCTCATACTAGCAATACTGTGACCAATTCCAATCCAACATCAAATTCAAAAAAAAACTTTGAAATAATAGAAGATGATGTTGACACAATGCTAGCTAAAGCAGATGGTCGAATACAACGCGGGCGCGACAGCAAATTGTAAGCAACAAAGAAAAAAAAGGAATACAAAAGTCAGTAACTTAAATTTTTGTTTTGCAGATGTCGTCACAATATAAACGGTTGTTGTGTACATTGTTCTCCAATAGAACCATATGATGATGCATACCTTAAAGAACAGAAAATAAAACATTTATCTTTTCATTCATACGTCAGAAAGCAGACGTCTGGGGTTGATCGCGGAAAATACATTGCTATTGACGACATAAGCTGTAAAATAAAGCCAGGTTGTAGAGAACATCCGCCTTGGCCTAAGGGAATTTGCTCAAAATGTCAGCCTTCGGCTATAACTTTGAATAGACAAATTTATCGGCATGTGGATAATGTTATGTTTGAAAATACATCAATTGTAGAGCGTTTTCTAAATTATTGGCGTTCTACTGGCCATCAGAGAATGGGATTTTTATATGGTACGTATGAATCTCACACTGATGTCCCTCTGGGTATACGAGCGAAAGTAGCTGCTATTTACGAACCACCTCAAGAATCGACTAGAGACTCAATCAAATTACTAGAAAATGAAGGTATTGAAGATGTTGATGCTGTTTCTAAAGCTTTGGGACTACAAAAGGTAAAATTCTAAAAAAAAAAATTACCCAATATGTAATATATATGTATGGTTTTTTTAGATTGGCTGGATTTTTACTGATCTCATTCCTGAAGATCCTGCAGCTGGAACAGTAAAACATATTCGGGGTATTGAAACGCACTTTCTTACTGCACAAGAATGTATAATGGCTGGTCAGTTGCAAAATAGTCACCCAAATCCATGCAAATATTCTTCGAATGGAATTTTTGGATCTAAATTCATAACCATCTGTGTTACTGGTAATGAATTTGTGTACAACCAATTCAATAATTGATATGATCGTAATTCAATTATCTTTATCTTGTTATTAATTAAAAAAAGGTGATAATACAAAACAAGTACATATGGAAGGCTATGCTGTGTCTGCTCAATGTATGGCTTTAGTTAGAGATGATTGTTTAGTACCAACTAAAGATGCACCCGAACTCGGCTACATTCGTGAATCCACTGACAAGCAGTATGTTCCAGATGTATACTATAAGGTGAGCAATTCTATTATTTTTCCTTTTAAAAATTTTCAATATTAAAAATATTTTTGGTGGGAATACCTGGAATATAATTATGTATAATCGAAAAAGTGGTTAAAGTAAATATTAATAATACTATGAATATTGAAACGAAACCATTAAGTTAATATTTAATTTTCCCGACGTTTTGGCAGGGATTGCTGCCTTCTTCAAGGGAACTTTATTTTACACTAGCTCGCACGCCCCGGCATCGCTCGGGTAGAGACAAAAGTTTCTTAAAAAAATAAATTTAATTTAAAAAAAAATTAACAGTATAACAGTCATATCATTCACTCCAGGTGTAAGTAAGGTTTAAGTGAACTATAAACCTGCCCTATAATTCCGCATTTTTTAAACTTTTCAATTTTAACTTTTGTTCATAATATTCACTCAAAACGCGCATTAAACTTGGTGGATTAAAAATACATTACAACCTTGTATACAATTGTTTGACTTGACTTATTCTTATTCTTCTTTTCTTCTATTTTATCGTTCAAAATTTTTAAAATCAAGTTGCCGTTTAAAAATATTTTTTTTTGTAATTGAAATCAAAACTATAAAATTATTATTGTATTTATTTATCCCGTGTTTGAATACTAAATTGATTAAAAAAATGTCAAATCGAAAATCCATTTTATGATGTATGTTATATTTAATTATGTATTATGTGTGTAAAAACTTCAAATGTGACAATGCTTGGTTAAAATGAGTGAATTTACTGAAAATTCAGTTTATAGCCGGGTTGGACTACTTTAACAGCTCTCTGGAGGGCAGTTTAAATTGAATCGGGTTGCACGCTACAAGGTTTAATAAAAATGGATTATTACCGGTGTAACGAGCCTTGTTGCCTTGGGGTCCATTTGCTGGCATGTAACCCGCCCTTCTAGCTCAGGTGGGGGTGGTTCTTGGACCACTTTCTCATTACAAAAAGTAAACTTATGCCAGTCTGGCATCCTAGGTGTAGCGGACGCGCGAGATCTCACCTCTACCCTCCCTACCATGTTTGCTTATCTCGCTGAAGCAACCCCTTCGCCAGGCTTCTTCTCATTCATCTAATTCAACCCTCTCTCGTCGTCCTTCTCATCCTCTTTTAAAAATAAGATTACCAGAACATTTCCAAACAATTCTTCCTCTTCATAAAAAAAAATCGTTGTTTTTCATTCTTCAATGTTTATCAAAATAAATTTATTTAAATTGAAAATTTGATATTTGCATATTTAACTCGTAATTATAGTAAAATTTATAGTTATAATAAGATTTACTTTATTTTAACTTAAAATCTATAGTTATAATTATATGGTATACAAAAAAATAAAAAAAAAACTAGCTCTTGTGGCAACGCGAAGCTTATATTAAAAATATCTATTTAATCGTATAACAACGTCTTCGTTTTATTATCTAGTTTGGGATTTTAAAACCTCTTTTTTCTCTTTATAAAGTTACACTTTTTTTTCCTTGCAAAAACCCACCCTTTAAGTCGCGTAAGTAAGAATGCGGTTATATATATGTATAAAAATATTTGTGTGCCAAATAGTTCAATCTACTTTTTTTATATATATTTAAACAAAACTCACCATTTTTATTCCTGAGGAGTGGCCACTGCTGCTGGAAAAAAATGTCGATGATGATACGCTTTGTTGTACCTTGCTTGATCACTTTTAGAATTTATATATGTATATACTAATATATATAACACTTCCGCGAATTAAAATTTGTTTGTCTCTATCGGTTCGCGTAGCGATACTTTTAACTATATATATTAATTTCAGCCGCACCGAAAGCTGACTTTCGAGGCTCACAATAATTAATTTAGTTTACGTTAATAAAAAAAAATGCGTAACTACGAAAAGAATAAAAAAAAAACTTCAGATTGAATTTTGGTGATTTGAACCCTGGACCCTAGAGTCAAACGATGAATTTGCTGACGGTTTTACCCTCAGTGCTTTTGCGGACAAGTAAAAGTGTGTGTCCCAATTGTATCGTCATGTGAGCTAGGTTGCCAACGCAAATCCTATGGGATGGAGTGTTGGATATATCCTACACACTACTTTGGAGCTGCCTGCAATTTTTTATGGTTGCCTAGTACTTGGCACTTTTTTTAAGGCTGCTTTTTCTCCGACTTTCGTTGGATTTTCCCTTTACCGGGAAACTTGGAAAATGGAATTTCCTTTCCTTGCTCGAATTTGAAGGCGGTTGCGTTATTCAACCGCCTTGAGATTTCTATAATAAAAATTTCTTCTTTATAAGAAATTAAAAAAATCACTTTTACTGTGAAAATTACCTTAATTGGTGCTTTGAGGATATATATTATATTATAAAAGTAATATATATAAAACTATATTGGGCGATTTGAATTTGACTTTATACACCGAAACTTAAATTCACCTGTTTAAAATTTCCGAATTATTAAATCACGAGGCAAAAATTTAAATTTAAATATATATACCACTCTCTGTATTGTGGAAACTATGGGGTTTACGTGTATAATCAACGTTATTGAACGTTTGACTTTCCTACTTCTTGTTCGGTTAACTAATGATCTTTGTCTTATCAGTTTTATTTTCCTGATCTGTCGCTATCCGACATTGGAAATTGTGCAAAGCAAAGAACTTTATACATTTTCCAGGAGCATTGACCTAATTAACTGAAAACTTTCACTCTCGAGTCAAAGTTTTCTAAATTTCCTTCTCTTACCTTCTCTTAAAAGTTGCGTCGAGAAAATCTGCAAAAGTTTACCCTAGTGGTGCACTTTTCGGCCTAGGTCGAAAAGAGGAATCTAGTACAATTTTAAACATCGAATTTTCAATCTGAACCTCCCCCCACTTCCTCCGAGTATTTGACAGATCAGCTTTTTTTGTTTTGTATTTGCAATGTAATGGCAAAGTGCACGACAACAAAAAAAAAAAAGAAAAACCCAATGTATCTGTCTACGCCGGCCGCCGTCGTCGTTTGTTGGCCATCACGTCGTCGCTGTGATGAGTAAATTGCATTTAATTCTTAAATTAATATTTCGGTAACACCGGGTTTAACAAGTGAATATTATGCGCTTGGGTTGAACTTTTGAGACTTAACCCATTTTTAACCATGGTGTAAATTTAAAATCGGTTTAATTGAATGAATAATATGGCAATAAATTATCAGCCTTATTAAAAGTGTCGTTCGGAAAATATTTCACACGAAAAAAAATTGTGTTCCCCTGTTATTTCAAAAATTATTATAATGGAAAGAATATACCCGAGGTAGGCATGCCTGTCGTAAGAGGCGACTAAAATATAAACTTCGTATACTGAGATTAATGTATACATATGTAACTATGCAATGAGCAAAACAATAAGATATAGTACCCCAGGTGGCAGTCCAGGTTCACTGGAAAATCCACCCTCTTCGGAGGTCGGCGCTTCCTAAAAATTGCAAGGGGATCTCGATCACCACCACCTAAATCGAGTGCAAAACCATCTAAATTGGGGCAAAAGAGTCCACCCGTCACGCCTGCGCTCGCCAAAAAAGACTCAGAGAAATCAGAAAATCTTGAAAAGATAATAACGAACTTCGACAAAGACTTGATCAAGTAATGGAACTTTATCAAGAGCTTAAGAAAGAAGTCGATCTTCTTCGAAGAGAAAATGAGATATTGAAAAGTAAAAATCTTCCAATAAACTCAAAAGCCAGCTTGTCACAAGTCAATAATTGTCGATATGAAACGGACGAAGGAGAGCTAGCACGTGAAACGGAGAAGTCCTCACAGAAAAGATTAAGTAAAAAGTGTAAAGCTGGCTCTTCATCTGAGGCAACCTCGTCTTTTGAAATAATAGTTTCACCAAAACGTGCGACATTAAAAGAAAAACCTGTTGAGGAAAGGCCCCCGCCACCGATAAATGTTATCGGTATTGCAGAGTATAACAAGTTGCAAACCATATTAAAAGCATTATTACCATCGGCTTTTAAAATTATTTCACTTAATAACAACGAATGGAAAGTTTGTGTGAAAGACCCCGAAAGTTATCGTCTCAACCCAGGTATTAAAAAAACGCGAAAAACTAAAATAATCAAAAGTACTGGTTTTGATTTTTATCAGTTAGTATTTTTTCTGGTTGCATTATTTAGATCTGACGTCAGGCTAAGAATTCTGGTAGTTGATAACATCATGTGTATGTATAGATATGTGTTTAAATACAACAAGGTATAGAATGTTTAAAAGCAGTACCAGCAGTCTAATTTAAAAAAACAAAGTGTCTTACTACTTACAGGCCTTGAATGAATGAATGAATTTGTTTAAGTGAACTGCGACCTTAAGATCTATTGAACCCCCCTCACTAGAGCTTGATGAGGTAACTCATTCTGCAGCTTGTCCCCCATTTTTTTAGTACCGTATTTTTAAGTATTTTTAAGAAACTTCATTATTTGGAGTACCGTAAGAGAAGGCAGTTCGCTCCCCTCTATCCTTACCCTGCTTATGTTTCAGATGACTGCAGTGACAAATTAGAACAGGGAAGGTTTGAACAGTTAAACATGTTCGCCATATTAAACTAACTTGATAGTGCAGATTTTCATCGTGTTTTTTATTTTAATAAATTAAAGATGTTATTTTCAGTGACTCAAAACAAAAATTACCTACTTATACTTTTATTTGCTTAAATGTACATTTCAGAAGCATTGACGATGGATTCCGAAATGTTCATTTAAACAAATAAATGTATTAGTACAAAATTTGTTTTTTGAGTTACTGAAAATAACATCTTTAATTTATTAAACACGTTCCTTATTTTGATATCTAAATTTGTATTTTGTTCTTTTAAAAATGTCAATTATAAAATTTGAATTTCATTTTTGATATAACTTTTGAGGTTTTCGCGGTTGTTTACAATAGACATTTTTAAACTTTTCGGATTAGCCGCGTTATAAATATTTAATATTTAGCGAGTTCAATACAGTACTCACTCCGAACGTTTCGCTGCGAATTGCATTGAGCGTGATCACCGGGAAACATTTTTGAAATTTGAAACATTTTTCAAATTAAAAAAAAAAAACATCCATAAGGAAAACTTTAATCTAAAAATCTACAATTTTGTGCAATGAAAGAATGTCAATGTCACTTTTGCGCACACAGTTAATAATCTGCTACAATTATTAATTTCACAACGAAAAATAGAACTAAATTTTTGGTTCATTTTTTTTTTTTGTATTTATTTTCCCGTGGGTAGGTGCAAAAAATGCATATCAGGCTCTATGAAGACCGAAAAACGCGTGCTCATAGAAGTGTGAGATTCTTACTACACTAAAACCACCTCCACTTCCCGATTGCAACTAAGTTGAAACTTATCTGGCAATTTTTTTTTAACGAAGTTAAGTATCGTGTTGCAGGTTACTTTCCGGTGAAAGTTCCTGCTTATTCCGCGATTTTAAAGCGAGTTTCTGTTCACCGCACCAAGTCGGAAGGTTTTGTTCTTCGTAGACGGCGTACTAAATTCGACTCGTCAAGAATGTCAATAATCGTTGAATTAGCGTGTTCTAATAGTCGATTTCTATGTTTTCGCGCGAAACATTTTATTTCGTCCCGGACTGTAGGAATCCCGAGATCCCTGTGAAGATCTTCGTTTCTTATATTCCACGGAGCATTTACAAATGACGTAAGCAATTTATTTTCAAACGTTTGTAAGTTATTTAAGTTTGTATCGCAGGTACAACCACAAAGTTGTATACCATAAGTCCAAACAGGTTTAAGAACCAGTCGGTATAAAATCAATTTATTTTCAATACTAAGCTTTGAATTTTTACCGAATAACCAGTTCGTATCTCTTAATTTACTTTTTAGTATTTCGCATTTCTTTTTTACGTGCGGCTTCCATTTTAATTTCGCGTCCAGAGTCATTCCCAGATACTTTGCCTCATTTACAAATGGAACACGAGCGGTATTAAGAAAGACGGGTAATCTATTTATATTTTTATACGTAAAGTCCACGTGGACTGACTTTTGTTCATTTTGCGCTATTCGCCATGTTTTTGTCCACTCATTAACATTATTAAGAGCATTTTGTAATTTAATTGTAGCTTCGCTAATCGTATTGCAGTATCATCAGCAAACGTGGCTACAATAGTGTCATCTGTATGAGGTATATCGCGTGTAAATAAAAGGTACAGAACTGGACCTAATACACTTCCTTGTGAAACCCCAGCCACAATTTCTTTGAAATCAGAATAGTCATTTCCGTGTCTCACACGAAAAAGTCTTTCATTTAGATATCCGTTTAGAATTAATAAAATTTGTCTTAATTTGAATTTGAGGCTTTCTTGCCACACCTTGTCAAACGCCTGCGACACGTCCAAAAAGACAGTCGAACAGATTTTCTTTTCTTCAAGAGCTCTCTCAATTACGTCAGTAATTCTATGCACTTGATCAATTGTCGAATGCTTGCTTCTAAATCCGAACTGATGTTCAGGTATTGATTGTTTCTCTTCTATTATCGGTTGCAGGCGCAGGAGTAGTATTTTTTCAAAAACTTTTGATATTATTGGAAGAAGCGAAATCGGCCTGTAAGACTTCTTTTCATGAGATGGTTTGCCAGGTTTCAAAACCATTATGACTTCCGCAACTTTCCATTGGCTCGGAACATATTCTAACCTTAGAGCGGCATTTATTATGTAAAGGAGGTTAATAAACCCTTTACGAGGGAGCATTTTTAAAATTTCTGCCGTAATTAAGTCATATCCTGGAGCTTTTTTGGACTTAAGCTTCCTTATCTCTCTTTTTCATTCGGCAAGTGTAGCATCTCGTTATGTAGCTTTCATTAGAGGTAAAATTCATATTAATATTTTCGTTGAGTTCTTGCCCATCGAACGGCTTAAATGTTTCCTCTAAGTAATCGGCGAATACCGTCGCTTTTTCTTTGTCACTTTAATCCCATTAATTTTGGCTTTTCTTAATCGGGGGCACTGGAAGCTTTGATTTGTTCGTTGTTTTTATAGCTTTCCAAAGTGAGTACTTAGATTCTTTCCCCGCTGTCAAGCCTTCAAGGCCGTTTTTAGCATATTACTAAAGCGATTTAAATAAGCTTTGTGTTGAGGAGCACGGGTTCGCTGCCATTTCTTACGTACTTTTCGATTCTCTTTCACTAAATCTTTTATTTCCTGCGGATATTTTATGTCCTTATAGCGAGGCATTAGCCTTTGATAAGGTGTGTTATCCGAAGCTGCTTTTTGTATTATATCAACAAAGGTATCTACTGCGTCTTCAAGCTCAATAGGCGTTTGTAATGATACCCTTAACTCAATGTTATCCTCGATATCTTTTTTAAATCCATCCTAGTTGGTTTTACTGTTTATTAACATGGGTGGTTTTCCAATTTTAACAAGGCTTTCGCTCATAGTGAGTACGACGGCAGAATGATCTGAGAAGAGGTCATAGCTCTCTGAAATATCTATACGGTTAGAGGGTATTCCTTTTACCATGAATAAATCGATTAGGTCAGGTATTTTCGACGGATCAGTTTGCCAGTAAGTTGGCTTGCCAGTCGAATGAAAGTCACAATTATTTTCCATTCCTGCTTTAAATAGCATGCGACCATTTTGAGATATGCATCATAAGACCCAGAAGGTGTGCTTTGCATTAAAGTCACCACCAACAATTAAATTTGGGCTTAGTGACTTTATCAATGTCGTAAATTCACTATTATCAATTTTGCAACGCGGAGGGCAATATATGGAAGAGACATTGAGAGATATATTTTTAGTTTTAATCTGCACACTACTCAATTGCATTGATTCCGCCTCTATTTTGAGGCCTATCGAGTGTTCAATGCATTCTTTTATATACAATGATGATCCACCTCTTGCTTTGTTTGACGGATGAATAAGATTTGATTCATTTTTGGCATGCGTTTCTGATATCAAACATATGTTAATATTATTTTCTCGCATATACATCTCCAATTCTCCAAGTTTTTGCCATAATCCGTGGGCAAATATCATCAAATCATATATTTTTTGAAAGAGGTTTGGGTTGAAAGCAATTTTCGAGCTTACTTAACCTATCAAAGATAAGTTTATTTGTTTCACATTATTTTCAAGTTTTGACAAAATTATTGAAAAGACTTTCGAAACCGGGTCTGTTACAGTGTCGTTATTTACGGGTATATTTTTTGCCGCTATTTGGGCATATGTTTCTGCATTTCCTTGCTTCGATATTTTGTCCGAAGGTACTGACACTGTTTTCTTTTCCTAACGGATACTAGGTTTTGGACCTTTCGTAGATTTGGCCCTCTTGGGAATTGCGGTTTCTAATTGCCTTGGTTGGTTTCTTTGTGTTTGGGCAGATTTTGATCGTCGCTTTAATAATTCTTGAGCTACTTCACAGCCCCTATAGCTTGCTGGATGATTTCCATTACAATTAATGCACGTCGGTGGACTTTCACTTTTTCCGTTACAGTCAACGGTAAGATGTTTTCCAGCGCATTTTACACACCTTGGCTCTTTTTTGCAATAGGTTTGGGTGTGATTGAATTCTTGGCAGCGTTTATACTGAGGGATTAACTTTTTGCTCTTTCTCAGAGGTTCGATCCTAACTACGATGTTTAGAATTGTTTTAATTTTATAAATTTTATCTAGTTTTTCAGTCTTATCGAACGAAAGTATAAATAGTGGGAGACCACGTTGAACCACTATCGCTTCACCCTCTTTTTTCTGTTTCTCTCTTTTGACAATGTTCGTAGCATCTAAGATTTTGAGGTTGCGCTCTTTTAGATCACTAATAATATCGTCTTTTAAACATGATGGGTGTAGACCTCTTGCCACAACACGTAGGGGTCTTTCCGACTTATTTTCATAGGTATACCATTTTACTTTTTCTTCGTTTAGTTTTCGTGACAGAAGACGATAACTTTCGGGGTCTTTCACGCAAACTTTCCACTTGTTGTTGTTAAGTGAAATAATTTTAAAAGCCGATGGTAATAATGCCTTTAATATGGTTTGCAACTTGTTATACTCCGCAATACCGATAACATTTATCGGTGGCGGGGGCCGTTCCTAAACAGGTTTTTCTTTTACTGTCGCATGTTTTGGTGAACTCTTATTTCAAAAGAGGAGGCTGCTTCAGGCGAAGAGCCAGCTTTACGCTTTTTACTTAATCTTTTCTTTGAGGACTTCTCCTTTTCACGTGCTAGCTCTTCTTCGTCCGTTTTATATCTACAATTATTGACTTGTGGCAAGCTAGATTTTGAGTTTATTGGAGGATTTTTGCTTTTCAATATCTCATTTTCTTTTCGAAGAAGTTCGACTTCTTTCTTAAGCTCTTGATAAAGTTCCATTACTTGATCAAGTCTTTGTCGAAGCTCGTTATTATCTTTTTCAAGATTTTTTGTTTTATCTGAGTGTCTTTTGGCGCGCGCAGGCGTGACGGGTGAACTCTTTTGCCCGAATTTTGATGGTTTTGCACTCGATTTAGATGGTGATCGAGATACCCTTGAACTTTTTAGGAAGGGATTTATTAAATGCAATAATTGGCTCTCCCCAGAATCCCTAGAGCCGACCTCCGAAGAGGGTGGATTTTCCAATGAACCTGGACTGCCACCTGGGGTACTATATCTTATTGTTTTACTCATTGCATAGTTATGTATACATCCATCTCAGTATACGAAGTTTGGATTTTAGTCGCCTCTTACGACAGGCATGTCTACCTCGGGTATATTCTTTCCCCTTACCCGCAGGGGGGGGGGGAAAGAATATATTTATATATATATGTATATGAAATAAAGTTATATGAACAAAAAAAAATATTTTCATGTATTAACATATGTCAAATCGTGTCGGATGGCTGTCAAGTTGTATGTGATGAAATTTCATATTTTGCTTCCACACTTTTATACATGATTTTCTTCACACTTTTTTGACATGTGTTAATACTTAATGGGATAGTGTGGAAAGGCTATTAGACTTTTTTTTTATATAATAATTCTATATAATTCTGTATCCTCAATTACATATTTATTTATACCTGCCCACCATTTTTCTATGTTCGACTATTCACCATCTGCATCCATCTCATCTCTAAATTCACAAGCACTTAAAAGTATGTATTTACTTTGAATCGATCTTACCGCGGGTGGGGGATCGAAGCAAATAGTGAGAAGACGCGTTTTTGGTTATAAAACTTATTCTGATCTCTATTTATATAGGGTTTTTCAACAGGGACGCTACAAAAGAAGAGTAACAGGGACAGTAAACGAAGCCATATTTCTTGCCGCTCTTTTGACATTTCTCTTTAGTAAGGTTTGCCATTTCATGATGGAACGATATACCAGCCAACAACGAGTCGAAAATTGTTTAAATTTATTAATTATTATTATTATTATTATTATTATTAATTAACGTTAAGAGCGCTACGTCCAATTTATGGTCGTCATAATCGGCCCAGCAGAATTTGAATCCACAGGCACAGTACAAAATGTTTCGGTGCCAGTGAGACAAAGAAGTGCCCGTAGTGTCGAGAATATTGCTGCCGCTGAGGCTTCAGTTGCAGGAAGCCCAAATGTGTTACTCACACGTCGTTCTCAAGCGTTGGGCATCTCTGTGACGTCGTTGTGGCCTTACAAGATTGAATTGACGCAAGAACTGAAGCCGCTTGACCACCAGAAGCGTCGTATGTTTGTGAATTGGGCTGAGCAACAACTTGAAAATGATTCGGATTTTCATCAAAAAATCATCTTCAGCGATGAAGCTCATTTCTGGCTGAATGGCTTCGTCAATAAACAAAATATGCGGTATTGGTCAGGCAGCAATCCACACGTACTCCATGAGTCATCATTGCATCCCGAAAAAATTACGGTTTGGTGAGGTTTATGGGCCAGCGGCGTCATTTGAGCCGTACTTCTTCCGTGATGATCAAGACCGGCACGTTACTGTGAATGGGGATCGCTACCGTTCAATGATAACCGAATATATTTGGCCCCAATTGGATGATATGGGCTTGGAGGACATGTGGTTCCAACAGGACGGCGCACAGTTGTGCGAGAGCGGAAAAAAGTCTTTTGAAAAAGTCATATCTATCCTTTTAAACTTTATGTTTAAGTACTCTTAGATAACCCGAGCGTATGATTTAAAAGTATTTTTTAACATATATATTGTATGTTCTGATTTACAAGCCCTCGAAGTTGAAAAATAATTTTACTCAAATCGCGAACCGTATTTTCAACAAATTTTGAGATGTTTTTTTCCGAAGTTCCTTTAAATAAATTCTCTAGTTTCTTAAATAATTTAATTGGTCTATTTTCTAAAAAAAAAATATATATATCTATCTATAAGTAGCCTGAAGCTTTAGTACTAAGAAATTTTTTTTTTAAACTTTTTGATTTAAAAAAAAGCGCCAAAAGATACCAAGAAAGTAAGTATGCCAGCATATGCCCCATACATTCATGTTAAAGCACAGACAAAATCAGCTGCAGAGGCAGATGTGGAAGTAATGCTCAAAAATGTTTCACTGAATCGGATTTTAAAAAACTCCGTCTTGACGGTGGTGTTTACCAAAAAGTTTGATTTCTTCGGTATTGATTGTCAAAATGAACTGGTTAAGCCCATTATTTTGAGAAAAAATGTCAAACTTTATTTTAAAATAAAACAAAACTAATACATCGACCAAGGTCTGAGAATTTCGATTTTTGCGAAACCAATTTCTGCCTGGAAAATTTTTCAACTTTTAACTCAATTTTCTTGAAACAACACACGAAAAATAATAAGTTTTATGATATTTTGAATTATATGATAGAGCTTAATACCAAATAAAGAAAAGGATTAGGGATAATTATTTTTTTTTTTTATTTTTCGCTAAAAGTAAGGCAGGTAAAAATAAAAAAGGTGTTATTTTTAAAGTTTTATCGCTTTGTTTTTGTTGTGTATTGCGTAATTTTTTATTACCTGGCTTATTAGAATAAAACCTCTTACTTAAATCTATATGTACCCGTATAAAGGATTATTGGAAAAAAAAGTCAGTATTGAGTTATTGAAGACTTTTTCGTGTGAGACACGGAAATGACTATTCTGATTTCAAAGAAATTGTGGCTGGGGTACCACAAGGAAGTGTATTAGGTCCAGTTCTGTACCTTCTATTTACACGCGATACACCTCAAACTGAAGATACTATTGTAGCCACGTTTGCTGATGATACTGCAATACTAGTAGTAGGCAAAACGATTAAAACGATTAGCGAATCTACAACTAAATTACAAAATGCTCTTAATAATGTCAATGAGTGAACAAAAACACGACGAATAGCGCTCAATGAACAAAAGTCAGTCCACGTGGACTTTACGTATAAAAAAATAAATAGACTACCCGTCTTTCTGAATACCGCTCGTGTTAAATTTGCAAATGAGGCAAAGTATCTGGGAATGACTAGACGAAATTAAAATGGAAGCCGCACGTAAAAAAGAAATGCGAAATACTAAAAAGTAAATTAAGAGATAAGAACTGGTTATTCGGTAAATATTTAAAGCTTAGTATTGAAAATAAATTGATTTTATACCGACAGGTTCTTAAACCTGTTTGGACTTATGGTATACAACTTTGTGGTTGTACCTGCGATACAAACTTAAATAATTTACAAACGTTTGAAAATAAATTGCTTAGGTCATTTGTAAATGCTCCAGGGTATATAAGAAACGAAGATCTTCACAGGGATCTCGGGATTCCTACAGTCCGGGACGAAATAAAATGTTTCGCGCGAAAACATAGAAATCGACTATTAGAACACGCTAATTCAACGATTATTGAAATTCTTGACGAGTCGAAGAACAAAACCTTCCGACTTGGTGCGGTGAACAGAAAACCGCTTTAAAATCGCGGATTAAGCAGGAACTTTCACCGGAAAGTAACCTGCAACACGTTACTTAACTTCGTTAAAAATAAATTGCTAGATAAGATTCAACTTAGTTGCAATCGGGAAGTGGAGGTGGTTTGAGTGTAGTAAGAATCTCACACTTCTATGAGCACGCATTTTTCGGTCCTCATAGAGCCTGATATGCATTTTTTGCACCTACCCCGGAAAAGTAAATAAATCAAAAAAAAATTTAAAGTTTTGTTGTGAGAAATTTCAAGTTTATTGATATGCGATTTTGCGCATCTTTCCCAGACTGGACATGCATAAAGAATAATTGCTTGAAAAATGACTTTGAATATAGTAATTTTGTAATGATTACTTAAGCATGAACGTCTACAAATCAACGGATATAACATTTTAATTGCTAATCTTATTTTATTTAAAGTATTATTTACATGGATCCGTTGGGTCTATGTCTAAATATACACCTAGATACTTGACAGAATCAGTCCACGGAATGTCGCAATTGTTTATTTTCAGTTGACTTAAAGATAGAGCATAATTTAGTACAGTATCAAGTGCGCTTTGTAGTGAATTATCAATATTAAACCCTAATTCATCAAAACTAAATATGGCAGTGTCATCTGCGACCATAGCTGTTTTGCAGTTTAAGAGCTCTGGAAAATCAGCTACATGTATTATGTACAAGAGGGGCCCCAAAACTGATCCTTGTTGAACTCCCGAATAAATAGTTTTTGTACTAGAACATACACTATTTAGATGTACTTTGAATTTCCTCCCTTTGAACCATAGAGTACCTATACTATCTAGAGAACCGACTCGTACCCCTCTTGCCTAAAACACCCGCAAATTTTATTTGAGCACATTAAGAGAAAATTCTCTTGAATTCCCTGTCCATGAATACGTGTGGTAGCTCTAAATGTGACGTTTTCAATTTTTCGATTCAATTTTTTGTTGTTTTCAGTCTAATGAGCCAAAAATCCATTAAGCTATCATTGTATTGGTGAGGTTCCATTTAAAATGCATTGGGCAGCTAACACATGCTCAGCCATGTGGAGGAAATACTCACAGTGCAGTTTGTAGGGTGAAAGAGAAAAAGCCCTGAAGTCGGTTCTCTAGATAATATAGGTACTCTAAGCTTTGAACTTTGAACAAACTTGATAAGATAATGTGGACAGCCAAAGAGTTTGAGTTTGTAGAGAATACCTTCATGCCATATGCTATTAAATGCTTTTTCTACACCTAGGAGCAAAAGACATGTAGATTGTTTTTGAGAAAGTTTTTCTTTTACAAGATTACAGATACGTAAAACTTGATGAGCAATGTATTATGTCCTTGTCTGAATCCAAATTGCCTATTTGGAATAATATTATAGTTTTTAAGAAAACTTATTAGTTTTATTTTGATAACTTTCTCCAATATTTTGCTAAAACTACTTAAAAGACTTATGGGACGATAGCTCTATTTGGCGGTTTTCCTAGTTTAAGTATAGGAATAATGTTTTGCTATTTTCCAGGTTTTTGAAAATACTGTAATTTAAGGCAGTCATTTATTATTAAAAAAAAAAGCGTATAGCACTTTTTCGTAGCTCTTTCAAATAAATATTTTTTAAGCTGTACGAACCAGGTGAATTTTTATTTCGTATGCCATTATATGGCATAAATAATGGACATCTTCATCTGAGACGAAGACATCTACTGGTAAGGGTACCATGGTGTCATTTAAATTATGAACGGAATCAGATACTTCCCTAGACACCGAACTGAACTGTGTTAAAAGAGGGTTGTTGAAGTTTTGGGCAAATGTATCTGCAAAGAGGTTAGCTTTTTCTTCATGAGTAATAATAAGACAATCATTATTTTATGAATTTATTTTTCTTTTTTAATACCTTGGTGATATTCCAAAACCGTTTCGAATTTGGTTCTAAGGAGCTAAGTTTATTGCTCCAAGAGTTTGTTTTTGAACTTCGAAAACTCCAAAGATATATTTTTTTAAGATCTTTCATTAAAATAAAGTCATCATCATGCTTACTCCCAGCCCATTTTCTTTGCTTTATAAAATTTAGTATATAAGTGGGTAGTACTGTTGTTCTGTCAGTTATAAGTTTCTTAGGACATGAATCATCAATCAATAGAAGATGGAAAATATGTTGGACCGTTAGGGTGGAGCAGTTTAATAGGGTGCCTTGTAATGAAATCTAACAATAAATCTTCCCAATTATTTGCTCTCTGGCAACCCCAAGAACGATGCCAACAATTAAAGTCACTCCCAATTAGGAAATTGTTACTAGTTTTCTCAAGTCACTTTTAGAGAATCTTATCCTTGTGCATTCGATGCTTTGTCTGGAAAATAGATCGAAATAATTTTAAATTTGGAGCTGTCAGTGAGATCTCAATGCCAACGAATTCAAAAACATTTGTTTTCACAATTGGTATTAGATTGTGTTCTGACTGACTTACTGACTACGATGGCAACTCCGCCCCCAATTTCATCATTCCTATCTAGTCTATGACGAGTGTAAAGACTATGAGAGAATTTATCACTACTTTACTAAGCCACGTTTCACTTACAAGATAAACATCTACTTTATTAACACATAGAAAATTGAAAACTCAGTACATTTATTTCTAGTACCAACATTCCAGCAAATAACGTTAATATTCCTTGATTGTACAAATATTTGTTTTTTTTTTTAAATTCATTTTTATTTTCCATTTTCTTAAAACTACCTTAAAGCTAGACAAAAATTCATAAAAACTAGCCTACTTATCGATATTTTCAAACTAACTTACTGGCCCCAGTCGGGCGCTCTAAGTTAAACTATAATAACTTAATGCTAATGCCTTTCGGCCTAAGAAATATCTTAATACTAAATCCAGGTCGGTTTTATTTTTTACCGAGAAGAATTTACACGGTATCTATGTCTTTATTTTTTTTTGGTCTTATATAAAACTTACAAACTACATACAACTAAATTAAAGCTAATTAAAACTAATTAAGACTAATTAAAACTACTTAAAGCTACTTAAAACTATTTACAACTAATTATAAACTAATTACAACCTTCTTATAAGCTACTTACAGACTACTTACAAACTAGAAGAGCCACAGCAAGCATTTTCCGGTTTTATATTTTTTTTTTGTTGATTTTATAATTTTCTCTTGTTGATTTTATAATTTTTTTTTTGTTTTTGTATGTTTTATATTTTTTTGTTTGTTTTTTTTTTTTTGGTGCCACCCTGACTGTCCCTACTTAAAACTAACTACCTAATTCTATGTAAGTCGGCCATACAAAACAAAATAGCAAGGTCTGAAGGAACTTCATCTTCGTTTTTCAACCACCAGAACTGGTTCTCCTGCTTTACCCTATCTCTTCGGTCCCATTCGGGCACAGTCCTACTGAACCGAAGGTGCTCAGCGTTGGGGTAATAAGCCCCAAAAATTAAGTTGTTGCTCGAGGACATCGCTCTTGCAATGTGACCTCGAATAAGCTTCAGCAAGAAATTATCTATCCTGTTTATGTTGGCGCTGTTGTATAGAGCCAGTTTGGAATAGTAGTGTTTGTACTCCGACTCTGGTGTTCTGTGGAATCCAAGACAGCGTCGAAGGCACTGCCTCTCAAACACCCGAATCTTTTCTATTTGACATGGGGCAACGTTGAACCAAACCGGGCATCCATAGGCAATCATCGGCCGGATAAGGGCCATGTAGCAAATCACCCTCACACTGCTATCAAGCCGGCTGCTATAAGTTGATTTTCAACTTCCAGTCATCGCAATATCGCTGAATCTTCTCGAAGTCACGCTGCAAGAGAATCCTGATGACCTGGACTTTTGGAGCTGTTCTGTACGCACTTAGATCGTCGGCATATGCAATTGCCTGAGTTAGACTACTTATCAGATCGCTGGTGTAAATGCTGAATATAATCGGCGAGTTGACCGCTCCCTGCTGAAGACCATTTTTAATATTAAAGGTTGTGGCAGAAGTTACATTGCCACTCGTGACAACAAACTTTCTATCTATATCTATCATAAAGCATATAACAGTGGTTTACTAATGCCAAGTCTGGTCAGCTTTAGATAAAGACCCTCTAACCATACGGCGTCGAAAGCCTTCTCCAAATCAACCAGACAAGCACCCGTACACTGCTTCTTATATTTGTTCCATTGGACATCAGAAACGAGTTTAGACGCGGCATAAATGGTGTAATGTCCCGCCTCAAAACCGATCTGATTGTCCGGTATGATATTATTATCCTCTGCCCACTTAGACAGATCTCTATTCATAACTTTTTCGAATACCTTGCTGATACTCGGAAGAAGACTTATCGACCGGATATTCGCCCGCTTGGAGTTGTCCTTTGCCTTTTTCGGGAGAGGATGCACCACAGCTGTCTTCCACCGCACTGGATAATATGCATTATTCAGAGCGTTGTTAAACAGTGGTATAAATATCTACTACTCAAGAAGCTTGAGGTAAATGTCGAAATACAACGTTTAATGTGGCATCGACTCCTGCTGACTTCTTCTTTAATGAATCGAAGAAGAGCTGGAGCTCCACCTTCGTAATTAACAGGGAACTGGGCCCATTCCGCTCGGCGATTATGGTGTTTGCCAAATGATCTTCATTGAACCGGGTGTAACCAAGGTTCTCTGATCGCCATCGTGTGATGTCATTCCGAAGGTAGAAGTGATGGAGCATGGCTCTGTTTTCCAGGTCCTGATTCGAGAGAATGCACGCATTCATCTTGTACACTTGCTGGAAAGCAGCCCTCACAGCCGCCACTTTCTTCTGGGGATCTTCGACAATAAAGAGGTCATCGTCCACGACGGCGTCCTCTGGATCAATTCCTGCTGTCAGAAGTACGTCTCTGTTGTCCGTCGTTCCCTGAAGCTTAAGACACGGAAGGTCGCCCTGATCATTCCTTCTAAATATCTTGTTAATTTGGGGAAACATGTTAGGGTCGCTAGAGTTAACGGCCCGAATTTTGTTATCCCAATACAAATTAATTGACAACCGATAGTTTTCTTTAATTAATTGGTTGATGTTCTTGATCGACGACTTCAGAGTCCTAATCTCCAGATGGTGAGGTTCAGTAAACCGTCTGTACAAGAGTTTTAGTCTTGTCAGCAGTCCACTTTTTTGTCTGTGTAGTGCGTCAATGGTTGCGTTTCGATACATGTCGGTTGCGTCCCGTTGCTTGTATTTCGGTATTGTTCTGTTCATTGTTCGTTTGATTGTCTCCTCCATTTGTTGTAAGTATTGGTCTATTTCGTTATATGTTGCTCGAACTTATTTCGCTCGATAAGGCGTTGGTGAAGCGTTGCCAGCGTACCTTACTGTAATTGTAAGTATGCACAGGTACATACTCATCCAACTCCACGAGCTCGTTCGGAAGCTGTATCACGGCGGGGAGTCCGCAGTGATCACTGTCGTACTCGATCGTTCATAAACAGTTTCTTGGTCTTTGACCCACATTGTCAGTAATTGTCAGTCTTGCGTCTATTAGCAATAGATCCAGATAGGGACCGCTTCTTGGAAACGATGGCCGAGCCGTAGCCAGCAGGTCGACACCATATTCAGTGTTGTATCGACTCATCCAATTGAAAAGATGAATACCTCTTTGATTTTGAATTTGATTTCTCCAATCTTGGTGTTTGGCATTCAAATCACCGGCCATGAGAAAGTAATTTTCTTCCAAGCTCAAGCGTAGACATTCGAAAAGTTTTTCAAGCTCTGTCATAAAATCCGTTGGCATGTTTTATGAGTTTTCGTATGAAGATTGGCTCTACGTTCGGTCCTAATCAGTGAATTTACATTCACAGCAAGGATCCTAAGTGGCCTGCTCCTTTATCTGGGTCTGAAGTCCTGTTAACTGGCCTTGAATTGCCAGCAACATGCTTCTTATTTCGGCCTGAGCGTCCGGCGCCTTTGGCACTAGGGCCGGTTGGGCTACCTTAGCTGCAGGCTGTACCGTTTTTCCCCTCTCTGTCGCCATTTGGGCATAGGAAATTTGGGGATTAACGGGCGTTGCTGTAGGAGCATGCGTTGATGGGCGTATCTATACCGCTGTCTGCTTAGCCGCTTTATTGGTACGAATTTGCTGAAAAACTGAGCAACCCCGATAATTAGCAGGGTGCCCCTCCTTTCCACAAAGCGCATATTTAAGCTGGGTCATATCATCGTCCCTTTCCTCTCCGAGCTTGCATTCCCTCTTAATGTGGTTCTCACCATATTTAACGCAGCGTGTCTGCATTTCGCAGTTTGCTGCAGCGTGGCCAAAACTTTGGCAGCGCATGCATTGAAGCATGTCACCGCGTCTCTTTAATTTATCCCAAGTTACAACCTGGTAGTTGAGGACGGAGATACTCCTCAAACTATCCAGTTTGCTGCTGGGCGAAAGTTGAACAAGGAAGAACGGCAAAGACCGCTTCTTCCGTCTGGCTCTGACTGTAGTGAACGGCTTGACCCCTATAAAGTCGAGATCGTCGCTCGCTTTTTTACGGAGCTCATCTAAGAGCACCTGTGGTTCCGTGCAGGAATCTATGCCCTTCAGGAGGAACGTTTGTTATTTATTCACTTTTGGGGTAAAACTGAAGAACTCAGTCGTGGATTCTTTTAATAAATTTTTAATAATTTTATGCTCCACCACTATGAAGCAGTGAATAGCATGCCTATCTTTGCTAAGTCTTTTAATAAAAAAGTTTTGGCCTATGGCCGACTTACACAGGTCTATGGTCTCTTGTAATTCCATCTTATAGGTGTTGATGGGCGGCACCTTTTCTTTTTTGCTTTGGGGAGGCTGTGACTGCTGCTGGTGTACTCCCTGCTACTGTCGCCTCCGCTCCTGCTGCATTTGCTGTTGTTGCTGTTGTAACTGCTTCTGTTGAGATTGCTGCTGTTGTGAATGCTGCGTCTAGTTCTGCTGCTGTTTTTTTTTGTTGCCTCTGTTCCTTGGGCATTGGTTGCTGCTGTGGCTGCTGTAATTGCAGCTTTTCTTTGGGCTGCTGCTGTGGTTGTTGGTGCTCTTTCGCTGGCAGCTGTGATTGCTGTTGCGCCTCTTTGTTTGGCGCCTGTGGTACCTTTTTCTGCTCCCGCTCCAGCCTTTCTTTTAGTCGGCGAGCCTCTTGTTTCGTCTTAAGAGCTTGCACCAGTGTCGCAAGTTGGGCATTGAGGCGCACCACCTCCCCTTCTATTGCTCCAATTTGCTCACTTATTTGCTGTTCTTCATTAGGCTTTGGTTGTTCAGCATTCAAATTTTGCGCCTCATCTTCTTCTTCAGAGGACGCCTCTGGTGTGAAGGAGAGATCAACAATGTTGCTGTCACCCGTGGTATATAGTCCCTCTCCCCCTTCGGACATATATTCTATTGCTTCGTCGTGCGAAGATTTCAATTGATCTATGATTGCTGCTGCTGACGTGTTGGCTGACGACGCCGCTCCCCCCCCCCCCCAGCTGGCAGCTCTGCTGGAGTGATGGTAGGGCGCCGTTTCACTACGTTCGGCGCACATCTGATCTTTTTCCTCCTCTTAACTGAGATCTCGGCTGATGTTGCCGTTGTCGATGTTGTAGCTGTTGGTGCCGTTGCTTTGCCATCTTTCGATGACCCCGCTACTGGTACCGCTGGTCCCTTCGCTCTAGTTGCTGGGCCACCTTTCGGTGCACCCGCACATTTTTCTTTCTGCATTTGTTGGTTCTCCCAGACAATAAAATTTTCCACTTCTCTATTATGGAAAAAAGCTTGAAGAGTTCTGATGCCCGGCTGGGGTTCGAACCCATGACCCTCCGATTGACGGTCCGCCACCTTTTTTTTTTTTTTTTTTTTATAATTCATTTTTATTTTTCAATTTTCTTAAAACTATCTTAAAGCTAGACAAAAATTCATAAAAACTAGCCTTCTTATCAATATTTTAAAACTAACTTACTGGCCCCAGTCGGGCGCTCTAAGTTAAACTATAATAACTTAATGCTAATGCCTTTCGGCCTAAGAACTATCTTAATACTAAATCCAGGTCGATTTTATTTTTTACCGAGAAGAATTTACAAAAAACTCGGTATCATTGTCTTTATTTTTTGGTTATATATAAAACTTACAAACTACATAAAACTAAATTAAAGCTAACTAAAACTAATTAAAAATACTAAAGCTACTTAAAACTATTTACAACTAATTATAAACTAATTACAACCTACTTATAAGCTACTTACAGACTACTTACAAACTAGAACAGCCACAGCAAGCATTTCCCGGTTTTTCAACCACCAGAACTTGTTCTCCTGCTTTACCCTATCTCTTCGGTCCCGTTCGGACACAGTCCTACTGAACCGAAGGTGCTCAGCTCTGTCTTGTGCGAGGACGTCTCGACCGTAAAGGAGCCGCCGATCTACAGTTCTACGGCCGACGTGGTAGATTAGCGGAACCGCCGCTCTATCCTGGATCAGCCCTCGACTGTCTAGGTGGAGGAATGCATCGGTCGGAATAAAGCCGCTTAGACGCACAGTCTCGTAGTATTCGTTGTTGGGGTAATAAGCCCCGAAAATTAAGCTGTTAGACGAGGACATCGCTCTTGCAATGTGACCTCGAATAAGCTTCAGCAAGAAATTATCTATCCTGTTTATGTTAGCCCCGCTGTATAGAGCCAGGTTGGAATAGTAGTGTTTGTACTCCGACTCTGGTGTTCTGTGCAATCCAAGGCAGCGTCGAAGACACTTCCTCTCAAACACCCGAATCTTTTCCATTTGAGATGGGGCAACGTTGAACCAAACCGGGCATCCATAGGCAATCATCGGCCGGACAAGAGCCATGTAGCAAATCACCTTCACCCTGCTGTCAAGCCGGCTGCTATAAAACAACCGTTTCGTCAGGGCAAAAGCTCCCCTAGCCCTGGCCAGAGCGGCATTTATATGTCTGTTGAAATACAAATACTGATCCATCCAGATGCCAAGGTACTTTACTACACTTTTACTCGCCAGTGGATGTCCATTTGGCCCCACGATCACAAGCTTGCGCCAGTTCTTTCTCGTATCCCTTGTGGCTCTAAGCAACGGAGTCCTAAACAAGATAGTTTCGGATTTCTGAAAGTTGATTTTCAACTTCCAGTCATCGCAATATCGCTGAATCTTCTCGAAGTCACGCTGCAAAAGATTCCTGATGACCTCGACTTTTGGAGCTGTTCTGTACGCAATTAGATCGTCGGCATACGCAATTGCCTGAGTTAGACTACTTATCAGATCGCTGTTGTAAATGCTGAATAGAATCGGCGAGTTGACCGCTCCCTGCTGAAGACCATTTTTAATATTAAAGGTTGTGGCAGAAGTTACATTGCCACTCGTGACAACAAACTTTCTGCCATTGAGCATATCATAAAGCATATATAAAAGTGGTTTACTAATGCCAAGTCTGGTCAGCTTTAGATAAAGACCCTCTAACCATACGGTGTCGAAGGCCTTCTCCAAATCAACCAGACAGGCACCCGTACACTGCTTCTTAGATTTGTTCCATTGGACATCAGAAACGAGTTTCGACGCGGCATGAATAGTGTCATGTCCTGCCTTAAAACCGAACTGATTGTCCGGTATGATATTATTGTCCTCTGCCCACTTAGACAGAGCTCTATTGATAACTTTTTCGAATACATTGCTGATACTCGGAAGAAGACTTATCGACCGGAGATTCGCCGGATTGGAGTTGTCCTTTCCCTTTTTCGGGAGAGGATGCATCACAGCTGTCTTCCACCGCACTGGATAATATGCATTATTCAGAGCGTTGTTAAACAGAGTGGTATAAATGTCTACTGCTTCTTGAGGTAAATGTCGAAGTACAACGTTGGATATGCCATCGACTCCTGCTGACTTCTTCTTCTTTAATGAATCGAAGATGAGCTGTAGCTCCACCTTCGTAATTAACAGGGAACTGGGCCCATTTCGCTCGGCGATTATGGCGTTTGCCAAATGATCTTCATTGAACCCGGTGAAACCAAGGTTCTCTGATCGCCATTGCGTTATGTCATTCCGAAGGTAGAAGTGATGGAGCAAGGCTCTGTTTTCCAGGTCATGATTGGGGCGAATGCACGCATTCACCTTGTACACTTGCTGGAAAGCAGCCCCCACAGCCGCCACTTTCTCCTGCGGATCTTCGACAATAAAGAGGTCATCGTCCAAGACGGCGTCCTCTGGATTAATTCCTGCTGTCAGAAGTACGTCTCTGTTGTCCGTTGTTCTCTGAAGCTTGAGACACGGAAGATCGTTCTGATCATTCCTTCTAAATATCTTGTTAATTTGCGGAAACATGCTCGGGTCGCTAGCATTAACGGCCCGAATTTTGTTGTCCCAATACAAATTAATTGACAACCGATTGTTCTCTTTAATTAGTTGGTTGATGTTTTTGATCGACGACTTCAGTGTCCTAATCTCCAGATGGTGAGGGTCAGTAAACCGTCGGTACAAGAGTTTAAGTCTTGTCAGCAGTCCACTTTTTTGTCTGTGTAGTGCGTCAATGGTTGCGTTTCGATACATGTCGGTTGCGTCCCGTTGCTTGTATTTCGGTATTGTTCTGTTCATTGTTCGTTTGATTGTCTCCTCCATTTGTTCTAGGTATTGGTCTATTTCGTTATTTGTCAAATTCCTGTCATTTGGTGGGGATATGTTGTTCGATCTGATTTCGCTCGATAAGGCGTTGGTAAAGCGTGGCCAGCGCACCTTACTGTAATTGTAAGTATGCACAGGTACATACTCATTCAACTCCACGAGCTCGTTCGGAAGCTGTATTACGGCGGCGAGTCTGCAGTGATCACTGTCGTACTCGATCGTTCGTAAGCAGTTTCTTGGTCTTTGACCCACAGTGTCAGTAATTGTCAGTCTTGCGTCTATTAGCAATAGATCCAGATAGGCACCGCTTCTTGGAAACGATGGCCGTAGCCAGCAGGTCGACACCATACTCAGTGTTGTATCGACTCATCCAATTGAAAAGAAGAATACCTCTTTGATTTTGAATTTGATTTCCCCAATCTTGGTGTTTGGCATTCAAATCACCGGCCATAAAGTAGTTTTCTTCCAAGCTCAAGCGTAGACATTCGAAAAGTTTTTCAAGCTCTGTCATAAAATCAGTTGGCTGAGGTGATTCCGGTGCATAAGCCGCGATCACATACATTCGCTTCCCCTGTTGGAGAGGAATGCATACGATGCATGCCTCTAACAGCCGAAATCTGCGCAGATCACTATTATATATAACTTTATGATTAATGCCTTTTCGTATGAAGATTGCGATGCCCCTCCCCCCCTTGAGTGGAGTTGGGTCGATCTCTTCTTACGATATTGTAATTGTTGTTAGTCAACTTATGTTTCTGGTTCAGCTTAGTTTCGCTGGCCATAAACACATCTGGACTTTGGTCTTTCAACAATTGGAAAAGATTAGCTCTACGTTCGGTCCTAATCAGTGAATTTACATTCACAGCAAGGACCCTAAGAGGCCTCTCCGACAGCGCGCCTTTAACCTCTAATTTGCGTTAGGCTAGGCAAAACAGAGTAGAGATAGTCTACTCTAGTCGCCTGCTCCTTTATCTGGTTGTGAAGTCCTGTTAACTGGCCGTGAATTGCCAGCAACATGCTCCTTATTTCGGCCTGAGCGTCCGGCGCCTTTGGCACTAGGGCCGGTTGGGCTGCCTTAGCTGCAGGCTGTACCGTTTTTCCCCTTCCTGCCGCCATTTGGGCGTAGGAAATTTGGCGATTAACGGGCGTTGCTGTAGGAGCACGCGTTGATGGGCGTATCTCTACCGCTGTCTGCTTAGCCGCTTTGTTGTGTCTTATTTGCTGGAAAGCTGAGCAACCCCGATAATTAGCAGGGTGCCCCTCTTTTCCGCAAAGTGCACACTTAAGCTGGGTCATGTCTTGGACCCGTTCCTCACCGAGTTTACACTCCCCCTTGTTGTGGTCCTCACCACACTTAACGCAGCGTGACTGCATTTCGCAGTTTGCTGCAGCGTGGCCAAACCTTTGGCAGCGCATGCATTGAAGCATGTCACCGCGTCTCTTTAATTTATCCCAAGTTACAACCTGGTAGTTGAGAACGGAGATACTTCTCAACCTATCCAGTTTGCTGCTGGGCGATAGCTGGACTAGGAAGAACGGCAAAGACCGCTTCTCCCGTCTGGCTCTGACTCTAACGAACGGCTTGACCCCGATAAAGTCGAGATCGTCGCTCGCTTTTTGACGGAGCTCATTTAAGAGCACCTGTTGTTCCGTGCAGGCCACCTCTTACTCTGTGCTATTGCACTATTGAATAAATAGCTTGCTTGTAAACTAACTTGGACTAGTCACTCCGAATCAATTACTTTAAAAGAACTTGGAAGCCGAAAACGTCTACACACTTCCACAGTACGAGATCGACTGACAAATATTTTGTTGCAAGCTGTGCAATAACATTAAATTGGTCAAATTTATTTTTACATTCACTTAGCTTAGATATCATTTCTATATTCATAGAACATAGCTCATCTTGAGAGAAGATGTCGTTCTCTCCAGTTGATTGTGCTCCAGATTTAGGGCTGATGTTGATGACGTTTGCGGTCCATCGCGGTGGCTGTGCATGTGCAAGAGCAGCAGTAGACGTAGATGGTAAGGTTTCTGGGTGATGGTTTACTTTCCGAAGTGAGGGGAAATCATTTGTGCTCATATAGTTTGGAACTGGTGTTGTATGATTTTGTATATATCGTCCCCTGATTGCAAGAACTAGGTAACTCAATTTTAAAAGTTTTGGAGATATCAAGGTTCATAGATACAAAACTGCTAAAAAATGGTCGAAATTTTAATTTGTATGTTTCTCACACTTCATAAATATCTTATATTTTCTTATGGTAGAAAAAAATTGGACGAAAAAGCGGCTTTGAAAATTGCACAAAATAAAACCATTTTTGCCGAGAAATTGTTAAAATTGAAAATTGAGTTACCTAGTTCTTGCAATCAGGGGACGATATGTCTTATTTGATATGATGATTGATTTTTGTTGAAGGTTGTTGACCAATGTTCAATGTACTTTTCTTTACGAAGGCAATTAATGTCAGTCGACTTGTGGTTTCCTTGGCAGTTTGCACATTTTGATATGCCGTTTGCTTTGCAGTCTACGGTCTTATGGTTTTCAGAACAATTTGCGCAGTTTTAACTCTGCAATTCCATTTACCGTGGCCATAAATTTGGCAATTATGGCATTGTATAATTTTACAATTTTTTTAATTTTTTTATAATTTTTTTTAATGTTTTTGCTTAGGTCTGAGATTTTTACAGATCCATTTTCCAAGAACACTATATAGAAAACTTCGGTGTATTTTTCATAACTTTTTTTATCATTTTAATGTCATTACGTTTAAGTCCAAGTGTAAGTAACTCGGCTTTAAGAGTTTCGATTTTGAGTTCTTCTAACCCAAATTATTCTCATTTTTTCATTCTTTAAATGGTCTTTAACTTTTATTGTCATGTGAGAAGAATTGACAATTTATTTCTATTAAAGCATTACAAACAGTTTTAAATGAATCTAAAGAATTGATAAATAAAGAGTGGTTAAATTTTAAGGCCCGATGTTGGTTTTTAATAAAACACAAATTATTTAGGAAATTACTATCATTTCTTTTTATTATGATAATATTGGTATGGTTCAATTATGTATGGAACAAAATATTAGCCAAATGGCCGCCGCGCCCTCGGCGGCACACCTCCATCCGATGGTCCAAATTTTCGATGACGCTGAGGCTTAATTGAGGTTCTATGCCGTTAACGTGCTGAATTATCTTATCCTTTAGCTCTTGAATTGTTGCTGGATTATCGACATACACCATTTCTTTCAAATAACCCAAAAGAAAGAAGTCCAACGGTGTCAAATCACATGATCTTGGTGGCCAATTGACATCCCCACCACGTGGGATAACACGGCCATTGAACTTGTCGCGCAGAAGAGCCAATGTTTCGTTAGTTGTGTGACATGTGGCACCGTACTGTCGAAACCACATATCGTCCACATCCATATCTTCTAATTCGGGCCATAAAAAGTTCGTTATTATCTCACGACAGTGAACAACATTCACAGTTACTACCTGACAGGCCTCATTTTGGAAAAAATACGGCCCGATGATGCCGCCAGCCCATAAACCGCACCAAACAGTCACTCTTTGTGGGTGCATTGGTTTTTCGACAATCACTCTTGGATTATCATTCGCCCAAATGTGGCAATTCTGCTTATTGACGAATCCACTGAGGTGAAAATGTGCCTCATCACTGATTTGATTTGAACGCCTATTTTCATAATAAGCCTGAATAACTTTAACGCGTTGCTCGATTGTGTATCTTTCCATGGTTCAAATTGAGTTTGTCTAAAATTGAGAAATGTCAAACGAAATGCAGAAAAAAACATGACGTTTAGGTGTGGTTCACGTTCAACATCGGCCCTTAAAATTAAACCACCCTTTACCACGAAACTACAATTTAACAATTGTAAATATAAGCCCCTAGTTTCATCCAAGCCCATTGTTATAGAGTAGTATCCCGTACCTATTTACAAGGGATTTTGGGTCTCATTGGGTTTAACCTTTTGCATGAAATTTTTATTAAGATAAGCTTAAGTTGCAAATTATAAGGAATAAGCCAAGTTAATCTTAATAGTTATCTTGAAAGGCCGTAACAAGGAGGCAGAAAGATGATAAGAAATTGATGATTAAAAATTATACATTTATATTATAGTGGTTATGAATGGCTAATGAGTTGGGGTACGAAAGTGAATACAAAAAATTCATATTGAATTGAATACACCAACATTCCTACTGGCTTGATAAGCAGATAGATTATTTCGATTGAGGAACATACTAATATTTAGCTTATTTAAAAATTATATAAAAAATTAACTCCTTTTTAAAAATAATTGACTTAAAAAAAAGAAGATGGGTAAAGTAAATGAAAAAAATTATACAAAATATATGCATGAGTTACAGTGCGCGATTCTTTCACAGATTGACAGTGTCATCTTCTTAACAATCAGAAGTAGACTATCACCTCGATTTACAAACAATCGGCTTTTTGAAAATCATCATTTCACAACATCACAGATCAGATAATTTCGTCCGGTTTACTCACTTGGACTCATCAGCCACATAGTGAGAGACTTTGTTATACGCAATTTGTATTAAGTTCAGTTTAACTTGCATGAATTCTTTGACAAAAATCCACTGTTAACTTTATCCAACAAGATTAGAATTCCTAACCATAAACCTTTAAATTTTTTTGATCAAGCCGACATAGTTTCAATAAGAAGGTTTTTTATAATACAAATTCAATATGTTGTGAAATTATTTAACGCGAATTTTTACTTTATGATGGCGGAACTACAATCCGCGATTTCAATGGATTTATATTAATCCAAATAAACGAAACAATTGATAAAACAATTAAAACCACCGATCTGCGTGCGCCGCAAAAACAACGAAAACGATGACGAACTGTCAACCGATGGGTGCGTTTAATAATTCGCACAACTGACAACACATAGAGTGCTGCCACCCAGTAGCTCAGCAATGGGGTGGGTTCAATAGTAAAAAAAATGATTTTATTAATCGGATACGATTAATAAAATGAACTAAAAAGAAAATTGATAAAATGTTAAGTATAAGTACAGGGTGTTCTTGTACTTAAAGTGGGCGCCAGGAATTCTTTTACGATATAAGAATTAATGAATTCCAAAACTAATTTTAAATGACCAAAGCAAATAAACGAAAGCAAGTAAAAGAACTAAAAATAAAACACAAGTTTTTATATGCCCAGATGGGGACTTCAACTGTTTTTATTTGGGAAACCTTTGAGCCAAAACCCAGGGATTAAAACCCAAAATTTTTTCGAAAATATAGATTTCTTTACAGGATTTTTAAAGAGGCTTACGGAGAAACGTAAAGCCACGAGCAAACACAAAGAAATTGGGCCGTTAACAAAAAAAAAAAAATACCGTGTCCCACAAATAACTTGGACAAAATTCAAATTAAGCAAAAAGAAACGATCAAAAAAAAGAAAACTATAGGAATCAACACACAATTAATAAAAACCACTCTACTTATCTTTTTTTTTCTGTCTGCGGATCATCTATCCGCCTCCTTTCCTCTATCACCTCGATTTCCTCTTTTTTTCTTAAACTGCTTCGCACCTCGAAACACTAATTTTTCCTCGACAACTTTTTTCACTTTTCTCAAATTACTTTTCCTCGATTTTTTTTTCCTTCTTTTAAATTCTCCTCGACTTGCAACTCAAAATAATCTTTTCGCTTGAATCGTTCTCCAAAGAGTGAACTTTCCATGCTAAATCTATTGTCTACCTCGGCCATTCCAGTCTCTCACACATTCATACAACCAGCCAATCGTTTTCGAGATCTTCAGTCACGGGATCACGGCTTCCTGGAAAGCTACGTGCTCTCCTCGAAAACCTCCGTTCCTCCGTTGTCGAATCTCATCGAAACTTTACTCTCACACACACATTCAATGATTTAGCAAGTTGTTGGATGTCTTTCCAAAACTTGCCGAATCCAAATGGCCGAGTTCAGAACCCTTTCAACTAAATATTTCGAGAAAACTTTAAAAGAACTAAAATCGAGAAAAAGTTTCTTCTAGGCATTCTCCTAGTTACTCTAAAACAATCGCGAGCGATTCGAAACGCGAAGCAATCTTTCTAAAACCAATCCCTCGAGGTGAGAGAGGACTACATCTTTTTAAATGCTGAGATATACTCAGTTCTTTTCGCGTGTCAATTCCTATAGTTCTATTTTCTTACTATTTAAAAGAAGTTAAGTTTAAGAATTAAAAATCACGTTAACAACCCATTTTTCTGACAACAATGTAAAACTACGTTACGTTACGTTAAATATATAATAGTGTTGGTTATTTAGATGAAAGTAAGAATCCGCCTGACTCGCTTACTTCTTCAGCTCATCCGCTGGTACCTCGACAAGAGACCGCCCGTCTTCTTGGTAATTTAAGTTCGTGGATTTTGGAACCAACTGTTCCACTCAAATCGCAAATCGGTCGAAACCGGTTTTTGTTACTTTTCCAAAATACTTTAAGATTAAGAGTAGGTCTCTGGCTGATGGACGCCAGGTATCTACTGACTCTACAAATATTTTGGAGCCGCAACGGAAAAAGGAAAGGCTAAAAATGGATAATGATAAAGAATAGGCAGGTGAAACTTGTTGTGGTAAATTTTACCGCAACAAATATACAACTGAAATATATCAGCCAAGTAGAAGATTTAGCATTAAGGATTGGTCTTGTTGAATTATCGATGCAAAATAGCTTTTGATGGCCTTTAGTCCTTCAAATTAGAGTTCCGGCCGGCTTATTCACTTGGGCTCATCAGTGACAAGCGAGTAAGCCGGACGAAATGCCAAGTAGGACCAGAGTTCCCAGAACGGGCTCTTTATCGCCAATTGGGCTACTCGAACTTTTCACTCGCTCCTTCAAATTTTTATTTGCGATAAATCCCAATTTGGGCTATTTAGTTTTGAAATTGAGCGATTTTAGGCTGTTTTAAAATTGAAAAAGAAAAATTATTTTGTTTTTATTTTCCATTTACCTTTGTAGATGAGAATTTAAAAGTTACGAAAAATCTTTTGGGAATGAGCCTACCACACTTTCAACTTTAAAGTGCCTTTCTCATGAGCTGCGAATAGTGAACTGAGAATTAAGAATAGTCGCGAATTTTGACATTTCTTTCACATTAGTTGTCGCCAACAGACCTGAATTGTCATACAAAATAAATCAGTAAAATGGGTCCAAAAAAAATTTGAAGATAGGTAAATTCGAGCGAATTTTTCGTTCGCAGATTTGTGGAATTTGCAGAAAACATCTCGTTGGTCACGTCGAAAATATAAGAAAATATAAAAAATGAAAATCTTAACAATTTAAACTAATTAAAGGCTGTGTTTTCTTCTAAAAACTGTAGAAATGATGAATGATTTGAGCTTGAAATTGCAAACAAATTTATTCGCATTTTGAGGGTCATATAAAAAGCACTTACAACAAAAAATTAATAGTTTAATATCTGAAATTATCAGTATAGGTTTGTACATTTGCATATGCTTAATCGATAATCTTTGATTGGGA